>CAJQUW010013120.1:0-98566 GCA_907163375.1 Prostheceraeus crozeri
AATGTGAGTGATCTGGTTTTCACTGTGCATGTTGCAATTAACTCTTTTTGATTTGTTTTCAAAAAGATCTCAATTTTTAACAATTAGCATTGCGTTGTTTCATGTTTCATGTCTATAGCATAATGATGTAATTGTATGGACGACTTTGGAAGAATTAATGAACAACAAACCTACACTTGTTATTTTTTTCTTTTCTGGTAGATTTAGGTACAGCAGCACCTTTCTAGTATTTTGAAAGCATGTCAACACATAACCGTCCAGTTAGCAGTGAAATGTTTCAATCGATAGTTATTTCACTGATTCTTCGGTTCAACACCATTTAGATATGAAATGACAGGTTTCTCACGTAAAATTCAAATCTCGCAGAATTCAAAGAGGTCCGGAGGGTCATAGAAGGTCAGATTTTCAAAACATTTGACTGCTAACTTGACTGCTAACTGGATGGGTATTGTCAACAGGAAATAAGCAGTATGTTGTACTGACAATGTTTTGACAGAAGAAATAAAAAAGAAACAAAAAGCGATATGATCAACATCAACAACACTACTCCTACATTGCTCAGTTTCAGAAAAGATCAGCACATATGCTCAGAAACGACAGAAGAGTTTGTGGAGCTCTTTGACAATTCTTTATCTGCTTCATTTTTCGTATAATTCTTTATATACTGAGCAAAAGTACTGTTTACGTGTACTTTTAAGTGACAAAGTCTGAAAAAATAGAATTCAATTCAATTTTAGATGATTTTAGATGATTTTTTTGAATCAGTTGTAAAATGGTAAACGAATCGCAGGTTCGCATAAGGAAAAAATCAGAACTAAACTTTTTAAACATATTTCGAAAAATTAATTTTCAAACTTTATTAAACTTAATCAAATAAGACTTTCAAGCATATTAATCAGGTGATCGACTATCGGACTTTCAATTTTTCGAACTGTGCCCAACACTGCAAGATAAGCATTTTCACATAAAAAGTGCGCTTGACAATTTTGTTGTAATTATGCTCTAATATTTGTCGATATGGATTGTGATCACCGGGAAAGAACATTTGATGACACATCTGTCTGAGATATACTTGAGCACTTGTACTTATTGACATGTCCCTAGTGGGCCCTACTGATCGCCGCATTGATTCGCGGTTTATTAGCTTCATTCAGCACGGATAAAAAAAGATTCGGTTATTCATGACTCTTTCAGTAATCTGTATTTTGGGCGATTTCGAAGTCTGTTGAATAAAAACAAATTCGTCCAGTAGAAAACTGAAGACAAAAAGCATAAACCAGACATAATGAGATAAGAAACAAAGTAAGATCCACTGATGTCTTTTATATAACCAGCAAACACTGTGCCGGTTAATGTTCCGAGCCCTATAGCGCAGTTATACACAGAAAATGCTGATGCAAATATCGTCTTCTCAAATACTGAAGTTAGCATTACTACTTCAAACCCTCTTGCGACAGCATGGCAGATAGCATTGATCAAAATTCCTGGAATAAAATGCCAGAATTCGGTAGAGAAAGCTATAGTTAAAGCGCACACTCCGAAAGCAACAATGCTTGCATTCCATACTTTCAATACATGGGGTCTTACTATTGAACTATTGAGGACAAATCCCAAAAGGAAACGCACAAAAATTTCCACCAAGCCAGAAATTGTCATTAACAATGACGCCTTTTCAAATGGAGTACCACGTTCAACAGCAAAATCTACTATCAACTGTGGGATCGGGAATGATCCTGCGATCGATATGAACGCACCAACGGCATATAAAATCACTATCGGATTTCGTAAAGCGTCGGTTTCAAAATTTCGCTCCCCACCAAGTTTTCGAATTTTCAGCTTTGGAATTTTTGGTGCAATTTTTCTTGAATTCATGTGATGAGCGTCTGCTCGAGTAGAATAAGATGATCTGGTTTGAGAAGATGCTTCTGATAGCAATGGTTTTGTTTCGTCTGGTTCATCACTATCTTCATATATTGGAAAACACACAGCTCCACCAATTAGTGATTGCAGAGCAATTGCAGCAATGGCAATAACAGATTCAAAATAAGTAACGTTGAGTAAAAGATATGTCAAAAGTGCTGACATACAGAAGCTCCCAAAGCCCGATCCACACAATGCGAGACCAAGTCCTAGAAATTTCCGCTTATCAAAATATTCTGATATTGCAAGTTGAGCCCCAAACGTACACATACTTGCTCCAATGCCCCCAATAAATCCAAATGTAAGATAGAAAACGTAAATGTTCTCCGCAAAAGCGCTGCAGAAAAGTGCAATGGATAGCATAAGTCCACCGACCATAATCAAGATCCGTGCAGAGAAACGAATGTATAACATTCCAGCAATGAGATAGAACATCTGACGCATCGCCGAGTGTACTCCAATTGCCCAGGAACTAAGGGCTGCACCAGCCTCGTAGCGATCGAGAATTTCAACATACCACACTCCAAAAGATCCCTCTGTTCCTCCGTTGATAAAGAAAACGAAGAATACTCCGAGAACGACCATCCATCCCCATCCACCATCAGGTGCAGCCATTTCATACACTGTTCAATTCTGAAAAAGACGAGAAATTCTTCAGTACCAGATTCAAACAACAAAAGTCATAAATTGATTCACTGCATTCCAAAATGTATTGAGATTTTTGGGAAACATGTTTTTGGTTCGAGAAAAATATTACTTTAAAAAATCACTTCTCTCCTACCATAGATGGATATGTGCACGCTTTAGAGCTCTCTTATTGTTTGTCTTTGCTTTGAGCGAAGCCATTTTGCTGATGATACCTTACCACTTAAAGGTAGTGTTTTTTGAACCAACAATGACGGATTCTGAATTATCTATCCAGGTTATCTTCAAGCATTTAATCCAGACCACTAAAAAATACAAAATTAGCTTGTGGCGTAGGCAAATGCTTTATGGGACTTTACTAACCGTATGTGATGCGACTCGTTCAAGTGCACATTCAATAATACCTACATGGCAGTCATCCCAGAGTGACTTAGCTGACACCTGACTAACTATACCATTTCCAATCCAATCTCACATAAGTGAAATTCAATTTCTCCTTCGTGAAAATGTTTTCTCTATTTTAATGCCTCTGAATCCTTCCCTAGTCACCAAAGTCAGCACTGCCTACTTCAAATAGACTTTAACGCACATATTTCATTACTGTAAAGATGTCATAGTGACATGTTGTGACGTTAACTTGTAAAAATATGGGTTGGAAAGGGCGTCAAAAATCAATTAAGTACATTTCATGGACTACAAATTATTTGATTACTTATTAATCTTATTTAGTTATCACATATTGAAATATAAACGCTTGACATTAACAAATGCATAATTATTTACATATACAAGATGTTCCAACCACTTTTGTTGTATAAATTAATAATTTGGTAGTGCTTGTTTTTATCTATTAGTATCTATTATTCGACGCCATATTTCGTGCGTAATCATAATCTCGATTGTAAAATAGGCATGCTATTATAAAAAATATTAACAACAATTTTTACTAAATAATCGTGTCATTATCAGAAGATTTACAAGTCAGATAAACTATCACCCCGAATGGCACCTGAATAATATTTCTCGACTTGATTGGAAAACCCCAGTAGTTCATTACCTGTCAATGCATCCTTTGCTTCCATGGCGATGCTCTCCAGAGTTTGCATCCGGAATTCAGCGATCATTGGACCATATGGTTGTCGTGCATAGTTCAAAATTTCGGACATTGCTTCTCGTGAATTTTTCAAAATTTTACTTTTGAGTTTTATTTTTCAAAATTTAAATACACTGCATGCCAGCTCGATGGGATTTAAAAGATGCGAGTATGTAGCTATCCGAAAACTTGAACGTTAAAATCTACGCGCACCACATCCTCCGTTCTACTGTGAGCAGGAGCGTTGTCGATCACGAATGTAGGGTTTTCAATGCCTTGAACGTTGCATAAGTCTATCAGTCCACGAAACCACTCATTGAAATTTTCCAACTTGAATGAGCCACGCCTAATTGTAAAACTGAGCGACTGGGAACTCGCTGTAATATAGTGCAAGTTGCTTCTTTTCGAATTGGGTGTAACTACACAAGAGTGCGATCCAATCTTCCAACTGACCTCGGTACGACGACAAAATAAATTATCCGACCAAATTATCGTTCGACCACTCGATCTTGCTTCAATGAGAAACTCAACACAAACCATACGACGAGCTTTGTCTACTTCGCTGTTAACATTGTGAACAAGAGGTCTCAACTTCTTTGGGGAAGTGGGTTCACAAGCCAACCATTTTTTGATAGTGTCCTTGCTTACGATGACGTGAAATTGTTGCTGAATACGGTCAACGGTTAAGCAAGAACATGTGTATGTTCAGGCATATATGTATTGTCTGCACATCAGCACGTCATAGTGATGCGATGGGCCGAATATCGTCAATCATGTGATTTTATTGGTCATCCCGAAGATTTTTACAAGTTAACGTCACAACATGTCACTATGACATCTTTAGAGTAATGAAATATGTGCGTTAAAGTCTATTTGAAGTAGGCAGTGCTGACTTTGGTGACTAGGGAAGGATTCAGAGGCATTAAAATAGAGAAAACATTTTCTAGAAATAATGTGTGAAATAGACTTTCGCAGATGAGAAATTGAATTTCGCAAGTGAGAAATAGGATTTCACGGATGAAAAGTAGAGTTTCACGAATAAGAAATTGAATTTCACGAATGAGAAATTGGATTTCGCGAATGAGAAATTGAATTTCACTTTTGTGAAATTGGATTGGAAATGGTATACAGTGTATATCTATATACGTGGATTAATTGACAGGTGTGATGCGGTCAGAAGATAATTTTGTTGGAGACAAAGGCCAATTGGAAAAATATCTCAAACTCATGTCAATGCAATCATCAATTATAGCCTTGTTTAAAGTGCTGTTTATGCACTTTCACCTGATAAATAACTTTATTTGCATAATTTAAGTACATCAAAACGAAATTTCTTCCCGAAGATAGAGTATCTTGAATCTTAAATCCATCCCGAAGATAGAACTTATGATAGGCTCTTTTGGCACCTCTTCTGCCTTGAGCTAACTTTTTCATGAAGAAAACTTTGTTAGATTGATTTGAATTCATCATGATCAAAGAGAGGAGATCCTAAGGATCAAGATTAAGAAAAAAATGTGAAAATCGGTTAAGAACTAAGGTTTTTGCAAACGAAAGACACGTTTTTTGGCAAATGTTGTTATATAAAGTGGATGGTGACTACTACTCAAGCATGAAGCTGTTCTTAGATTTGCAATCTAGCCTTGCTGATTTATCCCATTTTATCCTTCAAGAATGCTTAACTGCTCGAGGATTAATAAGTTTAGCAAATAGAAAAAAGAAAATTCGGGATCCTTACCTGTTCAACAGAATAAAATCACACCGACAGACGACTGTGATATAAATCCACTTGTCGTGATTCAAATGATAAGCTCTTCTGAGCACAGTTTCTTAAATAGCGTCGACTGAGTCCAAAACACCACGTGCCGAATTCAATGCATGCATGCTGCGACTGACAATGACGCACTTGTGAGCAGCACGATTTTGTCAATACTTAATTCATATTAATAGCACGAAACATCTAGTGTTACGTCAGTTATTTATTTCGATCAAGTATTTCATCAGAAATAATATCTCAAATGATGTTTAACGCTCAGGAAAGATATAGCAAGAAAGCGTAGATTTAACCAGATTCTCAAAAAATTTTGACTGTGCTCATGAGGATGATCTAGTGTTTTCATAAATTTTAAACGAATGATTAATTGTGATTAATACGAAATTGACGGCACATCGAGGAACCTATTAAATGGGCAAAAAGGAATTCCTAATACCTTGCAGAGATAGGAAAAAGTCGTGCCTCGCTTGAGGATTAATGTTAGTTCAAGCAAAGTGCTTCGATTGCCAAAATTCCTTCAGATTCGAAGAATTCAGATCATTGCGCACAAGCTTTCTCCATAATGTTGGCCCTTCCGATCATTATTGAAAAAAGTAGAAGGCATACTAAAATTAGTTCACTTGATGTTTTCACATCCTCTCCTCGGCATTTCTCACTGTATAGTGCATACAGTGAATCGAATATTAGCCAAGACAGCGATATGTGTTTTGGTGTGTGCGAAGTGATATTACAGCACGCACGCATCTCTCACTGGCTCTGGTGTTTTCTGCAGACAGCTTATTGTTTGCCATTTCCAATACCAAGCGATACACGAATTAGCCATTCGAGAAGGAGCAAGTTATCTAGTACTGTGATGTGCCATTTCGATATTTAGGCTACATATAACCCTTCCCTTCTAGGAAACCGAAGCGCGCGCAGATGAATCCAATTCGGTGGTCTATATATTAATGGAATGTTTTCCAGAGATGGGTGTAAATCGGAAAGTTAAAAGTCCGATTACCGATTATCCGATCCACAATAGCTGACCAACGATTCAAGACACCGAATAGGAGTGAGTAGGTAGTGAGTGGTACACTACTGTAATCAGGATGAACTACGATAGTATTTTACTTTCAGGAATATAATTAGAAAAATATATTGGAGAAAATCATTTCTGAAAAAGATCAGGATAATGCATATCACAAGATTCGGTTCTTCACTGGGCCATCAACTGCGAGGAAAGTCGTGAAATTTTCGCTGCTCTCATAAGTCAATCAACACCGTTTTTGAGGTTATTATCTCATTTCTCATTTCCTCAGCATGGAAGGATCAAGGATAGTGTGGGAGATCAAATGTTTTCTGTCAGCTATTCACTAATCGGGCGATCAGATCAACTGGAGGTCACCCACCATAATCATTTCGGAGCATTGCAATGCGCGGTACAATTTACTATAATAGGTGAAATATGCATATTTCATTCCAAATTGAATTTTGACTAGTAACGACCCCTATCCTACTCGATGAATAAAATATTTTTCTCAAAATTCGCTTACATTTTCTTCCTCTAAGAAGCATAGAATAATGATTTTTCATATGGTATTTTCTTGCAATTATAATTTGTGGTCTGCGATTTTATGAAGGCCTATATTTGCATGTATCTTAGTCTGCTTGTATACAATACTTATTAAAGGCTCAATATCTTGTCATGTATTTGATGTGTGACATTTCTTGTACATTGACCATAGTTTGCTTTCTACTTATTTCGGTTAAGTAAGTAATTAGGAATTTTTTTAAAATGGCGTAATGTGAGTAAGTCACTTCAAGACCATTTGCAAAGATGCATGCATAGCTCATAAAACGAAACAAAGTAAGGAAGCAATTTCACAATGATCTTTCAAGAAAGAATGTTGACTGTGTGCTTAAAATGACGAAGGGAGACAAGTTGTTTCATGAATGAGGAGAACTTGGAAAGAATGCTTTTCTGCCGATAGACACTAGTTTCGGTTATAATAATGTACCCTCCTATGAATCTAATCAATAAACTAGTTGAGTGAACGCAGTGATCTGATAGTTGGTGGCGAAGAGAGACGATCTAAGCATTCGGATCTAGGCATGTGAACACTATCCAACGGTCGCAAGGAACGCTAGGGAAAGTGTGGACCCAGACATCTGTACTATCCCCCCGTCATCTCTTATTAAAGTACCCTCTAAGGGTATGTTAAGTCTATTAGAACTATGTACTATAGTATGCACCTACTTTTAGTCTGGCATGCATGTAGCACCACTAACTAATATCAAGAACTTCTCAATGCAAAATTAGCAAGCTTTTAACGAAAATGCGAAATTCGTGAAACTTTCGATTTTCGAATGCGAAATTCGGCGAAAATTTTTGCAGAAAACCATTGGCATTGGTCGTCATTACGGAGCGAAATTACAAAACAATAATATGCATTTTAATTACCAGCTCACGCTGATTATCACTCTGACATGAAATATAGCGTTTACAATAATAGGCTTATAATGTTCGACAATATTTATATCGTTCAAGAAAGTCGTTCCGGAAGCGACCTGAACGGTACAATTTTTCAAGAAAGCGATTAATCGTCGAGAAAATCCGGCTAATGCGAACAGCAGATGTGTTACACATGCAGGACGATATTTTTTCAATTTTAACGCACTTAAACTGTTGCTCTTATGTTGAAAGACAACCACAATTGCTTGTTTCACCAGTACTTTGCCAAGAAAATAGAATAACGTAAGCCATAAAATCTTAACTATCCTAAACTTGGTGATTTGCGCAAATCTCACAGCTTAGAAATGGTGTTTATGGCATATAATAAAAGTCTTGACATAACAATAAATTTGTTTGTAACTTGTAAGCCCTGCTTGAGATCGTCCTAAAAATGTCTGTGACATTTTCAATCTATTCAAATCTTAATTCATCTTTAGCTCCTCCGTCAACAACATCTATCGTGCAGTTGTCCTAATCTGGAAGTTTAATGCCACCGACGAGAATGTCAACATAATGATCGCTACCTTGTGACGTCATTTTTTGTCCCGCATCACTCGCTCAGCTGTTTCGTCTAATCACTATAAGAATTACCACTTCTTGTGTCAAGCCATTTGCCATTCGACTTTGGTGAGTGCAGAGACCTCAATGGCCTCCGCCGTTGACGCGCCATTGTGGAGGCATTTCGGTTTCCGTGGTGCTACCCTACAAGCTTGCCTGGCACGAGGGGATTTGGCAGGAATGCGTCATTTACTTCGAATTGACCGTGACCACGCCAATGCACCGGATACTCGCGGTCGTCCTCCGATAGTTAACGCTCAACTGCTTGAAACACCACGCATTCGTCTGGCCGCTACGAAACTTCTTTTACATTATGGCGCCCGACAAGATGATAAAGACCCATCGAGTGGACTTGACGCGCTTGGATGGGCATGCCGACTAGGTCATTCGGACACTTGTCATCTTCTGATGACCGAGAAGGGAGACGACATCGATTATCGTAAGTCGCTAGACCGACATGGAAATACACTTCTTCATCTGGCGGTCTCTTCAGGGGATGACTCTACTGTTCGTCGCGTTGCTGAAGGAATGCAAAAATGTGCGGTACCCATAGACGATCCTAGAGACCGACAAGGTTTAACTGCTTACTTGTTGGCCTGTCGTGAGGACTATATGAACATTGCACAAATGCTCACTGGTGAATACGGCGCAAATGTACATCAAATAGACGATCACCTTTTTCAAGACCAGAGAGGGTGGATTGAGGAAGGTAAGCGGAAAAGGAAAAGAATGTTAAAGCTTCGGAAGCATCGAGAATGGGTGAATCAGAGAATGAATGGAAAACTGCAATCGAATCAGGCAAATTTTCGCAGACGACTACCTGTCATTGAAAGCAATGTGAATAAAGGAAGTAAAACTAGTCATTCAATGACGACACTTTTTTCTATTTGGGCTGAGCAAAAGAGCAGCAGTTGGCGGCCGACAGCCACTCCCCCTCTGCGAAATCCACAGAACTCATTGGTGTTGTTGGGGTTAGCGCAAGTTGCCAGTGAAGCTGGTTTCGGTCCAAACAGTGCAAATAGACATCGACATTCCATCAACGATCCCATCTTAACAGCTGTAAAGAGATGGCGTGGCATGAATGGAGACTTGAAGTTTGGAAATAGGAAACAAAGCCTTCAGCTTGGACAAGTCGGCGAACAAAGAACTCCAAACAAGAAACCTTTGGGAAAATTGATCGGTGTTTCTACTGCAGACTGAGGTATTCGTACGAAGGCTGCGAGTTAGCGAAATTTATAACTTGAATTTCTCATTTACAATTTCATTGCCATTCTTTATTTGGAAACTTGAACATTTTTAGGAATACGACAGTTCATCTGAATCTGATCTTTTCTTGACACGGCTGTATCTGGGACCATCAGCTGAAATACTAGCAAATATCTCTGTTAGTAACTGAAACATGACAAATCGGCATTTTGTGCAAAATAATCCTTGCTTCATTAAAAGATTCTTGATGATAGCGTCTTTTTTAAAGTTAAGTAAACGCAAATTTAGAATGACGAAATCAATACAGGACCATAATAATAATGCAGAACAAGCAAAGATATATCAAAGTAAAGTTATGCATGCAAAAATAAGCAACTGTGTAGACGTCCATAATTATGCAAAATCATAAACATGATGAAAGATGACTTTCGACGCGAAGTACATCTATGAGGAAGGATGAAACGATCAGAACGCATGCTTCTTGATGGCAGAAGTGGATGCAGCGGGTGAACGTCCAATGAATAGGGAATGGACACTATTCATTCTTCTATCACTCAATGACTCAAGACAATTCGATAAGCATTCACTTCCACAAACCATTCTGTGAGCGTCGCTGTTATTTTTCGAGATGTTCGGCGATCACTAATATTGTACACAAATAAAAAGTTACGAGAGCAGTACTCTAAAATTGGTCGCAAAATTCCTTTGTAGACAGTTATAAGCTCACTTTTCCTTAGGAAGGATCTCAAAATTCTTAAACAATGAAGTTTTTGAGAAAACAAACGTGTAGCATAGTCAAAATGGCTCTTCTATGATGAATCATTTGACCAAATAACAAAGAATTTAATGCTTTCTGACAAGTTGAACATCAGGAATACAAAAAGGCTCACAATCTTTTGACTTTCTAATGAACAAACACTTTGATTTCGACCTGTTAAGAAGATAAGAACTTTCTGCCCAAGATGTAATGTTATTATGCTCAACCAAAACATGACGATTGTCTTCATTTTAAACAGAGGAATACATGCAGTGACATAATCCACAAACTTGATCATTTTGCACATTTCATTAGCTGTCTTTAAGCATGAAAGCAAAATATTAAAAAAGAATGGCTGCAGAACAGATCCCTGAGAGACACCAGAGGATGTACAGATGACTTCACTTACAACGGTATTAACATGAGCACTTTGTGAGCGATCTGACAAATGTGTTTGCATAAAATTGATGAAAAGTAGAGGATTTTACAAAAGCTGGATTTCAGTTCACGTTTTTGTTCAATTTGTAAAAGCAATTGTGACAGTTGTATCGATATCAAAATTTGAAATTTGACCACCATAGATCTTTCTCCATTCTCTAATGTGTTGAATGGTAATACATAGAAAGCGAGATATTGCATCATGCCTGAGAAAAAAATGAAGCAAACTTCAATTCAAGCCAATGATAGTTTGTTTCATTAATTGTGACAATGAGTATATATTGCATTGTCCTTGTACGTTGTCATTGTCCAGCATGGTTGTGATGTACACATAGATAGCAATAAATGCTGTTGTTGCCGAAGCATTGCGTTTTCCACCATGCTGGCAATTTCCAGATGCTTGCTCAAGCTCAACTTTGAAATGTCTCACGTACATTCGCTCAAATATTTTCCTGGGAATAGGCACTTACGATATTGGCCCCAATTCCTATAGATTTGGTCTAGGGTTTTGGGTATTGGTGGAATGTGGGCATGTTTCAAAAGGTTCGGAAACAATCATTTTGAATGCACAAATTAAATAGATGAGCTAAAGGTTGTGACAGGGACTTTGCAGCATGCTTATAAGGTGACATTGGTATCCCATCACTTCCAAAGGATTTTCCCGGCTAAAGCTTTTGTGACTCTTTTTCCACTTGACCAACCGTGGAAATTGGTCTTGATGTGTCATCGTTTCTTGCAACTGGTGATGGTAATTGGCTTGTGGTGGCATCTGTACCGGCATTGCAGAACGATGCAAATTGCTCATTAGTCACATTTGCAGCACTCCCGATATTTCCGTAATCTGAGATGAGTCGCTCTATGCCTCATCTCTTTCCTTCCCGCCCAGTGGCACAGTTTACTACCTCCCACATTTGCTTCGCCGAGCGCTTTGATTTTGATGCCAATTTCAGCTTTGCACATTTTATTTCATCTTTTATTTTGTCTCCCTAAACTTGTAAGAGTTGCTTGAAATCCCAAAAGCATGCAAGCGATCCAAAATACACAAGATGCATAATTCGAAAGAAAAAAAAATTATTTCTCGGATACCAAAGTTATATTGTTCTGCCAAATATTTCGGCTTCCGCCTTCGTCAGTGGCAATAGAGCACAGAATGATGTTACAATTGCAGGACTGCATGAAGAACCTGTTGTGAATAGTCATTACTATTCACAACAGGTTCTTCATGCAGTCCTGCAATTGTAACATCATTCTGTGCTCTATTGCCACTGACGAAGGCGGAAGCCGAAATATTTGGCAGAATAATATAACTTTGGTATCCGAGAAATAATTTTTTTTCTTTCGAATTATGAATGACCGGATACGTGGAGGACAGCCTACCTTGGCCACTTGCGCAAGATGAATAATGTTGAAGATGTGGAAACATTCAATCAAGCTCAGTCGGATTTTTGATAGATTTTACTGCTTGAATAAAATAAAATTGCTCCAAACCAAAGTGCTCCAAACCAATAAAGTTTACAAAATTTGTGGACGTTCCCATTTCAGTTTGTCAGCAATCATTCCAATCATAGCGCTGTGTATGCCGCACATGTTTGAATGCTAGTACAAGTCACTGATTTCAGACAAACTCGATATAATGCGCGTGAAATACCAGAATTTGTTCCTTTTGTAGTATTTTTGTTCTAAATCAGGGGCCTACCAAAATTATGAAAATCATTGACTCTCAAAAATTCTTCAATTTTGAAAAATGACCGTTGTAATCAGAGGTTATCAAAAAATAATCGCATTGCAATTAATTGATTAGTGTCAATCAAGCATTGCAATTAATTGATTGAATTGCGTTGTACTAGGGAAGGCATTTAATTGACGGATTAACTTGCAATGCCATGACCAGTCACCATCGTAGGATCAAATCCCACCTTCAGTGATTCATTTAGGAAAACATCAAAATTGGCAGTATTCACATCCAATTAAAAATATAGATATCTGTTTAATGAAATTGGTCTATTCAAGTAACTGTTCAAATTAACAATAAGCTAAATATGCGACTTGCAAAGCATGTAGACTCATATACTTGTAGCTTCGTTAAAGTGAAGAAACAGAGTGAAAATTTCAAAATCAAGAATTGGTCCATTCAAACATTGATGATGAATAATTGCAATTGATTTTTGATGAGCACTGCCGATAATTATTACCGGTAATTTCTTAATCAAAAATCGCCGTTTAATTTGCGATAGATCGGAAAAACTGCACAATTTTACCTTAATGTTTCACTTTTCTGAACGAACTCGCAAGTATTAGTTAGATTTTTGTGATAAACTAGGAATAGTCCAAACGTTGTTGAAAGATAAATAACGTATGGCACGATTCAAATTTAGTGTCAACTCGAATTTAATCGCGACATAGAATTTGATACGACTGAGTTATCTGAAAGAAAATTAGCCCGTTTGGAAATTAGTCAACAGTTTTAGATTCACCAAAGATAGACAGGCCACTGACACGCTAGCACTTTTCAGAACAAAAAAAGAAGTCAGTATATTTCAGCTGATTTCAGCTCTGCTTTCAGCTGTGCATGGGTCCATTACATTGTAAGATTTGTCAATTAGTCAAATGCTGAAGCCATCGATGGCCATTAACGCAGAAAGTAGATACATGTGCCGCACAGGCCTAACGCCAAATATTAATCCGCAAATCCATCCATCACATCTAACTCAAAAATATCAAATGGCTCTCAGCACATAACAGCGTAGAGCTACGTGGTAAAGTAAACACGTGATTTCACAGCTCGTTTATGCGGGGTTGGTCATGCTCATTACTTATAGTGTGGACTTGTCCGACGCGCTTCGTCTCAACCGATAGCATCAAGGGATTCAATATATCATTATTTTTATCCTTCAATCGCATGATTTATTTGTGCAACATTGATTTAGAATGTCAATGTAGCCGCTAAGGGCGTAGTGTAATGTTGACGTGGTTTCAGACAATAGATAACATGTGATCATGATTTGACGCATCACACTTGCGATGCACCACTTATCACTCTTTAATCGTGAAAATTAAAAGTTCAAGCTATTTTATGCAATCAGTTACGAGGAATTTACTTCGAGTTAAATCGACATCTATTCGCGCAATGCTACAGTTTTCGTGAGCAGGCGTCATTTACCTGCGAGGTACTTGCCCTTGCGACTAAAGGGGGGTTTACACGATCAGATAAATCCGCCGATTTATCCTCGGATAAATCGGCAGATTTATCCTCCGATTCTAAGCGCGTTCACACGGACCGAGAAATAAGCAGATTTCTCAGCAGACTTCGATAATTTAAAGCTATTTTTAGATACAATTATTGATTTGTATATAGATAGTGAGAATGCAGAGCGCAGACGAATAGAATAGTCGTGAACACGCGAATGTCATTTCCTTCGTTTGTCAGAAAGGTATAGTTACTTCCTTCGATGGCTCCAGTATATTCTAAGAAGCTCTATGCTTCAGTTGTTGCCATATTGGCCTCAAAGAAGAAAAATAAAAGAAAGAAGATATGGTCAAGAAAATGGTTGTTGGAAAGATCAAAAATTTCACAAACAACATTTATTCGAGAATTAAAGAACGAGGCTACAGACAAAGATTTCATTAATTATCTCAGGATGGACGAAAATTCCTTCGAAATACTACTGAAAAAGGTTTCTTCGAAAATTGCTAGAAATGACACTCTCATGCGGCCATGTATTTCACCTGAACAACGATTATGTGCAACTCTTCGTTTCCTGGCGACTGGGAGATCATATACTGACATGCAGTACTGCACCCGGATTTCTAAAAGTTCTTTATCCAATCTGATTCCGGAGACATGCCAAGCTATTTATGATGTTTTAAGAGAAGAATATCTGAAGGTAAGTCACAGTTCAAATATATCTAAAATTATTCGAAAAGTTAATGTTATTCAATGTTGATTTAAATACCTTAGCTTAGTATGTTTACGTGCGCTTACAAACCAAAATGAATGTGCAGATTGATATTATTCTCGTGTTTTCAAGCGAAAGATCAGAGATTTCACTTGTTTATGCAAAAAAATTAAAAATCTTAAAAATTATATGAGATTTGGTAATTACTTGATTTCTCTTTAAGTGCATAAGTTAAGTACATGTATACTTAAATTTTACATTTGATAACGCGATTCAATTATTTGAAGAAAATCTCTTTTGTCAAAACACAAAGAATTTCAATATCATATCAAATGCTATATTCTAAAATTTAAGCGACTGGTCAACAGTTTACTACTTTTGACCAGTTGCTTCAGAAAAATCTTTGATTATCATGTCAACATATGAATCTTTTTTGCCGATACAACTTGATAACTCTAACGAACCAAGTCTCGCTTGGAAAAGCACGTCACTGATAAGTTTTTCTGCAATTAAACGCTGCTTAGCATCCTGAACTTGTCTGAGCTGATGAGCCACATTATTCGCAAAAGCAGTTGCGCTATCGTCAGGTGCTCGCAGGTGCTCTTCTGCCAGTCGGAGAAGATTGTCAGGATTCGGTCTCCTTGCTTTGCGTTTGCGAATACAATTGGGTGTCGAAGTTGTAGTATTACTAGAACTTTCTTCCAGCATTTCTACTTGTTGATGTTCTTCATCTGCCGTACATTGAGTGTCAGTAACATTCATACTGTCCTCATTATTGTCATTCGGTTCATCAATTGAATTCTGTAAAAATGAAACCAGTATAAAACATTAGATGCACCTACCGATGTTATGAAAATTTGATGAATTAAAAATTTAAGACCCGGGTCTTATTATCGAATAAATACGGTAATTGTTTTAAAGCTTTAAAAGTAGATCAAAACTTACCTGACGAGTTTCACAAGCTGAATTAGGTGTTTCTAATAAATTAGAGCTACTTCCTCTTGCCTCCTCCATCTCACCGATGAATAAAAGGTTTTGGTAGTACCATAGAGAAGGTTCATATACTTCTTCGGCTCCAATACCTGACTTGGTGGATGCCTTCACCTTGCCATGTTCGCGCCTGAAGGTAGATCGTAGGTTGTCAATTTTCTTTTTTAGGACTTCCACCGTTTTAACACTGCTCATCACTTTAAGCCCAGATGTTGGGTCTTCAAATTCTTGGACGGCCTTTAATAGAGATTCCAAAGCATCTGTCCTCTTTATTCGGTTGTGATAATCTTTGGATTTAATCTTCAATAGGCATGGCCTTTTCTTATATTCTTCGATCAGAAATTCAATGGCATCCTGCCCCCAATTCACGATCTTGTCAGCCATTCTTCCTCTTCGCAATCAATGCAATTGTATTCGATGTCGTAGAAGCACGGTCGGTTGTCATGGCATTTGTCGCAAGTTTCGGAAATCCATGGTGCAAGCCTCTGAACAACTAAAGGTGACGTCTGCATCACCAGTGGGCCAATCACGAGAGAGAACGAAAGCAAATCGGAAGCAAATCTGATGAAAATATTCAACATGTTGGATCGTAGCAGACTTCTCAGCCGATTTGCCATCCGAGGAGCCAGCAGATTTATCTGCCGTGTGAACGCCCTTCCTGTTTCTGCGCCGATTTATCCGCGGATAAATCGGCGGATTTATCTGATCGTGTAAACCCCCCTTAAGCTACTCACTGAACATTGTTTGCCGAATAGTGATCGAAGTGCAGCTGCTTTTTCTAATGGAATGCAGATCTAGCAGTCCCAAATACTACTCTGTAATTTATGCCAATCCCAAAAATACAGCGTCCCAAAATAATCACCTCTACCAAGCCTGTTGGTGGGAGGGAATATCAGCTATCTTAAAAATCAGTAGAAAATCAGTTAGCAGTTATCTCAGTTCAGAATACAAAGCCTAGCGAAACACATCTATCCACGATCGCGTCAGGAGCAAGCAAAGTTTTCCGCTCGCATATGAAGCTGGGGAAGAAGTTGCTATTGTTAAATATATCCACATTCGTTTTCCGATATGGATGACTTAGGCCTGCATAATAAGAATCTGTATTTGTGCATGCGTGAAAGCAGCGGGGAAGCAAACAATTGATAATAAAATGTAAATAGCTAAAGAAATTACGAAGCAATACCGGAAAATGGCAAATCAGTAAAAAGTAAAAGGTCACACAGACAATATTACAAACAGATTCCATGAATGCTAACATGCGCTTGACGCTGTTAATTGCTAGTGGCACAGGTGGTCAAAAAGAAAAATAATCGAAAAAATATATCAGACATGAAACTTTGCAGCCTGATTGGGTGTTCGCAGCTAAAAAGCCCTACAAAATTTTTCCGAAATCTTAAGAGCAGTTTCGGGGAAAAATGCAAAAACTACTTTTTTGCATGCTACTTTTTTGCACTTTTCAGTCTGTAAATGGTAAAAAATATACCAAGAACCGAACGTGTAGAGATATTTTCTAAATACATTCAAAGGTTTGAAAATCAATTTCGAAAGAGATTGGTTGAGCAGTTGCCTCACACTTCAAAAAATACGACGAAGGTTAAAATCAAACGGTCTAGCTTATAGTGACCTAATTTGCTTATTACTTCAGTTTCTATCCATTCGCACATGTAGATTTTGTGTTAGTAGACTTGTATAATAAGTAGAAAAATAGTAGTAATCTTTTATTTGTACAATATCGCCAAGTACTCGCAGGATTTCCTTGAAATTTAGATCATTTGTTCATATTGGTCTCATGATGACGCGACAAAAATTTCAATTCGAGAATATTTCGCTAAATTGAATTTCCAGGACACCAATATACTACTGATTTTACTACTTATTATGAAAAAGTCTACTAACACAAAAACTACATGTGCGAATAGATAGAAACTGAAGTAATAAGGAAATTAGGTCACTATAAGCTAGACCTTCTGATTTTAAGCTTCAGAGAATTTTTTAAGCTACATTTCAAACGTATCATACTACTTATATGAAAAATACACAATTTTTGACCTCATTTACCTTGTGTGAGGTAACTACTCGACCAATTTCTTTCAAAATTGATTTGCAAACCTTTGAATGTATTTAGAAAACATCTGTACACGTTCGGTTCTTGGTATATTTTTTTATCATTTACAGACTGAAGAGTGCAAAAAAGTAGTATGAAAAAGTTTTTTTTGCATTTTTCTTCGAAATGACTCGTAGTATTTTAGAAAAATTTTATGGGGCTATGTAAGGCGCACCCAATCAGCCTGCAAAGTTTCATGTCTAGTATATTTGTTTCGATTATATTTTTATTTTGACCACCTGTGGGCAGAGTTCAACAAGGTTTTCTAAATTTCGTTGTTTATGTCATCAACAAAGATTTTTTGCAGATCAATGTAGATGAAAGGAGCACCTATAGGCCATGTCTTTCACTTCTTAATGTCTCGGTTTTGTCGTGGCCAGTATCCACCTTGACCTGACACGGCCTGAACCATTGGGCTCATTTCCAAGTCTTCATCTGACTACTTTGCATTTTAGGCCTCATTTACACCAGGCCAGTGACTGGCGTCCGAGAGACACACACGGTGACTCACGCTGACCCGAGCTAAAGTAATGAGTACTTATGGGTTATCCCCCAGGTTTTCAAATTTGTCTAAAATCTGCAAATATCAATCAATCATCATCAAACTTCAAGTAGACGTAATTAAGTATATTTTCTACCCACATAGAAAAATTCATGCTGATCGAACGAGCACTTTTTGCATCAGAGACGATGACGCGAACTGTAGCGATGTCAACAGCCTGATCTGACTTCGTCTGTTCGATGCATCATTGCTACTCAGTGTTTGCATTGTTCCTCTCCCTCTTCGTCTCATCCACTGCTATTTGAAATCTTCACACAACCGCTACCTTGACATACTTCTTTTAAGTTAAAAATGTTAGTGCAAGGGATGTGGCCTGGTCATCATAACTTTACAAATTGTCGGGAAATGACTTTGTTGACTTCAAGTGTTTTTTGCTCTGACGGTGAGGTCACAAGAAGTCAAATCAAGTAGCTGACATCACTGCACTTCAAGTTATAGCCCCTTATTCAAATTTATTCTCTATACTTGTCCGATTTGCACAAATTTTGGCATGTAGGTAGAACATATCCTCACCGACGCGTACATAAAGTTTTGTGAGGATTAATTCATTTCTACGGATTTTAGACAAAATTGAAAACGTTGGGGGGGGGGATAACCCATAAGTACCAAGAAATTTGCGCTCGTCACCGCAAAATTCATTGGCGTCTACGAAAAACAGTCCAGTAGCTCACTTTACCGGAGCGGTATTGCAGAACTGGCCAGTGTTCTATTCATGCAATTCTTAGCCATAGAAATGCAAAAATCGCAGATAGTTATCGGTTGAGGCAATGATGTGGTGGTGATTGTATATAGATGATAGGGCAGAATCTTCCCGCCACTACACTTGCATTATTGTAATCGTGACATCAAGGTCCAATCCAATCAGTTGTCGTCATTCTTCAGATCAGTTTCTTGAACAGAACACGGTGCATTCACACCTACTCCACCACTACACACCTATTGTCTCTATATATCTACTTTCGTGCCCAACGTTTCTCTTTAATTTTGCTAACTCAATCAATTTTGCTTAAACAATCAATCAGAAACGTGTTATCAAATCGCCATCATTTCATAATCTTTATTGGAACTTGCACACTCTTTAATATAGCAACGCTTTGTGCTCTCCATAGCACAAAGGGTAAGTGCTTGGCTTTATGGAAACTTGGTAGTGCGGTCGAACTCCGAGAGTGTCATTGGAAGTTAACATCAAAAACATTCGAACTGGAAAAGTAGCAATGCTCCACCAAACGTCTAAAAGTTCATTTATAGTCAACTCGGTAGCTCTGCAGATTATTTAAGCATGTCTTGACGATCTGCAACATTAATCTGTAGACTCTGCAGATCCGTCACCTGTAAACTCTGCAGATGGACAACGATTTTAGTTGGTGACGATGTGGTGTTTATACTTCTTTTATGATGTTATTACCATTATTGCTACTACAAATATATTCTATTATTCTACCACAAATCAGAGTTGTCTACCAATACACTTGCGCTCTACAGTGAATGTAGTCAAATTCGGTAGCCATTGGATACATGATCGTTGACATAGGCTATTATATCATTGACCTATTTGTCTACCGATTTCACAGAGTTTACTGATATCGTTAGATTTCGCTCTAAATACGTATTCAGAGCGAACTATAAACGGGTCATAACTACGTCTGCAGCCACCGTTCACTCATGTCTCCCAGTGGAGGAGTAGTGACAATAACGAGTTTCATTTGTTTGAGTAATGAAGCAAGATGTCATACCAAAGTCGGTCAGATTGACAAATTGATAAAGAAATCAACTCACACGATTCAATTTATTTTCTTGTGCTTTTATTCCGTTGTCTGATGTTTAAGCTCGTGACAATCATTTCTCATACACTTTCTGAGCTATTTTCTTGACACTTCACACATGGAAGTGACACTAAGTGTTTAGATGCTAGCAAAATCATAAAATTGCGATGGGAGTTGCTCAGGGGTTTCTGTGTTTTAAGTTTGTTTGTCAAGGACGTTTACCATGAGTAACATCAATTTTGAATATTGATCGGTTGCTGATTAAACCTGATATTATATTATGAGTTTGAAGAGCAACACTTTAAAGAAAGAAGATGATTAAGTGAAAATTTCAGTGCTGAACCGTTTATTACAAACTGTATTTCATTTTGAAAAGTTCTTCAAGTGTGCAAGTATAAACAGAAAATAACAATTTGAAGAATTCAGAGATGCTTAAATCTGTATTTCACTTGACTTCAAAATACATACAAATGTACTTCAGTGTTTGGAATGTTATTGAATACTTTAAAATCAAAACATTATCATCTAATTAATAAAGCTCATCTCCTACCTTCTACAGCAACGCAGCAGCAACGCAGCCAAATTTGTCATCCTCTAGATCTCACAATGCTAAATTGCTAAAAAGATTTTTTCCTCTTACCTTGCAAATTTGTGTTGCTATGCTGATCCTGATCCGCACTGCATGCTAAGGCGGCCGCCAGATCGGCCACGCTCTAAATTCTGAAACCGGCTGGCCGGCCGGCTATTATAATTGGGTTTATGTAGACTATTGACAACAGCACATCAGTGCACATAACATGATGCATGTGATGCAAAACCGCTTCTTGAGAAATTCATCTTCAAATCTTTATTCGAAGTCGTAGACAACCGTTGGCTGTTGTAAATACAAAACAGTGGCGTTTTTCGTACCTAGAAGGCCTTTGGAGCATACCCAGAAATTGTTAGGCAACTGATATCTATACAGAAAAAAATTTCATTATTCATTGGCTTTCATCTTCTCTTGATTACTTTCTACAACTTGGCCAGTTTTCAAGACTGAATGAATACCATATTAGAGATTGCATTACGTGCATTACTACCCAATCAATTCCTCACAAATACAAAATATATTGTTTAGGTGCAAATAGTTGTCTAATTACCGATCAAATTAAATCGAAATTGATAAAAAATCTTGCCATCTCAAATGATATCCCTTAATGCTTATTCCAAAATTGCCGTGTGTTAAAATATTCACTTTTACTAGGCTTTTTGGTGGAGCGGTGTGCGCTTCATCGGGAACTCTTACTTATCCGGAGTACCGGTAGACCTTCATGCACTACATTCATATATTTCATGCAAATTATATAGAATTCGAGAAATCTATTGCTGTCTAGCGGTCTAACTTGACCAGCTGCCAGTTTTAACTAGTCGGATACTGAGACGCCGACCGCAAAATATGCGGCTGGTACCAACTCAGCTGCATCCCAAAACTCTGGCGCTTGAGCATACACACACCGGCACGAGCATACATAGACATTTCAAAGTCTGCTTTAATGATTTCTTCTAATAACTATTATAGTAAGCAATTCGGACACTGTGGGGTAATTCGGACACCTAGTCATTCTTTATCTTTAATCGCCAGAAAAAAGTTGTTAAATACCTACTTCTCTCGGAGTCAAAACACATTCCTTTCGTTAAAATTACATTAATCAGTTGAAAGAAATTAATCTATCGGAGTATAAAGACACATTCCCAGAGTTCAAGGTACATTAATCATCTAGATGGAATCAATAAATACAAAAAAGAGCTGTTATCAGTGTTCGAAAGTATTCAATTCTCAATTACCACTAGTTCTCAAAACTTCCAAAGTAACTGAAAATTCTATTTTCAAGATTTTTCACAACGATCGACGGAGTACAGTCAAAGCTCGTTAACTAAGACCATAGATGCCAGGCTTTCAATGTCTTAATTATCGAAAGTCTTAATTAAACAGCAGCTTATACATGCAAAAGATACAAAAAATGCCACGGCAGCGTGATCTTAATTATCCGTGTCCGAATTGACGACCTTTGACTGTATAACGGTTTCTTGATAGTCAATCAGACTTCTGGATACAAATCGGAGAGGTCGTGGATCAAAAATTGTGGCTGGTAGGAAGTTGACAGTCAAAGATGTTCAGACAACGGCTGAAGGGGTATCCTCCTGAAAGGAAGATGATGCACGACTAGGAACAGGAAGAGGACGCGGACGAGCAATATGAGAGAAGAAGAAAATCCTGTAAGTTCCTCGTCCTCCAGTGAGGGAGATAATACTTGCGCAAACTGCTCAGTGGCATTCATGAAGTCCAGTGGAACCGACTGGGTTCAGTAATTGACTTGTGCTGAGTGGCTCTGTGGAAGGTGTAATGGTGGAAACGTTGATCAATTTTTTGAATGTGCCAAATGCACATAGACTTTCTTTAGCGATTATTCAATTTGTTCTGACAATTTCTGTTTGTTTAGAATTACAGAACTGGTTGGTGTCCGAATTACCGTATTTTTTTCTTTTTTTAGTAGTCTGCGTAGAAAGTATCCTTGCAAATTTCAACAAGGTTTGCAGTTACCTTTTTTAATCCCATTTGAGCTTCATGCAGGATTTTAGAACACTAGCATCAGTATAAGTATATAAATTCATAAAAAACATAAAAAACATAAAACGGAAAAACATAAAAACATAAAGGTGTCCGAATTACGCCCATTTTACGGTATTAATTATGATATTCCATTTAGTGCCTTGACAATCAATAGATATGTTGCGAAATCGATCAGCATGAGGTATAGGCTTCAGGATTAGGACCGGCACCGTCTACAAATTTTGAAGATTGGCTGGCGATTCTGCTGGCTGCTCATCAAGTCGGCCGGTTTTCTGATTAGACATGCATGCATGTCGAGCTGTCGACCATTGGCGACATTAATCATTGAATTGTCTAATTAAATAAAATATTTACAAAATTGTAAGAGCATGAAAATTCAGTTAAATTTATGTCACATTGCCTGAAACCGTTGGCTATATATTACACGTAGACATACAAAATTGCAGATAGCTATCTTGACGACAGTCAACGATGACTGAATATTTCAAGTGCTCAGAGTAACCGCTGCACTTTACGAGGAAATTTTTTTGGAAGTTAGCATTAACTCTGAAACGGTGACGTTTGTCTACACAGCAAGCAAACAAAGTTGCAAAGATATTTAATAGACGGAAAATATCTGCGTGTCTTGGTGCATTTGAACACATTATTCAACTGTAATTCGCGATGTACATTATTCATTTTGCTGTTATGAAGGGATGTTTGAATTTATGATACGGTTATATTTGTATTTTTGATGAGCTTCATCATATGAAAGCAATAACGGCAGTGAATCCAATGGAAAGGGTATTGGTGAGGTTAGCACAATGAACGATAACTGCATGAATTATCACATTTGAAAAAAGAGAACGCACTCACATGACAAGCTGACATGAGCATTGAACATTAAAGTACAATTAGAATTACGCCGAGGAGAAAAACTGTTGCTATATGGCACTCAAGCCGCACGATTTTAATTCTGATTAGGTTGAGCTTAGTTGTGATCAATCAATCCAACCTTGTTTAATAAAACAGAAGATGATTGAGTATGTGAGTTAATTCTGCAGAAGTTAGTCAACAAGTTAGACAACAATAAAAGAAAGACATGTACATGGCTAGAAATATTTATTAATAGTGCATTCACCCAATCACAGTCCAGGAAGAATTATTGAATGTTGAGTTGCATCAGACGGAACTGGTCGGGAATTTTCTGCCACCGAGCCGACTGTGACTGGTCGGTGACAATTCGTAGCACAGATGCACATCCCGAGGTATTTACTACACACTTCGCAATAATAGACAGACACATGTGCAAATGTCAGTCATTGCCAAGAACTGTGTTGAGAAAAATATATTTACTGTGACACACTATGGTAGATAGGTTTAACTAAAGTACCTAACCTGCTGCTATAATTAGACTTTCAGGTGAACCTCATACATGTATGTGGGCATGTACATGCACGTCGCAAACCGAAAACAAGATATATTATTGAATCTATGCTTTATCTTGCCATGAAAACAAAAATATCCACGAATCTTTAGTCAACCTCGCCATCGAGATAGGGGCACTAAATACTATACTAACACCGTCGTAGTCCATAAAACGACGCTTCCCTGAGAACGACCAGATTTTCGATATTTGCTGATTCAAGACTGCTTCTTTTGTAAGTTTGAATAGGAATATACATAGTTTTACATTGACATCATTCATGACAACAGATAAGAAAATAGCAGATAAAGAAAAGGATAAAAGTAACCTGGTGCAGATGTTCAGTGCTTGTAGTGTTGATTCAATTTACATAAACATGAAAAGTCACGAATCATCATTTCATGCGGCATTTGTACTCAACAGTAACACACATCACATGGAGTCGTCATTTTCTTCGTGCCGCATTACTCATGTGCAATTTCCAGTCATCAGTGATTAATAGTTGTCTATCGCCATCTCATTGTTGTGAAATGTGTTCCAGTGTGTGTCATTGTCCCAAAGCTGTGCTGCCACATGCCGATAAAAAAAAATAAATGTTCCTTGTTTATACTCGGAAGCACATTCGGTGAAACACCGCTCTTCCATGTGGCCGAGTTCCATTTATCCCACTCTCATTCTTTTTGTGCTGAGTGTTTAGCAAGAACGCAGAGTGCACCTATTTTAAAAGTCTTAGGTTTGACCTGACCAAGGTTCGAACCAAGGTCTCCCGGACGCAGAGCAAACACTCTACCACAAGGCCACAGCGCCGGTAACAATAATCACAACTGGTTCTCTAACGAATTTGAAGTTCATTTGAGTAATCAGTCTTATCGATGAGGACAAATGGTTCAAATTACCGCTATTCCGGTACCCATTTTAGTCTCGCCTACTTTATTGAAATGCATACTGAAAAGTCAAGTAACAATCGATTATGAAAATGAGGTAATTATTAACCTTCAAATCACCAGCCTATGTTTGTAAATTCTTCCGTTATGAAACTAATAAATAATCATTCATAATTTGATTTATTTTTACATGACTTGTTGAATTGCAGGCGCCTGTTTTAAACTCTTAAAAAAGTAAGCCCTATTTCATCCGCGGAAGAACCCCGTACTTTGTTAGAAATCTCCGGTAATATTATGATTTGAAGTCTACTGTTTTGGTCCAAATCTATGCCACAGTAAGTAAAGCCTTGGTCAAAGTTCACTTAATCAAAGTTAAAATTTTAAAATATCGAAAAGAACCTTTCTGAAAATGTTTTTCATCACATCTCTCTCTCTCTCTGTCTTGCTTCATTTAGAATAAAGTAAACAGATACATGATTTCCTCATGCAGCGAAGCTTCTAAAGCAATGGGTAATATTTTCATTGATAAACTGCTGCAAATGCTCAAGAGTGGTAATAAAACAGCAACTCAACGACCGCTATACATGCATAAACAATATATGACATAGCTTCAAAATGCTCAGATATTAATTTACTTTAGTTCAGTTCTCATTCCTGACTATTTTGAAATGATGGTATAGAGGTGGAAAATATTAAACAACGAATTCGCTTCAGTTTAATCAGACATTACTTCTGGTTAATACTGCCTTCAGGCAATTGATAAGAAACAGAAAATCTCTCTCTCTCTCTATCCTCATGTTATCACATCCAGTCGAGAAGATGACGATTAGTTGGATAGAGCCTGAGAATACTGATGACAAAACTGAGTCACGCAAGAAGCTAAACACAAGTTAAAATGATTCAACTAATTTGTGTAATCAAGTTACACACTGCAGCCGGTGTTGAGATATGGTTTTTTGCGAGATTTCTGACGACAAAATGACCACTGTTAACAACAAATTTGTAGTTCTACCACAAAGTTTAGCTCAATTACTTTTTCATTATTTGCAATTGTGGAAAGTAAACGAGAAAAGCAATTATTTGTCAAAACTTTGACTATCATAAAATAAATATTGTTTTATGATATTCAATCAGATAAATAAGTGAAGTCCAAGATGTCTTTCTTTCTGATGAATGCGCTGATCATAAAGCAAGGCATTAAATAGTCTGCCACCAAAGCAGGTTTCTGCAGGGAGCGAGACCGAAAATGAAACTTTCACGAAATGATGTTCACCCTATAGATACTGCGAATCTGCCGATTTCCTTGCATGTGTAAAAATCAATGTAATAGTCACAGGGGTATATCATTATGTGAAGGTCTCATTCGCTGAAGAAGCTCATTCTTGCGGTCGAACAAAATGCGCATAAACGAATATCAATCATTGCATGAAAATTCAATAAAATGTGCGAACGGACAGCAAAAGGAAAAGCCAGTGACAACCAAGCGGTGTCACCAGCACGTTTATTGACAAAGGACAGTAAACCGCCACCACATGAAAGCAATAATAGTCATTGTTTTGCACAAGGTAAATACAACCACCAGCCCACATTTCATTGGCTACATAGATATTTATATCATATGACATCCATTACTGAAGTATTGGTTTTATTCGAGAAGCTATTGCTTGTGCATGATGCACATGGCCTATGTAACCTAAATAAATTATGTCATATTTCGGTATTAACGAAGGCCTTTTTTTCCAGCAGCGGGTTGAATCTACGGAGCACCAAAGTCAGTCCGATCAATGTCGCTGTTCGTGTGAGTTACAGCAATGCATCTTCGTTCAGGGTACTCCAATCATTCTAGCGTCGAGGTTGAAGTTGCGGACATCATCGCTTCCTCCACCAGAGAGCTCGGAAGTTTCTCACGAGGACGACGTTGAGTATACAGGCACTACAGGCTAAACAGACCGCATTCGTTTACACGGTCAGGCTGACAGATCTATGAACGTTGACCTACCAAATGAGTAGAACAATTTGAGTGGGACCTCAGCCTGTATTCACCAGTTTTACCGCATTGAGTGAATCACCGAACAAACATAATAAGCATTAGCCTGCCACTTATTCGTTTACGAACGAAATAATATGTGATCTGCTTCGGTTTGCTAGAAGTGTAATTAATTCGAAATCGACGGCACAGCGAGGAACCTATTGAGTGGGCAAAAGGGAATTCCTAATGCCTTACAGAGATAGGAAAAAAGTCGTGCGTCGCTTGCGGATTAATGTGAGTTCAAGCAAAATGCTTCGATTGCCACAATTCCTTTAGATTCGAAGAATTCAGATCATTGCGCACAAGTTTTCTCCATAATGTTGGTACTTCTGATCATTGTTAAAAAAAAGTAGCAGGCGCACGAAAATTAGTTCACTTGATGTTTTCACCATCGTCCTCTCAGCAGTCCTTACTCACTGCATAGTGCATACAATGAATTGAATGTTAGCCAGACGATTTTTTGGTTTGTGCGAGGTGGTATCACAGCACGCACGCATCTCTCACTGGCTCTGGTGTCCTCTGCAGACAGCTTATTGTTTGCCATTTCCAACAGCAAGCGATACACGAATCATCAATTCGGGAAGGAGCAAGTTGTCTAATTCTATAATATGCCATTTCGATATTAAGGTTAAATACAACCCTTCCCTTCTAGGAAACCAAAGCGCGCGTAGATGAATTTATTTCTGCATGTGAAAGAGTGCACATCTTCTATCACAGACTATTTGTTTTAGATGAATTCTCTGATGGGATGAAGTCTTATTATGAAGGTTATTCCTAAATTAGTTACTGTGAAATTATATGCATAAATACAGATTGTTTCATAAAAAATGGATCAGCATTAAACATCGCCTTAACTTCAACTTTGTCTAACTCCGCCAAACTTGAACGCATTTTTCTGAAATTTGGAAGATATGTCAGTTGTGCTTACTAATATCATTGTTGAAATTTCAAGCATGAATATTGAGTTGTTTTCCTGTTATAGATAAAAAAGTAGTAGATAATTTGATCTTCATTTAGCAATGTTACACAAAATCATACCTCACTCTTCTAAAATTACATTTGTTTCCTTTGTTATGTAATATGTTGTTCTACAAGCCAAAAGCTATCAAGCAAAACAAAAATAAAGAAAATCGGTCAATCAGAGCCAGTATAGCACCATTATTCATCAACAATAATGTAACTGCTACATGTGATTAACTGGACTTCATGTTCCATAGCTTCCTGACTTCGTTGCGGTGGTGTTGGCAGCACTCCTGATTGCTTTCAGCTAGAAATCTATCTCTTACCGGTTGAAAACAATACAAAGCACAAATGAACAATAACGAGATCGCATTCACAAAAGGCAAATTGTCAGCCTTGCTAGAACTAGGGTTTTCTTTGCGAGCTACAAGCAAGCGACTAAATGTCCCTTACACAAATGTGCATCGATGGCATAATGATGATTTTCGACTATATCGTAAAGAGGGTTCTGGCCGTCCACGCAAAACATCCAAACGTAGAGACCGCCTAATTTTGAGATTTGTTAAAGTTGATCCAAGTCTCTCGTTAACTGAGATGGCTGCACTAGACTCGTCTATTTCTAAGTCCACTATTCGTAGAAGACTTATTGAGTCGAATTTCAAGAGCTGTAAGAGGCCTCTCAGATCGAATTATCAGATCAGCATACAAAAAGACGTCTCAGATGGGCAATGAGTCATTGTCACTGGCGAAATCAATGGGATCGGGTTGTCTGGTCTGATGAGGCATCAGTCCGTTTGAGGAATAGTGATGGTCGATTGAGATTATGGATAAAATCTGATCAGGAAATTCCGAGGCATTTACATCGTCCCCGGGTATAAGGTGGTGCGACTCTACTGATTTGGGCTGGCATTTGGACCAATGGCCTCTCTGAACTTCACAAACAGCAAGGAACCATGAATTCTGAACGCTATGTGAATGTTTTACGAATGAACATTGGCCAAATGACAGATCAACTTGGTGTTCCATCGACTTGGTTATTTATGGATGATAATGCTACACATGCGTGTCACAGGAGTAGTAGAGTCAACTTATGCAAGTCTCAATTAGGGCTTAGGACATTATCTTGGCCAGCTCGTTCTCCTGATCTGAATCCCATAGAAAATGTATGGAGTATTTTAAAACGTAACGTTCGTCGTTCACTGCTACCTACAGATGGCGTATCACAACTTACGTCACTGTTAAAAAGAAAGTGGAGAAAGTTAGATCAGTCAAAAATCAACGATATCATCGAATCAATGCCTAGACGAATTGGTAATGTCATTGACAATAAGGGTAGGGCCACAAAATATTAGCTTCTTAAGAACCGTTACTGTATCATAGCTTATCAGATTATATAAGGACATTTAAATACATGAGGGACATGAAATAACATGAAAAATGCTTTCTGTATCATACTTATGTTTTATTTAGTCAAATTTGAGGATGATCCACTTTTTATGAAACGGACTGTAGATACACAAATGCCTTGTTGTCTCTATCAATGGGAATTAAAACTACTGACATGTTTCGCTAGATAGCTCAACATGCTATTTTATAGTAAAGAAAAAACGACAAAATCCCGATAAGCACGCACTAAAATGTGTGCCGATAATGTATTTTCGTGTTTCAGTTCAATGCTTCCTCTTGCTTAGATGAATGCGCTTACAATGATGATAGATCTGCTTAACTCTCAAAAAATCTCAAGTAAATACAAAACATGATAATGATATAAAAGTACTATTTTCAATCATCTCTAAAAATACTTTTAAACACTTGACAACCCTTTCTTGTGATGGAAATCGAGAAAACGTACTTAAAGGCCATCTATTGCGTGCTCCATATTTCAACAAGGACTCGATAACGGAAGCCCATTCGCTAATACAACGTTTCGCTAGTATTTGGACACAAACCTCGGGAATTTTTGTCTTCAAGCTGAACATTTATCATAGAGCTAATTTATTCACTATTATTATTTTCACCAAAAGACTGCAGAAAGCGATAATGAGGCTTCTTTCGTACTTCGATGGGCCCATTATAAATTCATATACAGATCCCATCGGTACATTAGTTTTCAATTGAAAAACGCGGTCTTATATAGGCGCAACGTTCCATGAGTGAAATGTTTTAGTCCATTCAATCTTTATGACAATGAAATACATGCACTTCTATTCACTACAGTTTACTTATCTGAGGCCTTTTTCGCTACTGTGTCTTGCATGTGCATGTAAATGAAAATAGTATGTGTTCCGCATGGCGGTCGGTAATGATGGTAATGATGGGGCATTCAGTGAATATTTATTTAATTTTCATAAAAACTATAATAATATACATCGTTTGTACTCTAACTTCTGGTAATCATTAGTGTCAAAGTGCTGAATAAGTAACAGTTAATTATTGATCCTTGTTTACACCATTTAATTATCTCAAAGTTATAAATTTAATCACATTTTTACAACCGATGTATTTATGATGCCGACCAGTACTGGTCACATGTATGATGTAGTATGATGCCGACCAACTATTAATTGATTTGATGAACTTTGAAAATAGAACTTTTCAACTAACCTTTCAACAGCTATTTCACACATGAATCCATCGACTACTCAGATTTACGAATAGCTTGTGTAGGAATAGCCTACACTGTTTGACTATTACTTATTTATCCAGAAAGAATTAACACTCCGTGTTTTTAGCCTATCACAATTATCTGTCATCATAAAACGGACGATCAATCACTGCAATATAGCAAATATTAATAACATAGAAGCCTAATTGTCATCAATAAGACTAATCACAAAATATCTTTGTTTATAAATAATCTGACCGTCGACGGAAGCCGAAAACGAAGTGCTTTAATCTGTTGTGCATCGGTGCACAACTGTTCATTGCATAATGTGTTTGTAAGCTGACTGATTTTAATGTAATTACGGTTTATGTTCTTTGCACGATTACCGATTACTTAATGTCTGCAACGTTCACATGTAATGGTATATCAGCCTTATCAAATTTGACGCAATGCACCGGTACTGTTTATATAGATGCCATTCTGTCTGCAGTGAAAATAAATTCTGTTGTTATTGATAAAAATTGGATAATGTGACACATAGACATTTCAATGACAGGTTGTGCTTTTTGAATATGTTTGAAAACATATATAGGCCTAGCTACTGAAATATAAACTCAAATAGTAGTATAAGGCTGTTTTTGAAGCTATCTATAAATCAAAACGATACTGAATATTACAAAATAGAACCTATGATAGATAATGATAATGTAAATCAGTCTACGCATTCATACCGGCAAAAAATGCACTTGAAACGGCAATGACGCAAGATCTTTTCGACTGATCCACGTTGAAATAGCACTGTCAGTCTTGAAGAGACAAAGCTCGTTCTTGATAAGTCGAACCATAGAAATAGATTGTCTATCTGAAGTTGACAAGAATAGAAATTGACTCAAGGTCGCGGCGCATCCGGGGGAACTAGGGTGGGGCATGAACCACCAATGAAAAGCTTAGAATTGCACATGTGACTGATTCTAAACCAATCACACTGCCGTTGACAAGTGTATCTCAGTGACAATGTGTGCGATTTTTGTGCCACTATTGTACATTGCATGAAGCTTTACTGTCATTCTAGAGGTTTTATTGTTATCAATTTCGATGGGTCAAATCTATACAAAAACAGTCAGAATATAAAGGGCATTCAAAAAGTTCGAGCCAAATCAAATAGAAACGTTTTTCGCTGTCTTGGATAATTAATATAATGACATTCCATCATTTCAGTAATTTTCTTCGTTCATGCATAACCTGCTAAACGCTTCTGCCACCTATCATACTTCAGTCTATGATTGATCATCACTGATCATCGATTCAGATTATTGAATCCGATACATAGAGCTCTGCAATCACCTGATTATGTTCGATCGTGATCCAGAACAATTATTTTTGAGGATTGTAGCCGCTGTTACCCCTCATACTTCCACCAGCCCTCAGTTCCCGGTGGAAAGGGTAATGTAACTTAGAATTTCCCAGAGAAAGAGTGTTGAAGTTTTTGGAAGTTGACCCTTAGTTTCCGTAATATTCACCTCCCCCTTATTGAGCTGAAGTAACAGTACTGACATGTCGAGGCTCAATGCTTCCAGGAGACTTTATTAAGTTTGAATTTGCTTATCTTTTTCCGACGGGGGAAATTAAGTAATGGCGGTTTTCTGATGAACATTTTCCGATCAGCAAATCATAAAGAAAAAGCATATCATAACTAGGGATTGCAATCCCGGGATGCCGGGATTTTACCAAAATCATCGGGATTACAATCCCGGGATTGAAAGACAAGGATCCAGGGATTGAAATTAAGATTTTCAGGCTTGTGACCAGTAACAACAAAATGACATAACAGAGATATTTTTGTGTGAATTGTGACACATCTGTTCAACATGCAACTTCAAGGCTATTTCTGACATATCAATGATTAAGTGTGTATTCAATTCGTGTGTGTATGCCTCATTCTCCCACGACGTCACATAAAAATGAAACACGCTGTATGTTTCACAAATATTTTCTGCCATACAGATGAATGGATTTCTCTTTCTCAGGCGTCACGCTACACCCAACATGCAGTCAACATACGAGATAGCGGCTTTAGGGAAGTCCGCACGAAGTCTCTCTAACGTGCGCATAGACGTTAATGAATTCTATAGCTTTATTGAAAAAAGTATTTGCTCTCCCATTATCACATATTTCGAACTTCTATTGATGTGACAATGAAACCGGGAAAGACAGCGATTAGATGATCTCAATGTCATAAAAGGTAACTTACCTATAACTTACAATTGTAAATAATAAATAAATTATTCAAATATATGAGTAGGCTATTAAGATGTGCCGGTGCTGCACATGAAATTACAACTGACAATATGTAGAATAACTACACAAATAATCGCTAAACATCTGTCGACATCTAATGCTTAAATATCGCCTAGTAGCAAACTTAGTATAACGAAATATCAATCGCCGGTTCTCTAGAAGACGGACATCGTTCGTAATCAAACTTATTAACGATGAAGGGGTCGCCAGCGATCTACAACGTAAAAAGGGGTCGTACGGCGAAGAAGGTTGGGAACCACTGATATAGAGTTTTAAAGTTTAAAATCAGCATAAATCGTTGCTTTAACAAAACTTAACATGAAACAATTGACAGTTCAATTCATGTATAACTATTGAATTTATAATATATATTATAATATATCATACGTCCAATAATAGACCCGGAAGAATTTATAGTAGAGACACTATAAGAACTCCAGGATTCCGGGATTGCAATCCCTAATCATAACACCGGTTAAGCCAATGATGAGGAAATATCTCAGAAACAAGGTAATGGCCCTCGTGTTCAACGATGGTGACGATGTTGTCCACGTTGATTTCCTTGAGGTGCCTCGATTGTACTACTAATATGGCAGTCGTCCTATTGGCACTTCTACAGAGTTTCTATTTTCATGTACGACTATATACAGGTGCTTTTCAGCTAAACTGCTTCATCAGAAACCAACAGAAGTAAAATTAAATGATGCTCTTTCAAAGTGATGAATTGTAATAAAATGGCAGCTTACGTGACTGATGATTCGGTCTCAAATGATTGTCATAGCTTCGCAATATATGATCCAATAATCGCGTGATTTCTTCCATGCTGTGAAATCGGCCTCCTCTGCTAAAATAGGAATGCAACACGAGATCGATTATCCGATAGTCAGTTATTATTTAAATCTTTAAAAATAGATGCCATTCGTATTTATTTCCCACATACTGTTCAAGCTGTCTTAAGCTCTTCAGTACGTTTTACATATTCTGTATCGTAAGTAGGATTTAAAATAAGACTATTACCACTATTGCAATTTGTTATGCTCATAATTTTCCTGAACACAATGCCAACAGTGAAACAATGCAACTGCTTGTCAATCCTGTGAAAAACGATGCGAACTTTGTTTTCCAGTCCATTCAAATTTGCAGGATGACTCTGGTACTTATTTTCTTCTACATGCCCCGACCCAAAGTCCCAGGACATCTTTAAATAGTGCAGTTCACATATTGTCTACCCGGTACAAATGTATTAGTAGAAAGAATTTTTCTGTTATGAAAACAGAATGGACCACCGAATTAAATTGCTTAATCGTGTCATTTTGCTAGAAGTGCAAGCTGATTCAAAACGATGGCACAAGCAGGAACTCACTAAGTGGGCAAGAAGAAATTTTTAATACATATTAAAAATAGAAAAAATAGTCGTGCATCGCTTGCGGATTGCTGTGAGTTCCTTCAAAATGCTCCGATCACCACGATTCTTTCAGATTCATAAAATTCAGACCATTGCGTAAATGTTTTCTCGATGTTGTTGGTTCTTCCGGTCATTATTAAAAAAGTTACAGGCGTACGAAAAAGCATTCACAAACTTCTCTGTAGAACTTGACATCGTCTGTGTCTCTTTGCTGTGTGATCCGGTTGATAACAGTCACTGAAACTTCTCACAATTTGGCGTGTTTAATGTTGAACTAGCTGGTCATTGTTCGATTGCTATGGTATTATGTTGGCAGAGTGTGCCATTCCATTAGCGCTACATGTACCAACGCTTCCATTCTAGTCAAACAGAAGAAGAGACGACCTGTCCAATTCGATGGTATGGACAGAAAAGTCCCAGGTGAAAATAGAAACATTGAGGGCATTGTTGATTATAAAAATTAGCTTTCTAGACAGTTGTGAATTTTATGAAAAAGTGAAGCGAAATCAAAACCTTTCGAAAGTTGTTCTGTCTCCTTGCTGTAACTTCAGATACAGCTTTTCAATACACATGTACATGTTGTATCGTTGATTGGAAACAAATACTTTTGACAAACTCAAAGCTACTGATGCAATACTAATTGCCTGCATAATATGAATATGTTAGTATATAATTAGTAGTTAAAGCAATAGCATGCCAATAATGACAAAATTGGGTCATGAATTCGTTCAATTACGATGATGAACTTAAAAAGATTGATTCATTGTGAATGAGTTTATGTACTCTATAATGTTCCGGCTTGAATAAAAAATGGTGTGGCCACCTTATTGTGGGCCATTCCAAGACTTGCAATTGCGCGACGGCCGGAATGCAACATTTAGGAAAATTATTGCTTAATTATTACTTCTAGAGATGCTTGCTTCCTTACCTGCATTTAGATAAGCAAACAGTTGTCAAACATAACACAATTATGCTCTTATGAATCGCTTTCACCATTATTGAATCTCGACGAAGATCCTTCGAAATAAGTGAGCAACAAATGTGATTCAATTTAATGATTTTTCATTGGCTGCTACATACTGTCGTTATTGGTTGATTTGCTTCAAGAACAAATTACACCGTTTCTTGATACAAAATGTATGACTTCCCCAATTACTCATTCTTGATTACTGAAAGATTTGCTGACTGCAGAAATCGGAAATTCATCTCTATCGATCAGCTACATTTGCTAAAATCAAGAACATTCAATGACTATATTTCTGCAAAGCTTAGTTGCTTCATTGTTGCGCTTTCATTAGTCAATTGGTCTATGTATATAACCAAGTTCTGAATTTACTTAGCGTGCTCACATCGCAATGCACAGTCCGCATTGCATAGACTATAGCAGGGGTGAGCAATCTTTTACATTTTTCGGCCGCCATTTCGAAGACAGAACGAATCACGGCCGCACTTAATATGTATGCAAACAACTAGGTCAATAGCCAATCCTTTTTATATTTCACCATTCAAATTAGCTTTCCCTGATGAATGACGCAGTGAAAATCGCAAGAAGGCCTACTTCGTAAAGAATGAGTTGGCAAGTTAACACATATACGACCGACGGTCATTTTTGACCCGAAAAGATTTTAAGCTCACGGTGTTATTATCACTTGAAAAGTTCAAAGCATGTTTTTTGTAAGGGCAACGGAAGGAGAAAACACTTTACCAAGCTACTGTAATAATTCATGCAGGAATCACGAGCCATACAAAATTCATTCAATCATTCATCACAGGGCCGGTGATCTAGTACGCATCCTTATTCAGGCCATGGACTTGAAGCTTACACGAGCGAGCAATTCGAGCAAACGACAGTTGTTCTTTTTGTTTCTTTTGGCTGATGACTATAGCCATGAATGCACATGAATGTAACTTCCCTAAAATATTCTATTCATGAATTTACCTCTCATTGTCACGGCCGCACTTTGCTTCTGCTACGGCCGCAGGTTGCGCACCCCTGGACTATAGGCCAATAACTAAACGAAGAGCAAATATAGAACAAGTTCACATCATTCTTGATATCTACAGACGTTGATTTTCTGACTGAAGCATGAATTTTTGAAAAAAAGGTTCCGTTGAAAAAACATATCCGGATAATAGGAATTAAGAAAAGAGGGCAATCTTCCACGGATTATAAAGATGTCTTTTTCTGTCAGTTGTCCGCTATACTCAGAAATCACGCGCATACCCATTCGTACACGCATGTGCACTTAGCGACCGGTTATTCTGAGCTTCATCATCACTTTGCGGTATCAATGTTTATCGTGGAAACTTTTTCGTCTTTGACCTGACCTTTTCATCAGCCCATACTCAGCACGTTTAGAGATTGTGGCGCTCTGTAAAGCAGCGTAAAGAACGTCAAAGTGATACGCATCGCCAAATGTTGACATATTACCTTTGCGAATGCATGTGCCGAATGCTCTCTCAGGATGCTGATTTATTCGAAACTGTTCTTTCTCACCTTGCGGAGTTCTGGCCTCCATCGTAATTATTAGCTAAATAAATTTTCCGTGAATTACTAGCGCTTTTTTCAATGATTTCTGAGTGGTGAGAATTACTAGAAAAGTACCGATCAAAGAATGAAATACATTGCAACCATTGCACAGTGGCACAGTGGGCCAGAGGGTGGCCAAAAATACGAAAATCGAAATTCGCAAATTCAATTGGTTTTACGATTTTTTTTTGTTCATAATACCCGTGAACCTCTGGAATGAGGCATTAAATTCGCTTTTTTTACTCAGTTATGGTGTAGGATCCGAGCAAAATCCACATTTTAAAAATATCTGAAAATCCGTTTTCTTAAAAAAAATAATCCAAATAATATTAGTAATTGTTAATGATGCTATACCTATAAAAGTATTCACTCTATCAATTTGTAATTTTTACCAAACATTTATATGGGTATAAGCTTTGTGTAAGTGTAATCACATCCATGTACCATATTTACAAGTACCTTATATCATTACCGTAAGTAGTATATGTGTTGATAGGAAAATACGCTTATTTTTCAAAAACTTGCTTGGTAAAGATAGTACAAGAATTTATTGATGTTTTTCAATGTTCGTATCCTAATACGCATTGAAGTACTCCATGAGGTGTCTACTTTCAGAAAATAAGTGTAAATTTTGCTCGAATTTGCCCCCATGGCAGTGACAGCTCAGTTAATTAATACATGTAAGTAGTGTGATAAGGTGAAAGTCAACATTTTTCTCATTCAATTAAATTGCAAAAATGTATTCAACAAAAATCAAATTAAAACTGCAGACAACCTCTACTATATTAAATATAATGGCTTTAAGCGCACTATTTATCATAGGAACGTTTGTTTAAACTGGATATGGTTCCATATAAGCCAGAACTAGAGCAAATTCATTGAGTAGGATAGGCCTTAAAACAGCATAAAAATGATTGAAATTTGTAAGAATCTTCCTTTAATCTTCCTCCTTTCATTCTTAATAATTTCGATAAATTATCTTCTTGAATATCTTGCAGTATCATTCAGTTAATATCCGGGTAAGTATTTGTGACTGATTTTTCATTTATAAAATGTGCTTTATTTTAAAGGGCACGATTTCAAATATTCGCAATTCGTTGTTTCGTAACATGATTTGCATATGATTGACATTGTCTCTTGTACACTTCAAATGAAAGAAGTAAGTTATTTTGTGTTGTACATTCATTAAGCATTAATTTAAAAGCGTTAAAACAGATAATTAAAATGAAAGCCTCAGGAGACTACAAGTAACCAAGTATTCCTTTAAATTATAAATATGCTCTATTCGGACGTAGGTACATAAGATCAGCAGCACTATTTAAAATCTGACATATTAAGAAATACGTAGGATACCTGTACTTAAAGCGTATTTCGATTAGGATTCATTAACACTATAGAGTAGAACTTGTGTGATTAAAAAAAACTATTCATTAATAACGAAAACCGTTAAAAAACACAAATATCAAAAAGTTCCTCTCACAATCCGCGTGAAGTACAGGCACGATACCCCTAAGCTGTCACTTCATATTGTAGTTCATCTCGCTCGTTAGTTCTTATAACATCACAGAGTGTTACTTCTTGAATGGATAAGTATTATGAATGTTTCTTATTTTTGATAATAAGACTACAAAATGAATACTCGTAGATAGCAGTCAACATGACAATAAGTTAAGAAATGTAGAGCGCAAGGTTTGCTTGACATGTTAGATTCTTAATAATACTTTGCTTAACTGATGATCATTACATACATGTATATGTAGTTTAGTACGATATTGTAATGCTTGACATGTAAAACGATAATGAGCTTGTGTTCACAACTAACTGTAAGCTGATATATCCATCCTTAATATTACTTTCTTTGCCTTTCAGATATGAAACTCAAGAACAGAGACCTCTTCACTCGTCTTACAAGTGCAGTGGATAATAAAGACTTGACCTCGCACAGTGATCCGCAAGCTGTTGCTTATCTTCGCAAGTGTTATTCTGATGTAGAATCTGCTGACTTTATAAACAATAGTATTCCTGTTTTTCTTACGAACTTTCGTAAGAAATGGAAAGATGAGAGAAGAAACAAAGGACGTTTTCTGTCAAAGCATGTAACTTGGCTAGACAAGTACATTTATGATGATGGAATATCTGATCATGTAGAAAGTGTTGCTAGTTGTGAACGTGGCCGTCCCGCAACAAAGTTCGAGCAGGCAAGTCAAAGAACAAGGCGCAGAAGAGCAAGTGAATTGTGTTCAAAATCCAGTACCGATGAACTTTTATATGCTGCTGGAAGTAGCCTACAGCGATCAGGAAATAGGTCATCTGCTTCTACGGTGATGTCGCTTATGTCTCCTTCACACGATGAAAGACTCACTACAAATGTTGTCTCTGATTCTGATAATTTAATGCTCCTTTCAGACCGTGCACTTGCCCTCATGTTAGACTGTAACTTGACGAAAGAGGCTTATCAGAGAATACGACTTCATAATAAGGAGTTTGGAGATGCGAAGTCTTCAGCTTTTCCGGCATGTAATCATGTTCGGGATGCCAAGGATCGTTGTATGCCACCGATTGAATCTTTCAAAGTCTCCGATTTTTCTGCAAGTGTTGATTTACAAGCTTTAATAGATGTCACAGGCAGTCGACTATGGAAGCTTCAAATTGATGTCCACGGTGGGTTTTGAGGGGTCAAAATCGATGTATCGACTCCATTCAAAATACCTTCATGAATGGGTAGCATAGGGTCCCAGAAGTTGTAAAAACTGCATTTCAAAAAAATCGGTCGGTAGCTTTTTTTGTGGGACCACTTTTTCAAAAATGGCGGCCAATTTTTCAGATTTTTGCCTTTTGTTCGAATTATGACTATTTTTGACCCATCTTCATGCACAAGCTTTATTACAAATCCAGTATAAATTGATCAAGGAATATCAGTGTGACATATTATAGGTATGCTGTTGTGTCATTGGCCCATAACGATGCCAAATTTTCAAAATGGCGGTCATTTTTTGCTTTTTTTGCATTTTTGAAGTTCAGATTATTTATACAAACATACGAGTTTGCTAATAGGCTATCATGTTCTTTCATTCAAGTAATGCACACATGTCATAGTCAGACGTTTTTGTAATTTAGTCATACATGGTTGTAATATGTATATATGAGTATATGTATTTCATTAGTGTTATTGGCCTTCGTTCGCACAATGGTCGAATTTTGTTTGAACAATGTAATGAATGCATTTTCTATACTCTTCGTGATTTGTATATACGTGCATGTAGTTCTACGAATATATCGACTGTGACTCGGCATTCTGTACATAAGTAGGAAAATTGCAGGCATAGCTAATCAAAAACAGATGTATTGGTGTACAAGAAATACGTATGCATGAATAGCGGTATATAGGCATAATAGCCTAAATTTACAAATGCAAAGAGTTGTACTCGCAAACTGCGTGAAGGAGCCGTTCAGGATATCTTGAAACCTTGTATTTTAACAAAGTGACTTTAAAGTCTGAGTGTGCAGCTTCTGATGCCTGCCCCGACCATATATCAGGAGCACCATTGGTACGGTCACAGAATTCTGGCAAATGGTAGAACACCATGTGCAACTTCGGTGTGACAGGAAGTCCTGAATCTTTGTATGCTCTCCTGAAATCATCAATAAAACGGCGGAAATCAGGATGCAATGCTGCTCCAAAGCAAGATTTCACAATCAATTTGAAGAGTGAGAATAACTCAACGAATCGTAGCCATCGTAGTGGGCACAAAGATCTCAACAAGTCAATTTTATTCATAAGAGTCATACAATAGTTGCCATTGAATGCTCCTCCATGCATGGCTTCTTTTTCTACATAGCATTTCCTAGGCCAAATGATGGCCTGTGGCTTTGATCAGATGATTGTACAACGTATTTACAAGACCAATGAGGAGATGTAGCTCCGGTGGTACCAGAATGTCGATAATTTCAACATTTTCATCCACATGTTTGACAAGGGGAGAGTGAATAACAGGTTGACTATTCCGAATTCAGATAGACATTTTTCACACAGTTTCAGATTCTGATGACTGTTCAGCTTTTTTCCATGGAAACGCGTTGCCTTGCTTCAAATTTGGATTTGAGGTTGACTTTGCAATTTTACAAATGTAGCAGTCACAATCAGAATCTCGAGTTCGTGATGGACGCCCAATCAATGAATAATCTGGTAATTCAATAGTGTGATCACATAGGTTTCGAGAATATTCCGAAAGAATAAGACGAAATTTTCCACAAACTGCTGTTGGACATCGAATATCGAATATCATCGGGATCAAAATGCATTAAATTTGAATGAATAGTCCTGATCTGATTTTCTGTTAGAACTCGCATTTCCTTCGATTTGTGGAGACATAGTAAACAAACTTTTTCTCTACACGCATTGTGGTTCATTCGCTCATATGGCATACTTGTCTGAATGTGATGAAAACAACTTCTGATGTGTTCAATATGCTGACTCGCATCATGCTATTGCTTGGCTGACGTCACGATACCAAAATCATCACTGAATAGCCATGATATGTGTTGTATTGAATTGAAACGAGCATCGATCGTTGATGTCTAGATGGGACATAGATATTCGTCCGACCTCAAAATAGCTGCTTTTGTCTCTCTAGGAATAGCGACAACGACAACATAGCTTCTGATTATGACATGTGTGACGAGAGAACATGATATGAGCAAACTCGTATGTTTGTATAAATAATCTGAACTTCAAAAATGCAAAAAAAGCAAAAAATGACCGCCATTTTGAAAATTTGGCATCGTTATGGGCCAATAACACAACAGCATACCTATAATATGTCACACTGATATTCCTTGATCAATTTATACTGGATTTGTAGTAAAGCTTGTGCATGAAGATGGGTCAAAAATAGTCATAATTCGAACAAAAGGCAAAAATCTGAAAAATTGGCCGCCATTTTTGAAAAAGTGGTCCCACAAAAAAAGCTACCGACCGATTTTTTTGAAATGCAGTTTTTACAACTTCTGGGACCCTATGCTACCCATTTATGAAGGTATTTTGAATGGAGTCGATACATCGATTTTGACCCCTCAAAACCCACCGTGTGTCCTTAATGCAAAACCTCACATCAAGAGACTTACCCTTCGTTTTAAAGCAGGATTTGACGGCAGTACTGGACAATCCCTGTACAAACAGATAGCATCAGACGGATCTGAGCGATGTTTGCAACAAGAGGAAAGTCTTTTTATGACATGCCTTGTCCCCCTTGAGCTAGCTGGGTTTGATGGCTCTGAAAAGGTCTTTTTCTGGAGAAATCCTAGACCTTCGTCAACGTACTACTGCAGACCTATAAGGTTTAGGTTCTGCAAAGAAACGAAAGAAGTTCTTGACGAGGAAGAGTTCTACCTGGAGAATTCGATAAAAGACTTGGTGCCCACTGAAATTGAGGAAGGATGCTGGACTATCAGACCGATAATCGAACTGACGATGATCGATGGAAAAGTGGCCACTGCTCTTTCCGACGTCACCAATTCCACGATGTGTTGCTCGGTGTGTGGTTGTAAACCAAGTGATATGAATAAGATTGAGGAGGCAACTCAACGACCAATCAGCACTGAAAGCATTAGACATGGACTGTCGACCTTGCATGCCTGGATTCGGAGCATGGAGTGCCTTCTTCATATATCATACAGGCTCGATTTGAAGAAGTGGAGGATTCCAAAGTCTGAACAGCCAGCTGTGAAGAACCGAAAAGCACGAATTCAAAAGCAATTAAGGGACAGGCTTGGACTTATTGTAGACATGCCCAGACCTGGTGGTAGCGGCACCTCCAACGATGGAAACACAGCCAGACGTTTTTTCCAAAATCCTGAGATAGCCAACATTCTACAACTGGACGAAGAACTGATTGGAAAAATTCATGTTGTTCTTCAAACACTGTCAGGTGGTTTTGCAATCGATGCTGATAAGTTTGAGAAATTTTGTCGTGAAGTTGCGCATCTTTAAGTAGAAAAATATGATTGGTACAACATGCCTCAGTCACTTCATCGAATTCTCATCCATGGTCATCAGGTTGTGCGAAGGATGAGGCTTCCCATTGGTTTTTTGAGTGAAGAAGCTCTTGAAGCTCGAAATAAAGATTTTAAAAAGTTTCGAGAACGCTTTACGCAAAAATCCAAACGAAACTACACAAATGAGGACATCTTTAGGCGCTTGATCTGATCATCCGACCCCATCATAAGCAGTTACCGGAAACCAAAAGTCGGACAGACACGTACCCCATTTTCTTCGGAGGCAATCGCCTTGTTCAAGGAACCAAATTTCCCGCATCATTTAGACTTGTGACCTGATACCGTTCGGTAAGCAAAGAAAGATGATGTAAATACATAATGGTTTTTATTTTGAATGGACGTTTTATCATTAGATATAGGCCTAGTAAATTGGAAATAAGCTTTACCTACATTATGTAGGCCTACTCTATACAGTCATGTAAGAAATCATTTTCTACTAAAACGTAAACAAGTTCCCCAGCTACCGTTGTTATGTAAAAATATTACTATTGAAATCCTCGTGTTCGATTTAGTGGGGGTAGGTGTAAGAATGGAGACCGTAGCTTGCTTAGTTTTCTGGTTGCTATGCAGAAATGGGCCCCCTAGCAACCGTTGCTATGCAAAAATATCACTATTGAAATCCTCGTGGTCGATTTAGTGGAGATAAACATGAATCTCATTAATCTTTACGGTAGTATTTGAGAAAATATTTTTGGCCAGCTACAGCGAAATCTGGCCCATGGTTCCCCAATACGCAAGTCGTACACTTTCACGAAAATGTAAAATGTCACTGATATGCATCAGTTGCTATGTTTATATGAAATGGCATGGAACTGAACAATTTCGTATAAGCGAGCATGTAAATTATGCTTTATTTCAAATAAGAAATAATTGAAACTTACGATAAGAGTATTCGGAGTTTACTAAGAGAAACAAAAAAAATGAATAAGACATAACTTCCTTGCAGCAATTGAAAATGATGGCTATATTAGTGAAAGTTTGTAAAAATATTGAATTTTTTTCAGTTTGTTGCAATATGCATATATTGGAAACGTGAAGGTATACTGCAATGTATTTATTGCAATTACATTTTGCAACCAATAGAAATGTATTTAGTACTATGAAAGATGAAAGGGTTTGATAGTGAGATGCTTTGGACGCTGTAAACTATATATGGTGCAAAAAAAGCTTGCCATTCTGGCATCAGTTTGAAGGCCAGCAGTTGGAAGCATTCTTTTGTTAAATGTAACTTTGTTAAGAATAGTTTTAGCTGTCTTAACGATAGGTGCTCGAATGATGTTTACCTTAAAGAAGGTAATAATAAGCTCAATTAACAACAATGAAATTAAATAATCGATCCACTTGCCATGCAAAAGATGTTCGGCTGTTGGGATTCGAACCTACGACGAAGGTTAACTACACCTGTGCTCTAACCAACCGAGCTGTGAGCCACTTATGCGAATGTCAATTGGCAGGATCAAACCTTCACCACCACACATCAGTTGTCATAGCAATTATAATCAATGAATAATTAACACGTCACAATTGTGACCGCCGACATTAAGGCAAGTAGCGGGGATCGATGGTCCATCAAAGCATATTAAGCCATAATCTATAAGCATCTATAAGCATCTGATGCTATTTTGATTAGTAATGGATTCAAATCCATTAGTAGGCCTACTAGTAAAACTTAAATCACCAATAGGACAGATAACAAGACTAAAGACGATTCGGTCTTTCTAAAATTAAATTTTGTTGATGATCGTTGTTCTCGTAAACTGAAACACCTTAGTAAGAAGTTAAATCTACCTATTAAGATTGTCAATAAACCGTGAAAGCAATTAAGCAAACATTTCTCGAACTATAATAATTCAAAGACTTTTAATTACAATATTTGTAAAAGTTTTCCCGATTATTTGAACTGTAACATGTATTATGTTGCGTATAAGTTTTCGTGCAATATTTGGAGCAAAACGCATATTGGTTCGACTAGTTGCCCCTTCTCTATGCGTTGCTATGAGCGTCGTAGATTCATTGGTAATCTCGACGATTCGAGTGCTCTCCGCCATCCTGTACGCACTAGAATTTCTGGAGCGAACTTTATTGATTTCTTAAAGCCTGAATTGAATAAGAAACATGAGCTTATGAATATCAATCACTGTATATAATCACTGCATTTTCTTATTCTCGTGTTCACCAGCTACCCATGAGTATGTCTGTGTGAGACGAAACGTCGAGGTTTTATCAGTTACTTGTTTTTGTTTTGTTCTATATTTATTAGTATGTTGATTTTTACTAATTTTTTCATCCTGCTATAAAAGTCCAGGGAGCAGCAGAATTTGTTTCAACAATCCAAGATGCTCCATCCAAATGCACAGTAGGCCTATTAGTGCCGGCACTTTTCAAAAAATTTGAGGTCGGTCGGTTTTGGTTCTTTTGTTCAATTGATGCGACTCAAAGAGAAATTGAAATTGGTGACTTTTTTGGAATCAGACTGCTTGCATTTAATTAGGCCTGTGCGCGTCTGCCGAACTCTAGTTAGCTCCTCTTCTTGTCAGACAGGATCAAAGAAAAACACATGTTAGATGAGACGCAGATTGCGGTTCTTTGCAAAAATGAAGTTTTCTATGCTTTCTTTTATCAACTGAAAAGCACTAAGTCTAGAGCCATAATTTTTGACATGGAATGTCTTCAGGTCATTTCCTGGCATACTCATAAACATTTATCTATGAAGGATCTATGTCCCTAACATAAACACACACATGAGAAGAAATTACCTGGAGACATTCCATGGCTCTAGACTTACTACTTTTCAGCTGATAAGAGAAAACACGAAAAATTTCATTTTAACCAAAAACTGCGGTCCCATTGGATTAACTTGTATTTTTCTTTGAACCTGGCTGCCAAAAGGAGGAACTAACTAGAAGTCGGCAGACTCTTAGTAGGCATAGGATGTGCATCAATCTGTGAGCGCCTCATTTCGGCTTCGTTCCCTACTAGTTCTGGCTGCCGGACTATAAGTAAAGCGCATGCTTTCGCAAAGGTCTGTTTGGTAAAATGACCAAGAATTCGTGTCACATCCATCTCCATATTTTTAACACGTGCATCTACCGATGTAAATTGGCATGATGCACATTTTACTAGTTATAATTACTTCTTGCTCCTTACTGCTGGTTGTTGCCATCACATATTCAAGAAGTTAGACAAGAAAAAGAACGAGGCATTGACTTGATTTTGTGACGCCCCACCCTACCAGTGTGTCATTTTTGACACTGTGCATTGATTCCATCCTCTTTCCTGAGAACTGATACAATCATTCACAGATAAACCACATCAAATGTTGACTATTAGGTGAAATAAGAGTTTTTCACCTAAATCAGGGAACATTCATAAAAAGTTCAGGAACATTCATGAAGGCAGGTATACATGAATCTAATGCCAAACAATATGTCATTTATTATATGAAGAAAATGTGCTAGAAAATTTAGCATAATAAGTGAAGATGTAAAAAACCGAAACCGTCTCGGTTATCTGATTTTTTCGGTCGGTTTCGGTTTCTTGAAAAACCGTGGTTTCGTTTCGGAAATTGACCGCCGGGCAGTACAGTGTACAGTACATAGGGCTTTACAAATTGTAGATCACCAACGTACAGTATATATTCAGTGAATGGGTGAAAATGTGCAAATCAACATTTTCAATCGTGAAATTCTGGCTACACTTTTTTTCCACTTCTATCTACACTTCTATTTTTTCTGACGATAAATGATAAGCTTGCTAAAAATAATTACTGAGGGATGGCAACTGGTTTTACTATCTGTTGTAAGAAAAACAGTAATATATTTTGTCTACTATATATTTTTATGAGTAATATTATTCATAACTTAAAGATTATCTGCAGAAATTATTGCAAACGTCAGAAGCGACTTATTTGTCTTCTGTAATGCTGTTTGTGGTTATGTGATTATGGATTCCGTAATTGTCATTAAACTATGCATTTTGGAACCATATATTCCTCACACAATGAAGAAGCGTTCAACTGATTTGTAAGAAATGATAAACTGAATTCATTTATGTGAATCTTTAATGTACCTGAAGGATTGGTCGAAAAGTTGTGTACATTTTGATAAACAGCAGAGTTATAATAAAAAGAAGGCTTTTCTTAACATATGCTACAATTAATTAGAGAATCTCACAATCATTTAGAAAGTGTGTGAGATTCGAGGAAATTCGAGGGAAGGCTCGACTGATTTTGAAAATGGCTAAATTAACTTCACAGTCCGGCCATTGGATCGGTTTGAACTGGTATATTCTAAATGTTTACTGACGCTTGTAAAATAAATTGCTGATACATCCATTTCAGAGTGATTCCAAAAAGTTTTCAATGTTTGGTTAATGAGCACTGAGGACTAACTGGATGCTAACTTCACTGCCTGATCACTTTTCTCTGTGGAGGAGGCGGGTTTTTTTACTGAAAATATGTGGTGCAAGAGGCTGGCCTGGCATTGGATGGTTTCGCGGAGTGCCACATGAATATTAAAAACGGTCGGGCAAACTTCACAGACGAGATATCTCGCCAATCTTTGTTCTCCAATCTCATCATGTCATAATAATAGTGATTTCTGAATTGTATAAATTAGCAACACGTTGATCAACACACACCTCTTCATTGAAGAAGTTGTCAAAAGTGCTAGTTTCTTGCATTCATACTTAAATGCATGTACCCCTCACAAATCATTTGTGCGGTTTTCTTTGATCAACACAATGGGAATCTAGTTCAACTATAACAACATTTTCTAAGGGCTTTGTGCAATAACTATCATTGATAGAATGACATACAACTCCAATATATAAATTCTTAATCTGAATAACATATGAAGTTTGTATTTGCTTTTTATATTCGTTTGTTTATTCCATTCTGCTAGTCATGAACATGAGGTGAAAAATAACGTGGATCTACATGTGATGCAAGCAAATGAGTAAGCATCGCAGCGGTAGATCAAGGTAAACGAATCGTGAACATAATTCACAGGACGAGAACATTGCAAATAATTGGTCAAGTGATCATGCAAAATATACCATGTATGTGATAATCTACTATACTGTTGAAACTAGCAAATGTTAGACGACGCATGAAAGGCTTCACATTTTCATGGCATCCGGTGGCTTATACATTAAAAAGGAAAATACTGAGTAAAGTGAAGTCAAGGCAAAAGAGAGCGAGAATATAAAACTGTAAGGGTGGAATGCACATCTCACAATTAAGAGCTAATCAACTGTTAAATCTAAAGTTAAATTAAGTTCTTATGCACATGTCAAAATTAGATTTTTAACAATAGATTAGTTAATCAATGATTATCGAATTCTTTTGCTTCTTAACTAATGATCTGATTGGCTCTTCCTAACTGCAGTTTCCATTGTATGCGCATCAACGCTGTCTGTTAGCTAACATTCGATTTCACGTATATAGATTCGATCACTATAGTGATCTCTTGTTAAAGTTAATCGTTGACTTTCGTGAATTAACTGCGGATATTCGGAACTCATGGATGATATACAGTATATGACCAATATTTTTATTACCACGACTACGATATGGCCCGGTTCAATCCAATGGAATTGGAAGACCATGATTTTAAATTTCGCTACAGATTTACGAAAGGCAATGTTCGTAATCTACACTCTATACTCGGTGATCTTAGCGAGCCATATGATCGAAACATTGACATCGATAGTCTGTCAAAATTATGTGCTGCTCTACGGTTCTATGTAACAGGAAACCTTCAAACTACAAACGGCGATTTAATTGGTGCTCATCAATCAACAATATCACGAATCGTTTCAAACGTCTCAACAGTGATAGCACAACAACATAAAAAATTTATTGGCTTTTCTGAGAATTTGAGTTCCATCAAGAGTGAATTCACGAAGCGATCTCGCATACCGTCGGTCATCGGTGCTATCGATGGTACCCATATACCAATCATCTCTCCAGGTGGTAACAACGCATAACTTTTTAGGGGCCGTAAAAAATATTTTACATTGAATACCCAATGTGTATGTGATGCAGTTGGTTGCTTTACTGATGTAGTTTGCCGCTGGCCTGGGGCAACACATGATGCAACTATTATTGAAAATAGTAGACTGTGCCATAGACCAGAAACTAATGAATTGAATGGGATTTTATTTGGAGATTCTGCTTACCCATGTTATAAGAATCTACTGACTCCTGTATTGAATCCTACCAGCAATGCCGAAAAACGGTATAATGCTGATCATGTTCGAACAAGAAGCGTTATCGAAAGAACTTTTGGCCAATGGAAGTAGCGTTTTCGATGTTTAAAGAAATTACGTTTAAAGCTTTCTGTTTCGCAGAAAGTCGTTGTTGCAACAGCATGTCTTCATAATTATGCTAAAATGTTGAAAATCCCTTTGGAAGAGGGCAATGATAATGAAAATGTTTCAAATGATAATAGCAACAGTGAACACAACGTGGATCTTGACGATAACAGCAGTTCAGGGAGTATTTTCAGAAGGGAGATTATCCAATAATACTTTCGTCACTGAACATTTGAACTACTTGTGGTAGAAATATTCTATGTCATTCACGTGAGGTATGTTAAATTGTAAGATCGCATATTTCATTGATGTGGTGATTTCATCGAATACATTTTGCATGCACTTATGTAATTAATGGATGTTTTGGCATTATCGTCTTCAATACTTTCCTGTTATATTTTCCAAAAAATATCTGATAAATAATAATAACTTACTTTGCTGTTGGAGGGATCCAGAGGATATCAAAAATTAATTGCAATTAAATTGGCCCGAGCAATCAATTTTGATGGCATCCGAAAGCAATCGATTTACTGCAGCTATTTGGTAACACCAATCAATTAATTGCAATTATTTGTCATTAAAACCTAAATATGCTAGGTTCTTTGTTGGTGCTCCATTAACTCACTAACACCATCAGCGAGGCAGCAACGCTTCAATCCCATGGACATGTATACGTCTGTACTTGTTCATCACTTTGTCTCCGTCTTTATCAACACAGCTTTGAAGGCTCAGTGGTCCACCGTATTTATTGTGCATAATTGAATAATCATTTTTACTCAATTTAAATTATTTCATAATGATTAACTTATTTTTCTGTCTATCCAAATATCGGCCCAGCCCAGCCATGTCTAACAATAGCCGGCCTAAGCTTAGCCATGTCCAACTCGGGTGTGCCTGAGGCTTAATGGAGTCCCTCCAATAAGAAAATGGTATCAGACCCTTACTTTTCAGAGAACAATACGGTGCTTAGACCGCTGCTAGGAAACTCTCAAATAAATTTAGAATATTTTTTGCTAATTAATTATAAAGCTCTCAAATCAATTAAAAATTAATGGGTTCTTTACTGAAATTAAAACTGAGCCATCCTTATGTTTATCGCCTTATGTTTGTCTAAGAGCTTGAAAAATTATTAAAAACAAACCGGTGTAGCAATTATATAATCCATTTTTTTATTCAAAGAGTCTTCATATTTGAATTAAATTGCAAACTGCTTGCAAACAATAAGTTTGATCAAAAAGCACATCCTCAAATGTTCAGATCACAATTCATTCTCTTCAATTTCTCTTTCAGTAGCGCATTTTTGAGTCTCAAATTCTCCATTCGCAGCCGATGTTCAGCCTCTCGAAACGTGCTTTCTTCTCTGATTGCTCGCATCCTCACTTCGTGATATTCTTCACTACAATCTCGTAAATATTTCAATGGGATATTTTTCTATTACAGTGTTTCCTTGAAATGCTTGATGTTGTCGGTGTTATGGTTTCATAAATTGAAATATGAGAACCTGTCTGGATATTTTCACGAACAGGAGTCAGAGAAGCACAGTTTTCAGAATTAATTGCATCACCTTCACCATGCAGGCGTGTACTGGATGTCATCTTTTTCTTTTGCTGAAGTGTTCAGTTCATCGATTAGTAACTTGCTGATCACTATCGCAGTCAAATTCCAGAGGCTCAGTTTGTTGCGGAATTAGCGATACTACAGGGTGAACATAAAAGAATACCCCAACTTTAAAAATTTATTGTGACAAGACTAAGCAACGCACGAGGTTCGGTGAGGTGTCATTTGTAGGACGACGTTCTGAAGTTACATCTTTGTTCATCTTTGTCCTACCACAGCTAAGGTAAAATATACTTTTCTCAAACCACAGTCGGCCATCGATTAACTTAATCGTCTTTCTTGAGTTTAATTTTAGATCGTGTGGGACTCCTACACCGGTACGCATGTTGCATTAAGTAATATCTGTATTTACCCCTCTGGGATTCCCATGAATTGATGCGTGTCAGTTAGTTACCAATCGCGATCGAATGACTCGTCTCTTAATTCAAAACTTTCTACGAGACCCATAAGTCATTTTTATCATTCATTCCAACATGATTACAGCGAAACAAAAAGCCTTTTGTGCTATTCAATTCTGCAAATCTGAATCGACAACAACTGTTCAACGCACCTTTCGTTTGCAGTGTGGGGTGAGCCCACCTGATAGAAAAGAGATCCTACGTTGGTGCCGACAATTCGTAGAGACTGGATGCCTAGTGATGGAGGAGAGCGTGGAGCGTACTCGCGGTGCTTTTCTACGAAGTCCACGAAAGTCAACTCGTCGTGCCAGCCTTGAACTGCAAATGCCTCAATCTACGGTGTGGAAGGTTTTGCGAAAGGATTTGAATATGAAACCGTACAAATTACAGCACCTACAAGCTTTAACAAGTGGTGATACAGAACAGAGAGTGGAGTTTTGCAATTTCATCTTCGAACAGACTGAGTTGGATGTCTCTTTCATTTCGAAGCTCGTATTCTCAGATGAAGCTATATTCCACGTGACAGGGAAGGTGAACTAGCACAACGTACGTATATGGTCAATTGAGAATCCTCACGAATCTGTGGAACTTGTACGAGACTCGCCGAAAGTTAACTTGTTCTGTGCTATCTCGCAATCTACGGTTTTTGGTCCTTTCTTTTTTGAAGACTCTACTGTAACAGGCACCTCGTACTTTGAGATGCTTGTTCATTGGTTGATGCCTCAATTAGAGGAACATGCTGGAAACTTTATTTTTCAGCATGATGGGGCACCGCCTCACTGGCATCTATCAGTCCGACAGTACTTGAATGATCATTATCCTCAACGCTGGATTGGACGTCATTCATCTACAGATAAAGCCTTTCATCGTTGGTTGGCCACCGCGAAGTCCAGACTTGTCACCTTGTGATTTTTTTCTTTGGGGTATATTAAGAATTCTGTGTATATGTCACCACTCCCGACAAATTTAAAAGAACTGAAATCTCGAATCACAGCATCCATCCGATCTGTGACATCGGAGATGTTGCAAAACGTCTGGCGTGAGTTTGATTATCGAATGTACGTTGTTCGTGCTGCTGAGGGCGGTCATATTGAGCATTTATGATGTTTATATAGGGCTGATGATACAAAGGGTTAGTATCGTAAAATCGTCTTTTATTTAATTAAATACTTGATGGAAATAAGGAAGACTTACACTTAAAAAGTTACAACAGAGTTGTCGGTAAAATGAATAATAAATATCATGCATTTTTAGCCAAAAATTAATGATCAAAATTTTGCTGAAAACTTAAGAAATTAAGTCATTGCTTTGGTAGTAAAAAAAACTTCAGAACGTCGTCTTTCATATGACACCTCACCGAACCTCGTGCGTTGCTTAGTCTTGTCACAATAAATTTTTAAAGTTGGGGTATTCTTTTATGATCACCCTGTATTTTCGATGTTACATCAGTGTTACATCAGTGATAGACGGCGGCGATGGTCCTCCTCCCGTTTTGAATGTTTCTCGCCGCTCCTTGGCAACCTCTTTTTCGCCAACCTTTTTGAATTGCTCCAAAATACTTTTAGTTGATCCGCACTTCTCCTTGGTAGAGGTTTTTGGCTGGAAAACTCCTCCGAATTTTTCCTCCAAACTTCATTTTTTTTATGTGTGGCCACCGCATCCGTGCGCTTGTTCTCTATGATATCTTTGTATTTAGTTAATATGTCGCATAGGATCAACTTATTATTCGTGGTGAAGTTTTCTTGGCGACAGCGTTTCATTCTGTACAATGTCAAGCTAATCAATTGGAGACAGATCAACCGTTGCCCGCTTTCAAACCCAATTCTAAGACATAATGACTCATGAGACACGACTTCTTTGATAGGGGGAAAGACTCGCCATCCTGATTGGCTGTCTCTCACTTTCTTTCATTAGCGCGTGCTTAACAAGTCGTTAGCTAATTCGAGACATGTGCATATGGCAAACATTTGTTCAGTAGTTAAATCTAATCTTCGATTAACTAACATTGATCAATTTACTAATCGCTGATTACTTAACACGAAGATGTGCATTCCACCCTAACTGTATTTACACGTACACATAAGGAAGGATTAGTAAGTACCATGGACAGCATCACGAATTTTGAAGTCTTGGTGGCAATTCAACATTTATTATACTATTTATTTAATGAATTCTCTACAAATCTGCTTTGTTTATGGACTTCCTCACAGGTGAGAAAGCACTTTGTCTCTTCAAGGTTGACAGGGAAGATACACTGGAACATGTTAGAATAGAATAACCAAAGTTAGGAAAAATTGTGATGTCTTTGGGCAATGGAGGATTTTTTAAAATAAGTAGTATCTGATTCATTTATAATCATATGAGATGTTATAATTGCTGGCGGGTTAGCACTCTGAAATCGGTGTTATACCCTTTCACTTATCTTAAATGCTATTTACTCACTTGCTGTATTGAAAGAAGAATGTAAAGACAGTGATAATGATGCATTTGCATAGCGTCTCATTTGCATCTGTCCAATTGATGTACACTGTATTGATGGAGCAAGAAATTTCAAGCATGTCATAATTTCCGATTTGCGACTTGCATCATCCAAAACGTGTCACATACAGATTGTCGCAAAGATCTATTATTCTGTGTTTAAAGTCACACGTTTTAGATCGCATTTTATCAAAAATTGTACTTAAAATTGAATTAGATTATTAAACTCTGTCTTACAGCGAAAAATATCGTTTGATTGATCACGTTCTGATTATTGAGAAACTGTCGATTGTGGGTAATTGGTAGTCCTTGTGTAGATAATAAATAATTTGAAAGTTCAAGAAATTCTGGTTTCGAATAACAAAGGAGGTAACGCTGCAAGATCTTCTATTGCTCTCCTTCCTCATGCCCCAGCACTAGCCACCGGCCCCTGCCTGATCATGCTGTTTCAAATATCCTATTTATGTTTTTCAAAGAGCATTTTCGTGCTCAGCTAGCCTATGTTCTGTTGTAAAGAATCTCAGCTAAATGTGTCTTAGTAGACTCATAATGAAGCAGTTCTTGCTGCAGTATTGACTGTGAGTATTATTAATTGTCAATTTTCCATCATGCTTATGATCATTATGTTGTATAGGTGCCGTTTTTAGGCAAATTGTTATGTCATTTCGTTTCATAGAATAAATGTTGCATGTAATTTTAACAAATTAATATGTAAAGCTTGCAATAATTTTACGAAATGGACGTCACAGAAAGTTTAAACGTCTGACCAAAGTTACGAGTTACTAAATCGGAAGAGAAATGTATACTTATAGGCCTATTGCATATAAATTGTGCTTATTCTGATAAATCTACATTTGTTCGCAGACCATCACCTTTCAAGATATTTTTTGAATTATTTCTCAAATTCAACCATTGGCTGCATCAATATGGCTGCATTTATTTATCAAATTCCGAACAACTTGTCGATAAACTGTGTGAGGAGGTCAATAACTGCCACGTAATGACCAATGCCGATTATATTGGTTGATTCGGGACTCTTCAGCTATGCCCTGAATCTAAATTAAAAATTGAAATTTGCATACTCATGTATTAGCAGTTAAAGGTTAAGCAAAGCATTACTGTAGGCTACATTAACCTCTTGATTCAGTGTAATGAGAAAATGGCGGCACTACTGCAGTTTAGTGCACCCTCTTTTACCCCTACTGCAGTTTAGTGCACCCTAAAATGCATATGAAAACAACATGATTTAATCAGCAGAATGAATGCCGTTCGTTCTTCCCTATAGTTATAAATGAGTGTCTTTGTGTCTTCGTGTGTCTTCGTCTTCGTCTTCGCACATTACACCAAGCGCGGGCTTCGGTGTAATGTGCGTAGTCATCGTTTGCGGGAGAATGCGCCGTTGTTTTAGGGTGCACTAAAGTGCAGTAGGCGCGTTTCCGTCTCTTTCATAGAGGGTGCACTAAACTTCAGTAGTGCCAAAATGGCACTGTTCGTCCTATTTTTAAGTAGCAGGACTGCCAAGTTGAGATTCAATGTCTGTCGTTGATGAATTTGTACACCGCAAACACATCTATGTCTCTACAGAACTAACATAGAAATCTACCAAGGCAAAGCAAGAGAGAAAATGAATTGTTTCTGGATACACAAAGCTTTGCCTTGGTAGATTTCTATGTTAGTTCTGTCCGTCATTCCGTCCTTTTGAGTTGTTGTCATTTCGCTGTGTCAGTGTCGATTGCATTAGTGTATTATTGTCAGTTAACCGGTGTCCACCCTTGAGAAGAGCCGGCGAAAACGTTCGGGTGTTAACTTTTTTCCTTTGACTTATTTTAACTTTCAATAAATTATGATTTCGAGAATAGTTGTGTTTGCGGTGTACAAATTCATCAACGACAGACATTGCTTCAATTATTTGAAAAGTCGTTTGCCTCAATCTGAAGTTGAGATTCAATGTAAATGGGACGGCCACAGCTCTTCCTCGCCACTTGAGGCTACACGGTGTGCCAGGAGAGGGGTTTCATTTTGAAAATTATGATTATTAATTGTAGTCCTCATAGGTTCTTAGACTTTCTGGGAGGTGTCATGTTCGCCTGTGCACAAACCAAAATATGTGAATCAGTGGTCTGCATCAGATCGATCAGACCTCCAAGACTTGCTGCTGATGCATAATGATTATTAATCGAGCCCTATAGTGCTGTTTCGGTTTTATGTTCGCATTTTGCATTTTTTCCATTTCTCGCTCGAAAAGTGAGAGGCCGCATGATGCTTGAACAGTGATAACTGAAAAGAGCGTGTCAAACTACATAGAAATCTGTTGACGAAGTAATTGAGACTTTTTTCGTTACAGAATGCATTTTCGGTTTCATGTCCGCTATTTAGAATTTTCGTCATTTTCTCATATTGGGCTAGTCGCATGATTTTTTGACAATTACATTTGAAGAGAGCGGGGAAAATTACATAGGAAACTGTTGACTACATGCTTGGGAAAGATTTTTAATCCAGCAGCAGATGACTACATGCTTGGAAAGATTTTTAATCCATGGGCTAGTCGCATGATTTTTTTGACAATTACATTTGAAGAGCGGGGAAAATAAAATAGAAACTGTTGACTACATCATTGGAAAGATTTTTTTATTTCCAGCACAAATGCAGCAGTTCGTTTCATGTCCGCTATTTAGAATTTTTGTCATTTTCTCATATTGGGCTAGTCGCATGATTTTTTGACAATTACATTTGAAGAGAGCGGGGAAAATTACATAGGAAACTGTTGACTACATGCTTGGGAAAGATTTTTAATCCAGCAGCAGAATGCAGTTTCGGTTTCATGTCCGCTATTTAGAATTTTCGTCATTTTCTCATATTGGGCTAGTCGCATGATTTTTTGACAATTACATTTGAAGAGAGCGGGGAAAATTACATAGGAAACTGTTGACTACATGCTTGGGAAAGATTTTTAATCCAGCAGCAGAATGCAGTTTCGGTTTCATGTCCGCTATTTAGAATTTTTGTCATTTTCTCATATTGGGCTAGTTGGGTGATTTTTAAACAATGATTTTCGAAAATTTCATACAAAAATACATCAGAAACCGTCGCGAAATATAATGGGAATTTTCAAAATGAAACCTGCTCTCCTGGTACACCGTGGCTATCTTTTGATTGGCACAGCTCGGCAGTTGCGCTCGTCCTCTGTCCTCAGCAGTTTCAATCAGATTTGAACACGTCAACTGACTTGTGGCTTTTTGGTGGGTTCGACGATGTTGATTCTTTTTTGAAGACTGATGACAGTAATTTCAAATAAATGCTTTCGAAATGCCTGAATGTATGTAATGACACTGAAATGCCTTTAGTGCCAATTTAAGCCAAATGTAAAAAAGTTAGAATACGTCGGTCCATCGAGCTGATATTGTAGAGCTTTGCTAAATGTGGCATATAAACTTACCTCTGTCATGCAATGTTGGCTCCACAGTAAATCATCCATACTCAGGATATTGGGGTAAAATATATTTTCAACTATTTTAATGAGCCTGAATAATTGTTTTGATATTTACAGGCAATTGCATCACTTTTTAACCGGCATTGTGGCCTTGTGGTAGAGTGTTCGCTCCGCATCCGGGAGACCTTGATTCAAATCTTGGTCGGGTCAAACCTAAGACTCATAAAGTAGGTATACTCTGCATATGCCAAACGCTCTGCACAAAAGGAATGAGAATGGGATAAATAGCAACTCAGTCATATGGAAGAAAAGGTCCGCGCCTAATGTTCTTCCGAGTATGAGCAAAGTTCATTTATTTATTTTTTTATGATGCTCCATGACGTTGGCATGAATATTATCAGAGAATGCGTTGTACAGCATATCTACAACTTGACAAGGTGTTGGGAATAGGTTGCATAATGCGAAATACTTCCGTCAATTTCCGGAATGATATGAATATAACAAAATTAAACAATCAACTCTTAGCAATGACACCGACCCTTCCTGAAATAAGCGTGAATTTAATAAAATATTTCATTTGCAGAGCAAAATCATGTTCACATGAAAGTCGTCTCTTCGGTGGAACAATTTCACATCCTAAAAGCTCAAACATTTTTCAACTGAAACTCATTTTATCAACCATAACTGGACAATGTCGGTATGTCGCCTCATTAGAACAAAAAGGTTTTCTGTCCGTTTCATTTGAAAGATTAAACAGAGGAATGTTACACTTATTTACCGAACAAATATCCCTTTCCACCACTGCCGGAGCTGACATCAGGTGCCCCACATCCATACCGTCTTTATGGGTCTACTATGAACCGCTGTTTCCCGTCCAAAAAAGCACGCATACTGCCTGTGAAAATTGATCAACCCTCTGCACGCACATTTCTCCTATGACTAAAGCAGCAGAAACGGCGACATTTCGTTCCGCTCGAATGAGCAAAACTGGTCAGAGAAAAAAGTGTGTCAATTGAGAAGGGATTTGCGGATTTCCGAGGGCTGTGACGACTGGTTATTATTGTATGAGAAACGTGAGAGTGGAGAACGGTCACTGCAAGACGAAACCTCTCACGAATTCAGTGAGTGTGATGCAGTTGAGCTGACGTAAAAGGATAAAGCCGATTAGCGTACAGGCTAGAGTTTAACTTTCATTTGCATGTTTGTCAAATGTTCAATAACCGCAAGCAAATACCGAAGGAAATCTTTCGTGCTTTGATTATTTTTATGGGCGATTAGATAATTCCTCAACATGTTCATTCAAAAGGGGAATACTTGTCATTTTTGTACGACATGAATTCAGAAGGCGTTATAAGCTTTTTTGTGAGTTCGGTGAAATTTGCTTCGTTTCAAGTGTGCTCAATAAATCTTTTTAAAGACTTTACTTTAGCTCAAAATATCCATTAAGTCTTTGACAAAAGCTTTAGAGAAGGGTCAGACTTCATTTCAGCAGTGTGCAAATATTCTGTGGGTGTATGACATCTTAAATAGGCTATGAGAACAGCCTGATTAAGTAGTGGAAAAAGCTGCGATGCAGCGATCAGAATTAGAGTCGGTGTTACTCTTCTCACCTTCCCTGCTCTCAGTTTTCGGGTAGAAAGTGAAATCCATATGTGTTCAATAAGTCACGTGGTTACAATCTGCAACGAAGAAAAGGTTATTTAAATACTACGTATGAACAATTAAACAATAGGTAATGTTAGTTAAATATCTTTAAGAAATAAGAGCTACCATTATAACCTAATGTTCGGTTAAGCAATGGATTGCTACTAAAAGTTTTTATAGATTCAACAATACTAATATCAAAGTCCGAGTTTCCACGGTAAATGATTTTAAAGCAATCATTGTAGTTACGAAAACAATGGTTACATTGTTCTATGTGTTTTGCAATGGCACTATTGCCACTTAAGTGTTCAAGTTTACGTTGATGCAGACGTCTTTTGGTTTTTCCAATATATTGGCAATCAGGATCAACCTGACATTGAAAGCAATAGACAAGACGCGATTGCATGTCTGGACCTAACTTACTTTTAAGGGAGAAATATCTTCCAGTTTTGAACGAGGTCATAACAACCTTGCATTCCAAGTTAAGTTTACGAAATATTTTTACTAACTTATTACTAAATTTCTGTGATGCATAACCCACGAAGGGGATTCTGATTATTTTATTGAAGTCATTATCAATTGTTACGCGTGAAGAATTGTTTAATTTACGACCTATAAATTTGTTAATTGTTGATTAAATTAATTGCAATGGATAGCCATTTCTACTTAAGATATTGGTAATTTTACTACATTCATTATGGAATAGATTCCAATTGATGGATACATTGTAAGCACGATGAAGCATGCCTAATACTAGTGTGTTTTTCCAATTGCGAGAACATAAAGCATTGGAATTCAGTAAAAGGCCTGTAAAGGTAGGTTTACGATAAATCTCAGTAAGTACATTGTCCTCATCAATTTTCAGAAGGACATCCAGAAAAGGTAATTCTTTATTACCCACTTCTGATGTAAAGTGCAAGTTACTGTGTTGAATGTTTAGAAAATTATGGAATACATCTATGTGTTGTTCATTGTTAAATACAGCTATGATATCATCCACATAACGACGATACACAACAGGAGAGAAAGGTAAGTCCTGCCATTTATGTTCTAGATTAGCTAAGAAGACGTTAGCGAGGGTTGGACCCAACGGGCTACCCATACTTACACCATCCACTTGTTGGTATACGGTGTCATTCATAAGAAAGCAACCAGACCTGGCAAATTTTAATAAGTCTTTAAATACTTTTTCTTCGTACTTCGGTTTATTGGCATTACCAGGTGAGTACACTAATTTAGTTGCAATGTTGATTGCTTCAGTTACGGGTACGTTGGTAAACAAGTTTTCGACGTCAAAGCTCACAAGGGTGCTATGACGGTTTATTTTATGTTTAACATCATCTAATACACTAATGAAATCATTAGTTGATTTCAACATAAAGTCATCATTGATATGTGGTTTAATTAAATTGTCTAAGTATTTAGCTAATTTATAATTAGCAGCACCAATAGTACTAACTATCGGTCGAACAGGGTAGTTGTTCTTATGTACTTTTACGGTACCATAGATACGTGCTATGTTACTACCAGAAGGCAGTATGTCCTTATAAACGCTGTCATCAACTTTATTTTTTACATATTTATTGAGATAGCGAGATAATTTATTTTCCTCGATACAAACAGGATGTTTTTTAATATCATTAGGTACAGGAATTATTCTAAATTTAGAAGAATCACTCTCTATCCCATTAAGTTTATGATTATAGTCATCAGCATCTACAAGCACGATACCTTGACCTTCATCAAAAGAACAAATCTTTAAGTTACGAATCTTAGATAGTCTATTTAAAGTCATGTGTAATATACGGTTACGTTTACTTTTCAAAGTGTCATTGCAGTTATCTTCCAATTCCTTCAGTGAGTGTATTATATCTAATTTTATTTCTTTGGTCCAGTTAGGATCATTGCGTGGTACGCCACAAATTGATTTTTCTAGTTCATATGTCATTTTATCTAAATGAAAGTGTCTAGGAGCAATAGGATTTTTTAAACCATACCGTAATGCTCCACGTTCAAACAGAGAGAGTGGATGGCTACTAAGGTTAATGATGCAATCCGGGGTTGCAGTCCTTTGTTCAAGCCAAAGTTTACTTAATTTACTACGATGAAATTCTTTTACTTGTAGGAGAGAGTTATTGACATGTTTGTAAATAGCCAATTTTAACGTGAGAATACGAAACCACGATAATTGACTCGAAATGTGACTGGTAAGCTTTTGGAGTTTAAATTTATTGTGTTTCAATTTTTTATTTAAGAATTTTATATGCGATGTGATGGCTAATTTGTTGAATTCATAATTCCTGTACCTAATGATATTAAAAAACACCCTGTTTTTTATCGAGGAAAATAAATTATCTCGCTATCTCAATAAATATGTAAAAAATAAAGTTGATGACAGCGTTTATAAGGACATACTGCCTTCTGGTAGTAACATAGCACGTATCTATGGTACCGTAAAAGTACATAAGAACAACTACCCTGTTCGACCGATAGTTAGTACTATTGGTGCTGCTAATTATAAATTAGCTAAATACTTAGACAATTTAATTAAACCACATATCAATGATGACTTTATGTTGAAATCAACTAATGATTTCATTAGTGTATTAGATGATGTTAAACATAAAATAAACCGTCATAGCACCCTTGTGAGCTTTGACGTCGAAAACTTGTTTACCAACGTACCCGTAACTGAAGCAATCAACATTGCAACTAAATTAGTGTACTCACCTGGTAATGCCAATAAACCGAAGTACGAAGAAAAAGTATTTAAAGACTTATTAAAATTTGCCACGTCTGGTTGCTTTCTTATGAATGACACCGTATACCAACAAGTGGATGGTGTAAGTATGGGTAGCCCGTTGGGTCCAACCCTCGCTAACGTCTTCTTAGCTAATCTAGAACATAAATGGCAGGACTTACCTTTCTCTCCTGTTGTGTATCGTCGTTATGTGGATGATATCATAGCTGTATTTAACAATGAACAACACATAGATGTATTCCATAATTTTCTAAACATTCAACACAGTAACTTGCACTTTACATCAGAAGTGGGTAATAAAGAATTACCTTTTCTGGATGTCCTTCTGAAAATTGATGAGGACAATGTACTTACTGAGATTTATCGTAAACCTACCTTTACAGGCCTTTTACTGAATTCCAATGCTTTATGTTCTCGCAATTGGAAAAACACACTAGTATTAGGCATGCTTCATCGTGCTTACAATGTATCCACCAATTGGAATCTATTCCATAATGAATGTAGTAAAATTACCAATATCTTAAGTAGAAATGGCTATCCATTGCAATTAATTTAATCAACAATTAACAAATTTATAGGTCGTAAATTAAACAATTCTTCACGCGTAACAATTGATAATGACTTCAATAAAATAATCAGAATCCCCTTCGTGGGTTATGCATCACAGAAATTTAGTAATAAGTTAGTAAAAATATTTCGTAAACTTAACTTGGAATGCAAGGTTGTTATGACCTCGTTCAAAACTGGAAGATATTTCTCCCTTAAAAGTAAGTTAGGTCCAGACATGCAATCGCGTCTTGTCTATTGCTTTCAATGTCAGGTTGATCCTGATTGCCAATATATTGGAAAAACCAAAAGACGTCTGCATCAACGTAAACTTGAACACTTAAGTGGCAATAGTGCCATTGCAAAACACATAGAACAATGTAACCATTGTTTTCGTAACTACAATGATTGCTTTAAAATCATTTACCGTGGAAACTCGGACTTTGATATTAGTATTGTTGAATCTATAAAAATTTTTAGTAGCAATCCATTGCTTAACCGAACATTAGGTTATAATGGTAGCTCTTATTTCTTAAAGATATTTAACTAACATTACCTATTGTTTAATTGTTCATACGTAGTATTTAAATAACCTTTTCTTCGTTGCAGATTGTAACCACGTGACTTATTGAACACATATTGACTGATTAGATCTCCACCGTCTAAACAAAGTGAAATCCAGCTTTGAATTGAGGAATTGCAATTTTTGGAAGTTAGCTCTCAGTTTCCGTGTTATTCCTTTCCCCTCCCTCTTTGATCTGAAGTAACAATCCCGAGTTATCGAGGCTTGTGGCTTCTAGAAGACTTTATTGAGTTTACACTGACCTTCTTCCGAGGGGGAATTTAATCAGGGGAAACTTAATCAATAGCAGTTTGCTGGCATGCTTTTCCAGTCAGAAACTTAGACTGGAGAAAAAAGAATATCATACCACCGATCTGATTTTTGGCACCCGGGGTGGGAGGATATCCGCCGTCTTCGGCCAGTTTCGGTTTTGTAATGCTCGCTGATTTAATTAAACAGAGTACATTTCACGGCCAAGACAATAATCAGATAAGATTAATCTTTCTCAGTGTTATTGGATCTGTCGAATGGCGTCTCTCAAAATTAATTAATTGACGAAATTACATTGAGACAAACTTTATTTGAAAACTAATACATATACACTATACAACTTTTAAAGTCAATTAACGGGACGGAATTATCATACAAGACTGCAGAGTGCTATTTTGCCTGGGAATCAGACATGTATCATGAAGCCCTATATTCCTTGAAGGCCGTATACACGCATAAGAATGTCCTACAAAGACTCATCAATACGAGTCGGCTTTTAACAATTCACTCAAACTAGCTTATGACATCTACATGACATGGTCAAGCTGAAGGACAGCACAATAGATATCTGCGTTCGCGACACGAACACGATCGTGCTTTGTGCCGTGTTGAGCCATGTCATACGTGTTGGTGTTGACATTAACTCATCGCAAAAAATTTTCAGCCTGAGATAATTTGATAAATAGCCTACCTGTTCTAGCTAAAGACTGTCTACATTCCACTTTTTCCATGATGATGAAATGATGTCCAAAATGATGTGCATTCCTTTATTGCACATGCACGGATAAATCGGATCAGGACGCAATACATTTGACTTACGCTTGGCCAAGCGACCTCCTGTGCGGATCCTGTCCAGTGGTGGTCCGATTGCGCTTCCGAGAATCCGAACCTGACCATAAAATGACTTATGGTCTGTCAGCCAGAACGAGCTTCTGCAGAGAACGAGGCCGAAAATGAGACTTTCACAGAATGCTGTGCACCCTGCTACGAATCTGCGCGTCTGTCTGCTGAGTGCTATCTGGCTCCTCTTCTTGTCAGATGTGATCAAAGAAAAACACAAAAAATCTAATGAGACACTGATTGAAGTTTTTGGCAAAAATGAAATTTTCTTTGTTTTCGCTAATCAATTGAAAAGTAGTGTGTCTAGAGCCATAATTTTCGGCACGATATGCCTTCATATCATTTCCTATCATGTTCTGAAACATTCATCTGTGAAGCTATAACATTTAGATTTGGCAGGCCTCCCGCTGCCGACAAACATGTTGGCCCTCTATGTGCACATTAAACCACATTCTCGCATGCATTGCCGTTCAGAAACATGATAATATTACATACACATGACAGTAAATGATTTGAAGGTATATCATGTAAAAAATTATGGGCTTAGTACTTTTCTGTTGGTAGGAGAAAACATAGAAAATTTCATTTTTGCCAAAAACTGCGATCTGCGTCCCATCGCGCTTTTCTTTGATCCCGTCCGACAAGAAGAGGAACAAACTAAAACTCGGCAGACGCGAGGATTTGTGGTAGGCAAAGGGTGTACAAACTGTACATCATTCTGTGAAAGTCTCGCTCCAAAAACTCTTTCTGGTTGTCGCACTAACATGCGATTCAACGCCATTCTTGTCACTAATAACGCAATTCTTGTCATGCCAGACACCACCAATACAAGCGATCGTGCAATTTCAGCAGCATGCGCACGTGATTTGTATTAAACATGAGAAGGCTTTTTTGAATCCAGAGCAACGGGATCAATAGTTATATATTTGATCTACAACCCTTCGACAGTAATCACTGAAACCTACATCCTTTTCATATTACTTGGCAATTTCTCTAATTATTGAAAATAATGGATTGCTTAAGTTAATTGTATTCAGAGGAAACACCATCTCTCTGTTGATGGAGTGAAAATGAAAACGAACTCGTTTCTTAGCGCTTTCGATGCACTCAGCAGATCATCTTCGGAGAAACTGCTGCAACAACAAAGATTCCTCCGACAACTTCCTCAGACGAATTTTCACTCCAAAAACAGAGAGATGGGATTTCCTCCGAATGCAAATTTCTTTAATGCGGTGAGCCTTCTCCACTGAATCATTGTTTGTATTGATTTATCAAATGAATTTTTCAGAAAATCAATTTTGTGTTGCATTCGTGCAAGACGTTTTGTTAGATTTTGTGTTCGTGTCGTGTCGTATAAAGGTAGTGCAGTCGTGTTCGTGTCTTGACTGAAAAGCTTCATGTCGTGTTGATAGTCATTTTCCGACGACTGCAGATCTTTATTGCATGTACAACACCCTACTCTCCTTTTATTCTTTCTCGATTTGCCGTGCCGATGAAATTCCTGAATAATGCAAAACACCTGTTCGCCGATGCATGCATCCACATTCGAAAACAGGGGATGAAGCAGTCGAAGATAGTGGAAATGGAGAAATCACTAACACAAAAAATTGTAGCGAGGAGACTGACATGGGAAGTGCATGTTGAAGAATGAGCGAAAAGAGAGTACCCAGGCGAGTCGAACTGAATGATGATGTGAGTGTGTGAGTACTCGAGGAAAGAAGGAGATCCATTGATCCTTGAAAGATTGAAGGATCCATTGAAGTGACTCGCAAGAAGAAATCTCCTTTAGACTTGTCCGATACATAGAAATTTATAACAGCAAAACCTCTAGAATGGAAGTTGAGCTTCATGCAACACAGTGGCACAAAATCGCATGGATTTTCGCTCAGTAGATATACGTGTTAACAGCTGAATCATTGGGTTAGAATCAGTCACATGATCTATTCTAAACTTTCATTGGTTCTTCATGCCCCAACTTAGTTCCTTTGTCTGTGCCGCAACCTTGAGTCATTTTCAATGCTAGTCAACTTCAGATAAACAATCCATTTCTATGGTCCGATATTTTATATGCTTATGGCCACAGAATTAGATTGTTTAAGCGTATCATTTTGCTAGAAATGCAAACTGATTCAAAACAATGGCACATGCAGGAATTTACCAACTGGACAAAAAGACATTTTTAGTTCCTTAGAGAGATAGGAAAGACAGTCGTGTGTCGCTTGCTGATTGCTGTGAATTCCTTCAAAATACTCCGATCGCCACGATTCCTTCAAATTCGAAGAATTCAGACCATTGCGCAAAAGTTTTCTCGATAATGCTGATCCCTCCGATCATTATTAAAAAAAGTTAGCAGGCGTACGAAAAAGCGTTCACAAACTTCTCTGTAGAACTTGACATCGACTGTGTCTCTTTGCTGTGTGATGCGGTTGATAACAGTCACTGAAACTTCGAACAATTTGGCGTGTTTAATGTTGAACTGGTGGCTCATTGTTCGATTGCTATGGTATTATGTCAGCAGATTGTGTCATTTTATTGACGTTATATGTTCCAATGATTCCTTTTTAGTCAAGCAGAAGAAGAGACGACCTGTCTAATTCGGTGACTTTTGGCACTTCTGATGAGAATATTGGTACTTTTTCATGCACTTTGTATCCTCTGAATATATCTTTGACTTATGAGCAATTGCTTTAAATTGATTGTTAAGTGCCTGTAATGTCAATCATGATTTGTGTTGCTGGTCATTTTGTCTTCTTCATAGGTATTCATCTCGCGTGCATAATATGCTAGATTGATGTAGTAAACCATCTTGACGACTGTGATAGGTATTCGTCTTGCGTGCATAATATGCTAGATTGATATAGTAAACCATTTTGACGACTGTGATAGTCGACTATTCGATTAGTAGATAGTAGGTTGACACCCTACAAATGACTGCCTAAAGATGCGTCATTATTTTCGGTGAGAAGGAGTAGAAACGTGCAATAATTTCTTTATTTCTATGCATGTGTTGAAAAGTTGTCATTGCCATAGCCCTCCGAGCGCATGAGCAGTACTTTGCAGTCATTGGTTAGCACTTTACAGTCCCTGGTCAACTTTGCAGTTCATGGTGAACTCTTATGCTGCAAAGCATATTTACGTCATGATTTTATTTTCCGTGTTTTATTTTGATGTAATTCCGTTGAGTCTCCTTGACAAGTGCTTAAATCTAGCATTTGAAACATAGCAGCATCACAGTGTGCTCAATTAAATCATAGCGACCTAATGCAGAGTCAAAAATGTCAAACTGGTAAGCGATTTATTATTAACAAAATTATCAACATTATTTTGGTTTTCTGTCAGAGCTGACAATATTCGATGAAATTGACTCCATCGATCTTCTTATCTTTTACTCGTATCTTTTACTATTGCTATTTTCTTCATTATCATTTCTGCGGATCTTTTCAATTTTCAGTCGCTATTCGGTTGATTAATAGAATACCATAATAATAACTCAACAGTATGTATTACTGGACACAAAGGACATAATTTTGATCAAGTTTAATTTCAAAAAGTCTTCTTTTTCAATGTTTAGTAGCATGTGTCTATTCCTATTACAAGGATAGAAGTATTATTCATTTCTTAGTATGGCCACATATTTCTCAATGACACGGTGTGGCCAACAAATAGGATGCTAAGATATCTAACATCTTCCAGATGGAGATGCATGCATAGAAATAAATTACCTTCACTCGATTAAAAAATCCTTTTCAGTACTCCGAGCGATATCGTTGTCTCGATCGATGCGCTTTCTCGGCAACGATATCACTCCGACGCTCCTCGTACTGAAAAATCGACTTTTTAATCTTCGTGAAAATAAGTATTATCTTGATGTTGGTTACTGTTGGATTGTTAGACGGTTTTTGGCCTTGTTAATCCGATTTCTGTGACCAGCATTGTCAATGTAATTGAAAGTGTCTCATGAATTGACAATTTATTTGCTTAAAATATATTCGTTATATGTGTACAGTTCCACGATGCAACATCATTAGCTGTCCTTATGTAAACAAAATTATATTACAATGTAAACAGTGTGTTTTATGATGATCTTTCGAGTGCTGTCACTTCATTACACATCTAAATGCCAATCAGCCAAACATAGAACACTTTGATTGTTCAGTTGAACTTATCAATCACTCTGTCATCAAAATGATCGAGTAATCTTCTACGATATCATCTTTATTTCTTATCAGTGTCATTTAGCTAAATATCAGGGTAATCTCTTATGAATCGGTTATCGATAGAATGCTTATCTACAGATTGAATTTGATGGCCATGTTATCTTCGTGAGCTTTCATTTAAGCATCGCTGTGTTGCATTGTCATGTAATGCATTGTTTCCCTTTACATGTTATAAATAGCTATAAAGATTTTATAAAAGATTCGATCCATTTCTGCATCGTCTATTTTCATGGGAATAACGAAATGCCTCTTTATTCCATTTTGATGCAAATACTGATCAAGAGCTTTACTTCCGTCATATAAGAAGTTAACAACGAAAGCATTTTTTCTTCATGACCAAGAGTTGGCAGATTACAGTCCTGATGTCCAATTTTATTACTCAACATAATCAAAATCCGACTTATCGTTTCGTGCTAGAGCGAATGTTTTATGCGGCGCAGATAACATTGACTTGGGTATTAAAAAGTTAGTGAGCTCTCGTGCCCTGATGCAGTGTAGCAATTAATGACATCAGGTTCATTTCGGCCTGACAGCGCATCGACAAAGCGCTGCTGGGATAACATTACTATGAAAACCGACAGTGGCCGAATTAGATGAAATAAAAAATCGTTTACACGACACTCATTTCTCTCCTCATAACTTTTCATTTTTACCGCCAAAGGGTGTCCCCGAAATTCGAATAGATTGCATCCGTTTGGTAGACAAGTGTGGGTAGAACAGCAATGATTCTAATGGATTGGGTAACGCCACCTTGGCAAGCACGATTTATTGCAAACGCAGTCATCGTTTTGTGACAATATATTAGCTTGTAACCATACGTCTATAACTATTCAGTCTTTCAAGGAAGCGATAAATCTTAATAATGGTCATTACTGTGGTGATTGTTGGAATGCAACTACAGTGTGAAAGTTAGAGAGTTTTATGGACTGTTATAATATGACGTGAAAGCTTTCTGGAGTGCAGGATTCAAAATTGACTATCTTGCAATCTTGCGAGATTGTTAGTAAAATGCCGTGATCATGACAATTAGTCTGCAAAGCAACGAACAGATAGAAAGTTTGAATAATATTTGCTGATTTGAGGAAAACAAAATTTCTGTGATAGTTAAGGATTATCAGAAATTAATTGATTGTCCAGTAATTAATGTGGTAGGCCTACTACTGTGCATATGAGTGATGAGTATTGCTTACTCTTCACTTCATTGAGACATCTTCTTTTGAAGCATTTCTAATTGACTTCAGGTAGTCCAGATCCAAATATTTTAATGTTTCAGATTATCAATTAGCCTATGATTCATTGCATCCGCATCATTCATTTGAGAAAATATTTTAACCGACGAAGAAATTCCGTTTGACCGCAGAGATAAGAAATGACTTCATTTTACATTTTACTTCATTTTCTTGAAAAAATGTATCCCTATGAACTTGATAATTTGAATACTTTGAGATAGGACTTTATTTTGAAATGTATTTTTCCCTTTTATGTGCACTTTTTTACGTGCACATTTTATGTGCATGATTACATTGATTAATTGATTATTATCCAGAGAAGAGTAGGGCCTATCTACATTTCACAAATGTTGAGATTAGAGCTTTCGGATCTTATTAAGAGAACCAGTGAAACCACGGTTTAAAGAAACATGTTGCAACAATGTTTATGGCACAGTATAAAGCTCATGGTTAACAATATGGTTTTCACCATATTTTAAATCAATATTTTGATACAATTTAGGGATCCTATTTTTAGCACCATGATTTAAACCGTGGTTTTAAAACAATTTTGAATCATTGATTTAAATAATGCGATGCATTAGGCCCTAATACTGACAATTTTTGCAAACCTTAGATTAGTTATCAAAATACCACATGCCTAATCGTACCTTGCACAAATATGTATAGTAGGTACTGAGCATCATCGCACGAATATCTAATAAATGCACAATTACAGAGAAATCTTATCCGTCTAAGTACCAAAAAGACCTTGCAAAAGCTGAAAATATGTCTTTAAAGTCAATGTTTATTAGTTTCCATTAATAAATCTTGTATCTATAGTGTCATTGGAAATTTCTAAAATACAAACGTGCAAAATATCCATAGAGTAGAAAAACTATGTTTTTGAGCAAAAAAACATATTTTAAAGCACCATGATTTTAATTCTGATGGGAATCACTCTTTGATGCTTCTACACACAAAAAAACCATCAATCACATGATCAAATATCAACAATATTTCATTAAAAAATTGACGAACACTAATAGTAGTTTATTGTCAAAAAAATGTTTAATATTTCGGCATTCACCTTAATCATGAACTGTGAAAAAAGAGCATAAAGCATGCAAAGCTAAAATACAAAATTCAAGTGTAAAAGTGCCTGGCAATGCATAAAAGACAAAGAAGAAATAATGTTATGTCATAGATGTAAAAAGACCGCTTCACCAACCCAACCTCTCACAATGTATTCAAGCAAAGTGTTTGTTAATTTCTGGCTTAGTTGCCGGATACTGCTCATTTCAAACCTTTTCCTTTGTGTGGAATCAACAAAACTAGATCTTAGAACTGAAAAGGAAACGTCAGTAAACGATGAGGTAGAAATAAATTGAATATGAGTATAAGATGACGGAGCACATTAGACGATGACAACTTAAGATGTTATTTGCTATGAGAAAATAAAGTTCAATGAGTTTGTTTCTCCAACATAAAAATGATCACAATGAATACAATCAACACGATAAACAACATTCTTTTTATAACATAAATTTTTGCCTCCGCAAATGCATCTGTCGATGCATTGAATCTGATTTTTAGGCTTGAGACGTCTCCATAGCGGTTTCTGATTTATCTAGGAGACATGTATATTCTTGTCTAACTGTTGAACTGTGTGTCTGAAACGTGTTGAGCATGAATCACTAATGAACGGGAGTTTAATGTACATTCTTGACTTTTTATTTTTTAAATCATTAGCTGATCTATGATGTGAAGGCGAAAATAAAATTGAATAAATAATCCAGTCCTTCCGGATACCCATTCGCATTCTAAATAGAATATTTTGTTATTCAAATATAGATCTCTTATTCTCCCTTCCATCGTTGGCGCAACTTGAACATTTTATTTCGAACAAAATATCTTTTGCAATTACTCATAGTGACATTTAGGCCTAACCTTAGTCATACTAATGTGTTTTTCTTTTGGCTCGATGCTCACCGCTAATTCTGTACCGTCTATAAACATTATTGCCTATATGAAAATAATTAGTTGGCACTCTCATTTAATCATGAAAATTATTTTTTATGTAAAATCCCATGTACTAGCTCAATTCAACTCATGAGCTAAATATTTCTATTATCTATCCAACTATTAGAGTGAATACTTCTTATCATTTTTGTACTTGACAAAAATGTAAATACATAATCCTGAAAAAGTAAGCTTATTGGCTGTAGTTGATAGTGCAGAGAACTCTCTGGTGACTTCTTGAGCTGCGATTGCATGAAAAATAGTAAACTTAGTTGACTATAAGTCATCTCGAATATAGTTGCAACTGTGTCAGGATGATCTGTTTCAATTACCTTTTATTCAAGAAATCTTTGAATTCTGCCGACATTTTTGTGCGCATAAAGTCATCCTTTTATTCTTTCAGACTTAATTCTTTTTGATTCTCACTCAAATTTCTTATAGAATTCCTCAATTCGATTCAGATGACTGGCTATAAATGCACGCCTATTAACATTAAATGAAAAGATGAAGACTTTTTATGTTTGACGCTTTGGATACAAAGAGGTAGTACATCCGTCTTTTCTACATCAAACGATAAATCACTTGCTCAGGTAAAATTCCATCACCACTGTTATTCCATGGACACGAAACCGCAACAATTCCTTCGTTCTGGTCGGTGTGCAAATCAATCATTTAATACAAATGAGATTTCACAATGAATTAAACTTTATAAGTGATCGAAAAATGTCATTATTGAATTTGAATGAGAGGAAATTTAGAATGCTATTGTGCAATATGATACCGGTACCTGATATCAGGCGTGCTTGTGATGAAACTATGAAGACGTGACTGCCTACCAGTCGCGCATCTTTTGCATGGCAATTTGATCTATCGTTTTCTCTAATTTCACTGTTGTTAATTGCATTCACGACATGGTTTAAGATGCTTTGGTGGACAATCGATCCCTGCTACATGCCCTAATGTCGGTGGTCACTGTGATGTGTTATTTATTCATTGATTATAATTGCTATGACAACTGATGTGTGGTGGTGAGGGTTTGATCCTTCCAATTGACACAGTCACATAAGTGGCTCGTAGCTCGGTTGGCAGAGCACAGGTCCAATTAACCTTGGCCGTAGGTTCGAATCCTACCAGCCGCACATCTTCTGCATGGCAATTTGATCTATCGATTATCTAATTTCATTGCTATTAATTACAATGCGCAATGTATTAATTGAAATTATAATGGCGATTTATTTAACTGTAGCTAAGCATTTGTCATGTAGAATCGTGACATTTATTCCACTGTTGATGTTCTGTAAATATGGCAGGCTTCATTTGTCTAAAATAGTTGATCGTGGTTGATGCTGCTCTATCACCTGTTTTGAAGTTATGTTTTGAAGTCAGTTGGATTGAAGTTATGAACAAGCAAGAGCAAAATGTTAATTAGGAAATCAAAATCATGTTTTAAAGTAAAAATCAATACAAAAAGTAATTCGTTCAATTCAGATTCGTTTGCATCAGCTAGGAAGGTATGTACCAGGGATGCGGACTCCGACTCCGGGTGGGAAGTATATCAGTCTTAGTTCTGGTAACCTACATCATAGATCACTATAGGCTTACCTGAGCCTGATTTTAGTGATCATTGCTGTATCAAATCAATCATTTTCTATGAAAGTTTACCAACTTTGCACATCACTTGTTGGCGTGTGCTTCACACGGTTTTTCTCCAGTCTCTACCAGGCAGGAAAATCCCCCATCCTTCTTCAAAAAATATCAGTATACTTTCGATTTTAATATGCTCTGTGGAGGAGCCATCACACACCATTAACGTCAGGGTAAGAGGTAATTGTTCTCAAACAAACTAATATTTTGCTTTAGTCTCCGATGTGACCTTTGGTGCGTAGGTGTGATCGAGGCAAGGAAGGCTTGTCTTCTCTACTAAATCACCGAGTGAAACGACAATCCTTTTTTATCATGGTTCATTCCCTCAACCATTACAAGATTTGCATGCACTGCTGTCTCTGTACTTTTGTTTGACGGAGAAAGTTGACATCAAGGCAGTGATAACTATGTACGACAATAAATAATTTGTTTGTATTATGTTTCGGGTCTATGTAGTTATAGGCCGGAGTCCGGACTCCTATCATTTCATAGGACTCCGACTCCAGCAAAAATGATAGGACTCAGACTCCGACTCCGCATCCCTGGTTTGCACTCAGATGGTGAAGAGTTTGAAAATTCCAGGAATTCACTTCACTCAGTCTTTTTAATGGGACATTCACATCAACCACATCTGTGAGCGGGCGTCATCTCGATTATATGTATAACGACTACTTTCAGATTAACTTTTCGCCAATCAATTAGTATTAGGGGTATCAGAATTGTATTAGAAGCATCCTCGAGTGTAAAGTTCCCTTGTTTGCTGAACTTAATAAGAATTTGACCTTTGAAATTGATGATCCGCTGGTGAATGTTCGGGTTGCAGGCCTTCTTAGACTGCATCATAATTCAATATTCATTGCATCTCTAAGCTCCGCGTTATATAAACTATTCCATTCACTGAAATTATTTAAGATTTGGAATAATTTTTCATTAGGTAATTTCTTTAAAATTAGATAGTTTACATTGGAAGGTTAGGGAATACGCAATGCTTACAAAGTTCATGCAGGCTAGAATGTAGGAATTTGGAAACTTTATTTGAGATAAAGTAACTAAGTAAGGTTTCAGACACAAGCATAAGTTATGTCTCATTTACATTCTCTTAATGCTGTTATTGATTAGCGGTCGTGATGGACTTTATTCAATTGACCGGCGCACGGGGCGGCATACTAAAGCCGTCGGGCGCTTCCAACCCGGGTGAACCTGATTACACGATTAAATCAGGTAGAATGGTTCTTGAAACTGTATTATACTGTTCAAACCGAAAAGTGAAATTAATTTATTGAAAACTAGAGAAAAATATCTGAAATAATCGAAATGTACATGAAGCCTATATATCGGTCCATCGACAGCTTGCAAAGACCACATAACGGGAGTCCTTTTGGGAGCATGTACGTATAAGTCCAAGAGCGCGTGCTTGATGACTGTGTCTGGGGTAGCGATAGCTTGGTCTGTTTACTTCATCAGGGTTGGTTCTTGTATAGCTCCTGACTCCTACGAGCTAGTGCTCATGACTGAGGGAGACACTCTTGTAATAGGCAGAGTGTCTCTGAGACACCGCAGTCTCAGTCAGAACCAATGTAGATGATTACTGACAGAGTTGCTCTCGTTGGAAGTCAGCATGACAGGCGCAAACGAACGAGGATTGATGAGCTTAATAAGGACCTTTCTATAAGAGCAGCCGGATTCCTTGTCGTCCTGATAGAGTGCCTTTGTATGGTTGTATGGCAGCTGGTTGTAGACTTTTGGCTTGGTGCTGGGCAGATTGGGCTAGATTGTTACTGCTCTCAGTCCCACTTCGCACCTCTGGGTGCATCCTTTGCCTATCGTATATTTGACAACCTATCTGTCGACAGCAACTCAGCATTTTGTAGAATAAACTAAAAGTTTTGTGCGAAGAGTTTTGTATTATTAACTGTCTTTGGTATAAACCACTGTATCCGCCTTTTTTCGCAGTGAGATTATTGGCTCACTTGACTTCAGGTGACCACCATCAAACAATCAGGAACTAGGTTAGGCTTTATAAAAGTTACCGCTTTGAAATACATGTTCATTACTGCCATGTTTACATGCCTAAAAGCTACACTATACAGCAAATTTAAATCTGACAATGCAGCTATTAAGCAGGTATCATTTAAAACTAATGAACGTTATTGCATAACTCTGCAATTGGTGTTTAAATCCATCTAAACGCTGCTGAGGGAAGCTATGAAAAATGATGTGATTGTGATGTAATAAAGTATGCTTCTTCGAAATGTTCTTGAATAAAAAGTGTAACTTTTTTGCATGTTTCATGGTTGGAATATTAAAGAGAAATAGGAATTTCTAGTTCAGTTTTCTTATATTGCCCTCGCTTTGAATTTGAACGTCAAGATGCCTGTCAACTAGTCTATATCATGCTCACCAATGACTGAGGTCTCAATTAGGCCAGCCATAAAACAAGCATATTTTTGAGTATGCTTAACACCTCGGTAATACTCTTAAGAATTTAGTATGCTTTAGAGAACGTTTTAAAAATTAATTTTGTTTAACAAAAAGGTTTTACAAAAACATTCATTCCAGTGTATAACACTCCTTTTTAAAGCGTGCTTTTAAAACTATATTTTAAATCAGTTTTTTTAATCAATGTACAAGTCACGACTTCAAGATTACATCTAAAACCTGAATTTGAAATGTTTCAAATATGACAATCCGTTAAACCTGCTATTTTTATCTCTCTTACGGTTCAGGCAAACAATTGATGTCAAAAGTCTACTCTCATCTAGAAAAATAAAGCATGCGTACCGAACATTATTTCATAAATGTAAAATTAGTGAACATCAAATATATCAAACACCAGAAGCACTTTCATTTAAGCTAAATATATGTTATTATTTATTAATTTATTAAGGTTTATTTATATCAAATGTAATTTTCTGGACGTCCTTAAAAACCATAAAAACTTTTTTTTGAAACACTTCATGTCTTTCAAATCTGGCCATGATTTGAAGCTCGTAATATCTTATCAAAGTTACTAAATATATTGTATATCGCATACAATCATTTAGAAATATTTACAAAACCAAAAGTCACTTTTAGAACCAGAAAACTTATTTCAAAGAATGTTGAACCATATCGAGGGCTTGATACTTGACACAAATGGATATCTCAGACATATCTTAAATTCTTTATTTTTTAATGACATTGGTTCGTTCTGAACCACACAAAATATGAACTTTCACTATTCGTCAATACTTAGCATATGGATTGAAAAACAACAGATTCTTGACCATTTTAAACTATTTTTGACAGACAAATGAGCCTTAGACATCCTTTAATTCAAAGAATAAAGCTTTGAACTTATCAACAAACGATAGGAGATTGCTTATAGGAATTAAATTAAATATTTCTCTTCATCTAATTGGAAAACAATGACCACTCATTAATATGAAAGATATAAAAAAAATGAATACTGAGATAGAAAAAAATATACCAAAATCTATTATCACAGTTTTGTGTGTAATGAACACAGACAGCTTCTAATGTATGCTGAATGTAGGTGCGGAAATTGAAAGCCTTGATGAAAAAACTGAAAAATCAAAAACACTGATATGTGCATGCACGTCTGCAGGTTTTAATGAGCTGATAATTGAGCTACTCGTATTTATGACTAAACTATCTGAGATTAGAGTTTTTACATGGAGCAAGTTCAACTTTGTGAGTTTAAAAAAGTTTTGTGAAGAAAATATCCGACGACAATCTTTAGAAAATGAATATTCGTATAACTCTGACCACATTCTACTTTTGATGTATGATATAGCTGGTCCGCTAACTTCAAGTACGAATGGGGAAAAATATATCTTAGGAATTATTGATGACTATTCCAGATATATAGGTTTGGTTACGATGAGAAGCACACGAGCAACGGAAGTTGCAAAAGCCCTTCTGAAGAATTGGATTGCGGTATTCGGAACACCAGTGTCGGTGCACTCGGACAGAGGAACAAGTTTCGAAAATGAAATAATCAAGGAGTTGTGCTCGGTATTAAAGATAAAGAAAACGAAGTCTTCACCTTACTATCCACAAGGAAACGGAATGATTGAAAGACTTTTCCGAACTACGAAAGACATGCTCTATGCAACAGTATCCTCCACTGGAAGAGATTGGCCTGATGCTCTGCCACTGATAGAAAGAGCAGTGCGGTGCACAAAGCATAGAAGTACAAGATTCACACCGTATGAAATAATATTTGGAAGAACAATGCCCATGTCTGGATTGCCGATACTAACCCCACGGGTATAAGACAGAACAAGAAATTAGAACAAGTGGAATATATAGAAAAATTGAGGAAGCATGCACGCTATTTGGAAGAACAAAGAAGGAAACATGATAGTCTTTCCAATAAAGAACAAAAAGTTGCAAACAATTTCAAGGAAGGGGACGTGGTGATGACGAAGATATTTCCAGTAAAAAAAGGAATACAATTTCCAAGATATGACGGACCATACAAAATCACAAAAAGATTGTCCGATTGGTCTTTTCGATTAAAACATTTAGAGAATGGGAAGGTCATAGAAAGAAATTACTATCATCTGAAGAGGGGCCAGCAGGCTTGCCGTGGGAATTGATTTTGAATTCCCATTCCCATCCCATTCCCACGGGATTTTTCAGTATTTCCCATCAGAATTCCCATGGCTCATTACTCTTCCTATATACGGTTTATGGTTCTCTTCTTTCGGATTACAAGTCGATTAACGGATTTTCGTAATTGAACTGATGAGATTAAGCGCTTTTAGTTGACCTATCTTTTGGATGAAAAGTATTGGCACATCATTCTATCTTATTTTGTAATTTCCAAAAATTGCAAGTTTTTACTAATTATCAAAAATATCTGTCATTTTGTTTCAGGGATTAGTCAATCAATAAAGACGACTTCATCGAAATAATCTTCGATTACATATAGGCCTATACATACACATATTCGCATGTCTATTCACTCTGATTCACTTCATGCGGTGCGTACTTGTGATGAACATGGCAAACTTCTAGCTCATCGCAATATCATATTTAAGTTTACAATACAAGTACAGTGCCTGTATACAAGCAATGAAGTCAATACTTCGCTTACGCATATTTCTATGACTTATCAACAGAAAACAACTACTGATTTATGAATATGTGATAATACGCTCGCTCGCATCCCATGTATTTAGGTACGGTGTAATTCCAATTCTATCTAACTTTGATGATAAAGCCACAAATGCAAAAAGGCAAATTTATATTCGAGAAACAAACGTTCATTGAAAATTTGTCCAAGGATTGACAAACGTTGCTGCTAAAAAGGCATCAAACATTAAAAAATATCAATGGATTGATGAAAGCTACATATTATAAAAACTCTCCAATGTAGGCCCTATATGTATAAAGGCCTACAAATGACAGTACTACAATCTAAGAATAGCAGATCTTTAATAAATTATCAATGGACTAACAACCGTTACTTTGAGACCCGCGTGATGCCGAATGAAGACCATCGATGGATTAACAAGCGTCACTTTGAAAACCATCAAATCAAAAGCAAATACTCAAGAAAATATCAATGGATTAACAAACGCAAAACGCTACCATGCGGCAATGAAGGCTATCAAGAGAATAGCTGATGCTCTAGAAAAATATCAATGGATTAACAAACGTTTCTACGGGTATGAAAATCTAGAGAATAGCCGATGCACTAGAAAAATGTCAATGGATTAACAAACGTTGTTATGAAATATATCAAATGAATAACAAATGTTCATGCAAACCTAGGAACTGAATTATAATACAGCCTCTAACTTACAAGCATATTTTGTGTAAATCATAGCGCTGAGCTTGTCAGGCTTTAGCCTTTTCCGAAGCTTTGATAAGAGAATCCCCGCCTCGATGAATAGTCTTTCTACAGAAGCCGATGACACTGGGGTGGAAAAAAGAATTTTTGCACACTTTGACAAAAGTCTCATTTGTGGTCCTTTCTCTTTCCAAAAATCCTTTGTCGGATGTCTGGAGGCCACACGAATGGTCTCAAAAAGCAACATTTCTGTTTCAAGTTGTTCATGAAGCGAAGTTTTCATGCGCTTTGGGCGTGGAGCAAACAATGTCTCAAACGGATCGCTGGATGTCGAGGGCTCATGTTCCTGGTTATCACTGACTTTGTCCGTGGGGATATCAGATATATGCATTGAATCAAGCAGCTGATTCAAATAGTTCACAACACTCGATTTGAATCCTTGCATCTCCTGCTCCCATTCATTCATGAACACCTGCAATTCTCGGGTCTTTTTGCTGGAATATCTAAGAGTTTCACCATATCCAAAGCCGTGTTACAGACATCAATGCCTGACAAATAACAAGCCGCTTTTGCAAATGATGAACCGCAATATGGCCACAGCTTCTTTCTCATCTGGTTTCGTAGAAGGCAGCAAGTCTCCCGAGCGATGGCAGGCACTTCTTCACTAATCTGCATTTGGAACAAGTGAATATCCAAAGTAAGATAGTTCAGGTAAGATAGATGAGAAGTTGGCTCATCAACCTCAACTCTGTCAAAGAAGCACTTGACGGCTTCCATAATATCCAACAGAGATTTCAGTGAAGGTAAAGGTGGCAAATTGTCAGATGCATGACAGTCTTCTACTGACAGAAATACAGTGTAGTTGTCCACCGCAGATCGAAGTAGAGAATGTTGAAAGCGCCATGGGCGAGTCGTGCTTTTATCAGGAATAGCACGCTTCAGTCGCTTCGCATTTTGGTCGCGTACATTATAGAAAGATTCCACAGAAGTCAGATTAGACAGCATGCCACCTGGTAATTCTGGTGGAGACTTCTCGAAAACGTCTTTGACACAAGTCGACAAGGCATGTTCCGTACAACCAATTCTACCACCCAAGTTCAGCGTCGTTGGATAACGGCCGTCGAACGCTGCGACCATTTTCGGTTCGTTGTCACTAACTATAAAGATGGGTTGAGAGAGCTCACCCTGTTTTTCATTATCCGGTGACTTAATGCATTCTTCGAGAATTTTGAAAGTGAACGAAGCGTCGTGTGGTACATCATCCAAATCACAAATCTTAAGTGGATAACTGAACCAACGCCAATCTTTATCGAGTCCACAAGCAACAATAGCAAAATAACAAAGTCGATGTTCATGTCTTCCAGACCAAAAATCAATCATGCATGATACACCAGCATCCGGATCGTTGAGACTGTTTCTAAAATGATGTTGCAACTTCGTATGGGATTGCTCTCCCTCAGTCATTAACCCCGATGAAATGTAAGTTCGTCCGATGGAATAGTCATTGATCTTGTTGTTTCTGTGCGTTACCGAAGAAGCGAAGTTTGCGCAAGAAGATGCAATTTGAGCCATGGCGTTGATGGACACAGTCGGATGGGCACAAACAAGCTTCACTACATGCTGCTGCCATTGTTCTTTTGCTTCTTTCGGAAGAGGAGGCTTGCTTGTTGATGGAGCACACTGAAAACTTCGGTGAATGGTGAGTTGATTGGATGTCGACGTCGCCGGTGCGCAGTTTTTCTCGAGATGGCGCTTTATTGCACTGACCCCACTCTGGTTGACCCACTGTCCTCTTGTCTTCTTAAACCAAAGAAACAATTTCTTACAGGCATCACAATAAAGGAAAGGGGCCAACAATGGTTTCTTGTCGTCTCCTGAGCTCCCGGCAACCGGTGATATGTTCACTTGGACGGCCTTTATCCTCGAATCAAGATTGGCACTACCACTGGTTAATGACTTCGGTGGCGGAACAAAAGATACACGAGCAGCAGAAATGTGCTGCTGCAGAGTTTTTTTGTCTACTTCGAAGTACTTGTTCGAAGACATCGCAGCGACGACCTGCCTCAGAGTGGGAACTGAATATGCAGACGATTATAATTACATCATATAGCTCGGTTCCTCTTCGGTCTGCAGCCTAATGAATCAGCGCCCAGCGTCAATCAGGGGTTTTGCGATGTTTTAAATTTATGTTGTTTTAAATCGAATGTTTTACGAGCTCACATTCCCTCACTTGAATTGTCAAAAGTTGCGTAAGTGAAATTGATCATGCAGCGCACGGGGCGAGAGAATCGGTCGGTCACTGACATGGATACTGATTCTCCTCCCGTTGGTTGACATTGCGAATTGACAGACAGCCTCAACAGATAATTACAGCATAATCCAGGTTCTCTCTCTCTCTCTCATTCAAGACCGATATTAGTCTTCTTATAAGATTGATAAGCCAAGAAAAGAATTGTTATGATGATGGTTACCGACCCGTGTTTCGTCACCCTGACAGAATCATGCTTTTTTCAGACAAGGACAACCTGCTTACTGTAGACACACCTGTACAATGTACATGTATAAATGTTGTATTTTCACTTCAATCTGTGCGTCATTCATGAACGGCTTCGCCTAGTCATCCAGTAAGATGAGTTCAACTACAGCCTGCATTCTCGCTTTCTCACAACCTTTGCAAACCAAAAAAGAGTTGATACTTTCAAATAAGATTTAAATTTATCTTATTTTGGTGATAAAAATTTTCATTTAATTCCCATGGGATTCCCATGACCTGAAGCAAGATTCCCATCTCATGGGAATTCCCATTCCCACGGCAAGTCTGGGGGCCAGCCAACTGAAAGAAGCGACAGGGAGAAAATATCATCCACGAGTATATCATCATTTTAACTAAAATCAACAGTCAGAATAACCAAGAACAGAGCAATAAAAGATATCCTAGAAGGGAACGTAAAAGAACTGTGCGATACGGAATTGATACAAGTAAGCTTGTTGTTTTCTTTTTTTAGGGGGGTGATGTTGTATAATGGATTTATCAATGGCACAGTGTGCATTGTAAGATAGCTACGTTACAAGTTATATGTTGTATAAGGAAATCATAGATCATCACTGTACTGTTAGATAACTACGTTACATATCATTCAAGTTTAATTCTATTGCCATGACTTCATTATAGCATGATTTAGTGTTATCGAGATAGTGGTTGATTAGTAATCGGATTGTTGTTGTCTATAGATTTGTCCCTGCTTATATATTGCAATTTGGTAAATATACTTGGTGCAATACGTTACAATGACGAGTTCTACTAATACCACAATGTAATCTGAAAATCTCTGAGTGATCGATTGTTTTGCACCATAATGTGCATGTGCATGTGCAGCAAAAGATTTAGGAAAGACTGCCAACTATGCGCTCACACATTTACCAATGCCTTCTTCATAGCCTGTGCTGAAATAGAATATTAAAAACAGTAAAGGGTGATGATGATAACAAAGTCTGACGATGATCTATGAGCATAGATCGAACTACATTACCAAAGAAAAATATTCGTATTTAGAACAGAACATCAGCTTACTTTGCTCTTCTCACAACATGTCTACAAAACAACAAAGCATTGCATTTTCTTGTGTTTGTCTCATGTTTTGGGGCTCGGTGTAATATCCTCTCGAATTCAAGTTCAAAAGGAGAGTGAATTCATTCTCAATCAAAAAACTGTAGAAATTGACGAAGAGTTTGCCAACAACGGCTAATCAAACAGTAAACCGAAATGTTTAGTACTTTTGATTTGATGACTTCACAATCCTTTACACAATTATTTATCAAGTTGTCTCACTAAATATTTTGGCGTCTCTTTACATTCCATCGATCTCGCTGCTCTTCATTCAGTCTACATGAGCAGTGAGAAAGTGTTTGGGACACTCCGTCAGGTCACGAACGCGCCACTAACGTGTCGAACTGAGCCAAGTCGACTCGAACAAGGGAATCAAGCGATCATAATTAAGGATTTCCAGTCCGCCAGCTGATTAACAAATCGAGTGGAAAACCAGTTCCTGGCCAAAGCTGGACCATTAATGAATCTCAGCTTTGATTCGCATCATCAAAAACAAGCAGTTTGGCTTTCATGTCCAATGAATTTCAGAACAAGGCGTGGACGGTTTGCGAGTAGCAGCAGAGAATTCACTGCTTTAAGGAAAATATTTTGAGGCGTCGTAAAAATCAAATATTAGTCTTTAATCTGAGACGAAATGATTTCGTGATCGAAAGCTTCCTGTGACCAGTGGGGACTTTACAATTCGTTGATATTTTAATTCCGTTAGAGTTTCTTTCAAATACTGATTTTCATTTTGAAATTCTTTGATTCTTTATTGTTTTAGTGAATGAAAAGCATAGTTAGCATTAGCTTAACGACGTAAATATTTTGTTTTCACCAATTTTGAGACTGCCTCTTGTAGATAGGAGACAGATCAAATTTCGATTGTTTTGATCATAAATTTGTAATCATAAGCGACATCGCACAGCAGAGGAAATGTGGCGAAATCAAAGAAATTGATAACAATATGACCTATAGAACGGAACTTAACTAAAATGCACTGTCACTTTTTCGTTAAACGTCCATTATCCATTCTTCGCAAGGGAGGACGGGTTCTCCCAATGCATGATCACCATAAGCCGTGGTTGGTGTTATCACTCTCCGTCAAGCCAAGCTCCTTGCAATCAGGAAGCACCGCTTCACGACACGTCTTCTCACGACAGCCTCTTGGCGCTGACCACGTTATAGGTTCATGCCATACACCTTGACCCAACAATCTTCTGGTTGCCTGAGAACGTGCCAGAGCAATCGAAGACGGATCCTTTTCAAGACTGTCTTGATGTCTTCTATTCCAAGTGACTGGAGAAGCATGGAGAAAGCGACCGTCATTCGATGATGCACCCATCATGCAACGGTTCACTGTGCGTTCTGCTGTCACCATCCTCTGTCGATCTTCGACACTCATGGGCCATGTTTCACTGCTGTATATCATGCACCTTCTCGCGCATACGTCAAACAATTGGCCTGTCATCTACAAGGGATTCACCCATTACGTCAGAAATGGTGACAACTGCACTGCACAATAACAGCACAAACTTGTGACGTGATTCATTTAGATGCAGCTATCTACAAGTGCACGATTGGACTAGAATCAGTCGCATGTAAAATTATAGGTTTTTATTTAGGTAATTACTCAATTTAGTTCCCTAGGCATTGTGGTGACCTTCACTCAACTTCCATTCTATTCTTCCATTCTTCAAATATATTATTTATTTTTATGGTCGAAATAGCGAAACGGCTATCATTTGAATATCTTTTCTTTTTTTAGTAGTTAAAACTTTGATAAGGAAAATCTGATTTTGATGGCTATCAGTCTTTTGTCAAAAAAGAAAGAATAATTTCGCTCCCAATTTAGGACGCTGCTTTGATTTAAACAGCGAAATTTAGATCTCTACTTTAATCAACACAACATCGTAAATTAGGAGCGAAATTCTGTTTCTTTTTTCTTTGTTGATAAATGGTTAATCTCCTGTGTGATGCGATAAATTAGTCATTTGGCCAACAGAAAAGGCTTCGGTATTCTCAAGGCATTTCACTTAATTTGTTGAAGTTATCGATACCTATCTCCGAAAGCATCGAAGTCGAGATGGCAAATTCGAGCCCCACCATTGATTTTGACGTGAAGCCTAACGTAAATATTCGAATGAACATTCATTAAATAAGCGAATTCCTCTTCGTATAATTGCTGGGATTTTTTTAACCCGGGAGTATCCGGTTTGTTGTACCAGATCATAGTTTAACCTTGAATTAAAAGTAGAAGCAATTTGCAAATTTCTCAGTTTATCAACTACTCTATCTAGATACGTTGACATTCCAACGACACAACAAGGTTATCTGAGAAATAATCTTGACTTTCTTTATCACTCCTAACAATCAATTTGTCATCTATCAAGCCTGACAAGCTTTCAGCGAAGTTTTCCTCGCGTGCTTTTCGCCATCAGGAATGGTCAAAGCTTCTTTATATGCTACTTTTCAAAGTATGTTGTCAATAGGTAGAGAACTTTCCTTGTAAAGAGCGTGTTTTCCCAATAACTGTCAATTCATTTTGAGTCTCAGGCTTGTATCAAGCTATATTGGATTCACTCTTCATGACACCAGTTCCGTGAACAGATTTTGATGAAATGATTCGTGAAACTCAAGGAAGTACACGCTACATCGACACTAATTAGATTATAGCATCTTTGGGAACATAGTGACAAAGAGGATATTTTCGTGGCTCTAGATTTTAAAGCAAATGGAACATTTTCTACCAGTTTCTTGTGACTTGATTTCGAAAATTGATAAACAAATTGATCTAATAAAGTTAGTAAGGATTTTTCTCTTTTGAATATATTATTTTCGGAAGACCCCGATCGCTGCTATAATGCAAGATTTCATTAGTTTCATATTCCATAACCTATCCAATAAGTTCTACACTTTATCGTTACAATAAATTCTTAGCAGTTATTAATTAAGCAAAAGAAAAGTATGAAGTAACCGACAAATTTGTGAATTTCTGTCAAGTACAGGATGTTCAATCACCTTCAGAACTATCTTCAACTGTATGACATTCCTGAGTACAATGTTAAGCCGACACATGGACACGGTATCAAAGAGCCAGCCAAAACCACGAAACTGGTAATTTGCCGAACTAACCCCACTGCTGATAATCAACCGCCTAAATCAGTGACAGAACACTCTCTCTGACATTAAAACCTAACCAATAGGTCAAAATACGTGTACATTAGGTTAAGAAGATTTTACTCTATATAAAGCACATCCTCTACGAAATACAATGCAATCAATACATATTATTGTAATAACAGTGAAAAACTACTGCTGCTGAAAACACGCTTGCAAGTACAAATTAGTAAGTCGCAAATCGAGATCTAGAAAAATTATTAAGCTTCCTCAGCGAGTGAATTCCGACCAACTAAGGCTGTCAGAATTGTCGCTTTAATAAGATACAGCAAGTTCTATTACTGTTTTAAATGGCTGGATCACAGATTATTTGAGACTAGTTCAGCAAAGTTATGGCTGGTTCTTATCTGATACCTTGCCGATAGATGACAACTATCATATCTCGTTACTATTGTTCGTTATGCTCATGGATTTTCGATGTATTTTTCTGACATGCACGCATGCTGGTCTTTGCGCAAAATTCTGAAATTATGCCAACTCATGGGATCATTGGGTATTCACAACGTCCTAGACATCCCCCAGAAATAGTGAGAATGCTGTTTGATGCCTGTGATTAGTGAAGAACGCTGAACGAATATTCCTTGATTGTAAATGCAAATAGTGCAATAATTAAAATCGCTTTCAAATGTAATGCAGTCAGAAATCATTTTAATATTAAATAGAATTATCAAATAAATTTAGTTGCATTCTCAACAAAAAATTGGAACGAGTTTCTGTAGGCTGCTATTTCATCCAATTTCAGGAATCATCAGCAGATTTAATTCGCATCACTCGACATCGACACAGCTTTCTATTTAAACTTGCAGCCATACACCTACAAAGCTTGAGATGCGCAATTAGCATGTAGCCTAAAAGAAAATTCTCGTGCGTCTTTTCAGTTCAAACCATTACGTCCGCAAATTGCATTTGATTTTTAAAAAAGCTCGTCATTAACGGGCTAAATGAAGAGTTGTCTCGATAATGAGAAATGTTAACCCAGCTGATGATTCCTGATGTTGCATGAAATAGCAACTATTCAGGTTTGTTATCACTCTCAACTAAGGACGCGATTCAATATCAAATTCTATTTACATTATTTGGAAAAAGCAGTAGTTATTAATTACTACAGGCGCACTAACATAGAAAATATGCTATCAATGTTTTAGAAGTAGTATCCCGTGAATATCTGTCGAAATTGGCTTAATTTGCTAATTTTGTATCTCATCATAGAATTATTCAATGCAAATAATATGGGTCTGATATCTTATTATTGAAATATTGAAGTGGATGACCTTCAACCTCAGCCTTGCAGCATAAAATTGCTGTGATTTAATAAAAGTCAGTTAGACAGTAGAGAATGACAGCAAAATAAAACTTGTATCTTTAATTAAGAATTTTAAATTATTTGAACAAATTATGTAAGTTTTCTTTTAGAACTAAGACAAAAGATCACAATATTGTTGACGATTTACACTCTAGAAAGTACAAGTTGTAATACAAGTGTTGTAAATGCCACGATACATAACAATTGTGGATATAAGCCACACTCTTGGGTTTCTCATTTTGCTTTTGGAAATTCAATAAATAGTTCTACTTAATTAATAGCTCTGAAGGCATTCTTGAAAGGCTTAATGGTCCGCGAAATCGTGAATTCTATCGAGAGATCGGTAGCAAATTAGATGGCACACGAATGCGATATACTTACAGCTATTCAAATCCATTTTGAAGTTCAATAACAACTTCATGAGATAGCAAATAGCAACTTATCGTGAATATTCAAAATCCTACAAATGCCATTTCTTCAAAGTATGTGCATTCTATCTCTCAACATTCTTTTTTCAACAAGTAGTCATGTACGGCATATTTTGTGTTCGCATACATTGAGTAGTTTTCAGATAACATGCTCGGAATGGCAGCCTACTTAGTTGAAACAATTATTTTCAAATATTCTACATCCCATTTCATCGTCGAACTTTCCATTGAAAGTGTTTAGAGGTAATGCCGTCTGAATAATGACATATTCATCAGCGATATACATGTATATATACATGTACATCAGGGATATATAGAGGTAGGGGATTGATAACTACATCTGCTGTTAGCACTGACCTTACCAAGTGTAGGGTTAAAATTCTGGTGTGCTGTAATTTGGGAATCAAATAGATTTCGTGACTATGTACCGTAGTCTTTACAATGTGTACTTCGTGTGTGCGTGCGTGGCGATGTCTGTCTTAGATCAGCGGGGACACACAGCCTCAATAACCGCGTGCGCACATCAACCATCGATCGATCGAATGCTGATTGTATTACTTCGGTGAGACATTGCTTCAGTCACACACAGCTGCAGTCAATATCATTTCCGCTCACAACTTCAGTGCAATATCACTAGCATTCGTCGTTCTTCGATGGTGTACACGTGTTGTGTCCCGAAGTGCCGTAGCGGCTACAAACCGCTAAAGAATGAAGATTCTCCACAGTCTCCGGTGTCCTTCTTCAGATTCCCAACTGATGAACAACAGCATGATCTTTGGCTTAAACAAATACCAAGACAAAATCTAATAGTGACCAACTCAACAAGGGTGTGCTCAAAGCATTTTTACGCCGAGGATATAACATTTACGTCGCTAGATAAACGGAGAGATACAAAAGATTTGCGAACACCTAGAGTACGACCCGGTGCAGTTCCTCGAATTTTCCCTGCTTTACCTCTGCATCTATCAAAACCACCCGAAACCATCAGACCAACCCATTCATCGACGTCATCAGTACGACTTCTACTTGACAATTCACGCATTGAAGAATTAAATAACGATCTTTTGACGGAGAGTAGCGTTGAAACATACGATGAATTTTGTGATAAAATTTCCGAAGTTTCGTTGCCATCTGAATTCGTATTAATCAGAAAATCTCCGACTGTTGTTTTTGCTTATATACCGATACCAATAACTGACGACCAGTCAAACTTCCGACCTCGAATTTTATCTTCGGTCTCTGTGAACCAAACGATGGAGGTTAGTGCATTTATTGATAACTCGCCCATTGCAGGAAAAACATTTGCTCACATAATTGATAATAATAGAATTCGATCTTTGGATCAAATTTCAAATGTGCTTGCATTGTGCAAATCTCTGGTCAATAATGAAGTCTCACATGAGACCGCAATGAATATGTTTTTACTTTCCTTGCAATATTCCATCGATCGACTTGAAACACTTCTCTTGGAGTCTGAAGATATGGACTCAGAAACGTCGAAGTTGCTTCATATTGTTCAATTCTTTAGTGAGCAGATAAGATTATCTGAAGTAAATCCCAATGCCCGTCGATATTCGTCTAACATGATAACCCTGTCATTCATGTGGAAAATGACTAGTACTTCCTTGTACAAAAGATTATCGGATTTTTTTGTGCTCCCATCAATGAGCAGACTTCGCCAGCTATCAAAAGCCGCATCAGTAGAACTAGGAGAAATCGACATTGATTTTATTAGGGCTACGTGTGCCTCTTTGAATGAAAGAGAAAAGATGATGACTCTACTAATCGACGAAGTGTATACTGCTAATAGAATAGAATATGAAAATGGGAGATACATCGGTCTTACAGAAACTGGTGAACGAGCAAAAACAGTGTTGACTTTTATGGTGCAATCAATTCTCACTAAATATAAGGAAGTGGTCTGTCTGATCCCGATTACAACTTTAACGACACAACAGCTGCGTTATTGGTTCGAAAAGGTTATGAAGAAACTTCTTGAACTTCTATTCATAGTTGCAGTTTCTGTTGACAATCATGTCGTGAACAGGTGAGATGATTATTATTTACATTACATTATACCGATTATATATATTGACAAGAATATTATTACATTATTTTACACTACACTACATACACGGTATTATGATGCATCTCTAAATTGTACGATACATATAACTCTTTATATATAAATAACTCTTTACTATAAATAACTCCTAAGGGACAAATCAAATTTTTTGTGCATTGCATTCATATCATCTCTTAAACGAAGTATAAGAGACAATACTATTCGCTGCCAATAAAGATTATATATATATATATATATATATATATATATTTGATACACGGTATATTGACATAAAATGAATGCTCCGTAGGACTGCTTGATTATGATATAATGATAATTTACCTTACCTTAATTGATGTATTGAGAGATTATTCAATACGTTTTACTGTAATTTTATATAAGCCTAACTAATAACAAAGCATGCATTATGGTTGCAAATGAAGAAATACTTTTTCCTTATGATTACAATTTGTTTTTAGATCGCTCTTTATTGAGCTTTGTGGAGGAACCATCAAGCCATACATTCAGCATCCGTTCAGAGATAATGAGAAGTTGTTTTTGTTATGACTTTACCCATAACTTTAAAAATTTATTTAACAACTGGATCAACAAAAGTAAAATGGAACCTCCCGCTTCAAACTTTCCGGAACTCTTTGGAGGGGAATGTACAGCTTACTTCAAACATTTGAGGCAGTTACATGCTCATGAGGAGAATAAACCTTTGAAGGTAGCCTATTCCCTTAAACGCAAATCACTGAATCCTCACAGCATAGCAAGGACATCTCCACAACATGCCTTAAGTAAGTTATTGAAAATATTCATAAAATATTATTGATTAATAAATTTCAAGTCTTAAATTAATTGATCGATGAAAATTGATTTGTTTCATATATATATATGATATATATACATCATGCAATTATTTACAATCCCTGACTACGAGACATACCTATAAGTTAGCATAGATTCCATTTCATTATTATGCAAATATCATATCAATTTTTTGATTTACAATTCAACACATATTATATGAGTGATTGGATTTTCCACTTTCATGCGCTTCAACTATCAACTGAACTCCTTACTTTCATTTAGTGCAATACCGGTACTCAATATACAATTTATAGCAATTTTTTTATGATTATAACATGGAGCATGGACTGTATGTAACATGTAGGCTACAACACATATGATTACATTTCCTAATGCAAAACATTTCTTTTTTAGGCATATTCAGTGAGTCCACTGCCAGAGGACTATTCTTTTATGCAAATACTGTTAACCAGGACTGGAGTCAAACTGCAAAGTATATTGATTTCATCACTACAGTGTGGAAAATCATGTCAGTGAAATCCCCAACAAAAGGTAGGCAAAATGTGTTTATGAAAACCAAAATCAGGAACTGAACTCCTTGTTGCAGATATGTATGAAAAAGCCACACTCAAATTAAGTTACGATGTGTATTGAAAAAGTAAATAAAAATAAATCTACAGGACGTTTCGGACGTCAGCTGCGTCCGAAACGTCCTGTAGATTTATTTTTATTTACTTTTCAATACACATCGTAACTTAATTTGAGTGTGGCTTTTTCATACATAAAATGTGTTTATAATAACATAGGGTGGGTCGGATTAAGTCGGACCCCATTTCAACTTTAAGCTTAAATTATCCAATAAACTTTGTCTGCTCTTGAAAATCTGTTTCTCATCTAACTTCGCAAATGATCATCAGAGAAGAGAAAACCAGTAAACATTATTTTGAAACTTACGGTAGTTATTTTTTATGTTATTATGTTTTTGAAAAAGCTGTTCATAATTTTGATCAATATGCATACTCTTGCCAAATCACTTAGATAAGATTCACAATATACGCGCAACATAAATATGGCTACTATATCTGGACTGAAATGCCATCTATCTACATGTAAGTTTGTTCGTTGAATACAGCTAATTTTTTCGCGATTTAATTACCTTTGTTTCACAGTTTACAGGCAAACAGTGAACATGTAGGAAAATGCCTATACATGTGCATATGCTAGCTAACAGAAACATTTAACTCCTATCATTCAATAGACTACTTCATTCCCAGCTCTTTGTGTATTCACAAATGCAAAATGTCCTTTGTTTAAATATATACCTGTACTTCTACAGTTACATCAATTGCATTTCAGGTGCTCGAAAGCTTGATGATCATTGCAAACCAATTCGATCGAGACAGGATGTCTCGGTATTGTTTCTGAAGCAAGCAATACAAGTCTTCAAAACCTGGAAATCATCTAAAATGACTGGTTTAACCTCAGAGACATTTCTTGCCTGCATACAATCGATGACAGCAATGGAATTACTGGCATATCATTTATTGGAGCATCACGATTTTGATTACGTCTTAACTGGAAAATTTTCCTCGGACCCAATTGAAGGTAGGTTCGGTTGGTACCGTCAGCTTAACGGCGGAAACTTCTACATGTCCATCAAGCAACTCCTACAAGCAGAAAAGAAAATTCGAGTTTTGACTTGCATTCAGAAAAACATGATCTTCCAAGCATCTCATCTAGATGACCGATCATCTTTGAGTGTTGATGATTACGCTACACTATCGAATGATCTTTGTTCAGATTTTATTGATGAAATGAAAACTTTATCCTTGGATGACGTTTCGGTGAATGATGCAAACATCTCCTTTTTTGTTGCCGGATATATAGGCCGAAGCATTAGTCGCCGGAGACATTGTGATAATTGCAAATTACTGTTAGTCTTACAAGACGAAGAATCCTGCAATTTAACAGAAAGTATTGAGCAATTATTCGAGATGGCTGACCGAGGTGGCTTATGCAAGCCGACGGATTTCTGTTTCACTGTCACATCGTTCGCAGTGATGTGCTATGAATTTTTGATTAGTCATGAAAGTATTCGCATGAAGTTTTTATCGTCTTTATACCCGCGTAAACTATTTCTGTGTATTTTATCTCAGATTGTTTCGTCTGACACATCAGAAATATATTCATTGATTCAACAGAAATGTACCTCCGGGCACCTATGTTTCGAACCGATTGTAATATGCGCATTCAACTGTTTTGCAAAAAACGAGTTAAAACGAATGAATACTGAAAAAGAACCTGAAAAAAATGAGCGAAAGCTCAGAAAAATTACTGGTTCATATTAAAATAAGCTGATATTTTTTGTCAAAATTAAGATTATTTCAATAAAACAAGCTTTCGATTGTATTTGGCAGTTCTCACTTCAAAATGTAGACATATATAAACACAAATTTAAGCTTTCATTATAGTTTTGAAAATATTGAATTTTAACCCTACACTTGGTAAGAGCGTAAAGGAGTTATCAATCCCCTACCTCTATATATCCCTGATGTACATGTAGGCCTACATAATGCTTTGTTTTAGTAGTTTAATCAGAGTTGGAAATGGGTTCATAAAACATGACCTGATGCGCATCACCTGATCCAGATACATCCCTGACCCACATGTTTTACGCGTGACTTGATGATGCGACTTTAAATTTACTGCAATCATTTTCAAGCATCCTTATAAATCAAGCAAGGAATATGCATTATTAGATGATGTAAAGGGTTGGTCACAGGGGTGTAGTCGTAAATTCTTAGGAAGTATAACGCTAAGAGCTAAAAATTCAGCTGAATTTTGGGAAGTATAACGCTAAATTTGACATTTATATACACTAAAAGCCAAAAGACTTGTCGCACATGCAATGTTAACTAATGCGCAAGGGTGATTAGTCTTTTGACTTTTAGTGTATCAGCTGAAAAACGTATATTCGTGCCACTATTGTCCATAACGGACTGTTCGAGAGCTACATAATCACCCTTTCAGAATTTTCAACCGCTCTCATCCCCTTTCGGCGATTACTTTATCATTGAAGGACTTCCACATGAATCAAAGTAATAATGAAGGCATGCATGCTCATGACAAAATGCAAAAATAGGAAGTTGAATAAGATCTTCATCAATAATGCATATCAAGTATGAACATTTTTACATTAAATGTTTGCCACATACAGCTTACCACCTTTTGACGAAGAATGAGCGAATTGTTTCACTTAATTCAAATATGTATTCTGATGATTCAATTATAACAATTTCCACATAGGACAAATAGTTCTGGGTTTCAATCCTACTTTTCGTGATCTTTTGTCATCTGCAGATCTATACTGCGTTAATTTGATGACCTTAGGAAGTATAACGCTGATTCAGCCAGAATCTTAGGAAGTATAAATTGATAATTTGACCACGAAAATGCTTAATTTTAAGCACTTTTCTAACCATTTTGAAAAGAAGCTGTGCCACTTTATTTAGTTAGAGACACCCTGTTAATAATGATATTTCGTTGACAATGATCTAAATAGCCGATTTGTGTAATGCAACCGTTTTTATGAAACTGATATCATGAATTTTCAACACGTTGATTTTAGAAGTCAATTTTTCAAGGAGCCAAAATTTCGTATTTTTTATCTAGTTCTGCAACTAAAGCCGTCAAGGTGAATTAATTTTTAGGATTTTTTTATTTGAGTAATGTTTGGTGATATCCCAAAGCGGCTAGCGCTCACAAGAGAGAGAGAGAAATGTTTATATTGTATCGTCGAATAGAAATCAGAAATAAAATACACAGATAAAAGTAGCAGAATGACAGTTTGCTAGCAGAGAAGCAGTTGGAAGATGGAAATCTGCCGTTAAAGATAGGTAGAAAAGTGCTCAATTTTAAGCACTTTTCTAAATTAAAGTACTCCACTTTGAAAGCATATTTCTTCAAAACTACAACCGCTAATAACTCTGGACCACTTTCTGCAAAAGAGGAACGATATGAATTGTTATAAAAGATAGCAGGCAACGGCTTGAGAAACCTATCAATATTTTTATTTGACAATTAACAGAAAATGTAGGTATTTTTCACACGTCTGAAAACGACGAAAGCAAGAAATTGACATTGAAGCAAACCCGCCAAGCCATTGATATTGTGCTAATTCCTGGGCCTATATCTTACGAATGATATGTATAGCAGTCAAGTATGCACACTTAATAGTTTTTCCTAAAATTGCTATCATAGATTAAAGAGAAAAGTGCCTAATATTAAGCACTTTCCTATTTCAAGTTCCTTTTGAAATTGTATGTGTATAAATACCTGAATATGAGTTAAAACTGCATTAATATGGGGTGATAATCAACCATAATGATCAACTACATTCATTCATGTTAAAATGTGATTATATTAGGATATCATCATGACTTTCATATGAGTAGCCTAAACGTTGATTGAGTAATCATCAGATTACTATTCAATAACCAAATACCCTCAGATGATAAAAAAGGTTATAATTCAATTTTTTTATTTATAAATGTATAATAGAAGTATTTCACAATTTTAAAGAAATATGAATAATGAAATTAAGCTATTACAATGCATTCATTTCTTTGGAAGTGAACTATAAAAAAGTGCTTAATTCTGCACACTTTTCTCAATTACCTACATATATTCCATAACCTTGCATTATCTTCTCTTCTGATGAACTTAACGTCAACTTAGATTGAATTGTTGCCTCCTGATGTTCTCCGATCACAGCATGTGCGCACCAGCAACATATGCCCATGCTCGAAAGAATTTCAAGAACTTCTCGCCAATTACTACGGAAGAGCTCTTGAAAGTGTTTGCGATGATGTACTCGATGACAATAGTGAAACTCCCAGAAAGAAGAATGTATTGGTGGAACGAAAATAGAGGAATATTTCCTTCTATGAAATTTGGCACTTTCATTTCGCGCAATCGATTTTGAACAAGTGCTGCAGTATCTGAAGTTTTCGAAGGCAGAAGATCCCGATGAACAAATCATTGACTTCATCAACGGCGTCAACGAAAACTTCCAATGCGCTCCTAGTCCTGGAGACTGGCTTTGTCTGGACGAAAGCATGGCTAAATCTTACCATAAAGGACTGACTGGAAAAGTCAAAATTATTCGCAAACCGCGACCGATCGGCAATGAAATCAAGGATATGTCGGACGCACGGTCAAACATCGTTCTTAAGATAGAATTAAACGAAGGAAAGGAGAGAATGCGAGAAAAAGAACACGTTTCAGAATGCGGAGCCACCACAGCCGCAGTGCTGAGACTGACAAAGGACTATCATGGATCAGGGAGAACTGTGATTGCAGACTCTTGGTTCGGTTCCGTCAAGAGTTCAACTGCATTGATGAAAGTAGGTCTATATTCAATCATGCTAGTAAAAACAGCACACAAGAACTATCCGAAAGAGCTACTGAATGAGAGAGAACTCGAGCGAGGGGAATGGATAGCTTATGCCGCGAAACTTGATGACACAGACCTCCAGGCTGTTAGCTTCATGGATTTAAAGAAGAAGCAGTTCATTTCAACGTGATCTACTGCAATCGCTGGAAATCCCAGGAAAACAAAGCATCACGGTGATATACCCAGACCGCAGGTAGCCGAGGAATATTTGAAGTATTGTTCTTCGATCGATGTATTCAATCACTTCAGAACCGGTGCTTTAGGATTCGAAGATGTTGTCAAAACACACTCACCGTATATACGCCAGGCATATGGTGTTCTGGGATTCATTTTTACTAATTCCTTCTTGGCGTACAGATATTTTAAGCCTGGACAATCTGAATTGACTCATGCCGACTTCAAAATGAATTTAGCAAACAGTCTTCTCCATTTCACTATGATCAAAGTTGGAAATGAGACAAGAAGAGATTCTCTGAACGTTCCTCAAGATCTGATGAAGAGCTCTCATAGGCCAGCTCATTTGCCTCATCCAAAGCCATGCTACATTTGCCGACATGGATATGCTGAAAGTGAGCGAAACACAACATCATTTCAATGTGTCTTCTGCGAAAAACCTATCTGCAAACCAAACTCAACTCGCCCCTGTTGGTCGAAGCACATTCAAAAAGGACTTCCCCCAAAACGACGTCAAAAGCGAGTTTAAATAGATTTTCCCTGACTCTTCTATCATACAAATTACGTGATTTATTTGGCTGATAATAAGCATTCTCGTAAACCTGTTGGTACATTGATTGAGATTTCGCAGATATATAAACAGAGACATATTTAGAAGAAACGGTGTTTTTCTTTTCGGATACATTGGGGTGTAGATTGATTAACTAAAACTGGTAACTTAGCCATTTTACGTACCAAAAACGAAGTATGAGTACATTTGTCAAAAATGCTTAAAATTAAGAACTTTTACCATCTGATTTCTATGTGAACTAGAATAACATTTGTGATGTGAGTTATCAATCATAACTTTTCCTAATCACTGAGGACTTATTCAAGTTGTGTAGCAGAACTAACATGCAGTATCTTTAGGTAAATATGTTATAAAAGCCCTTGTGGTAACCAGGCCGGGTACTACGCTATAGAAAGTTTATAGAAAATTATAGGTTTATAGCCACCAGGTATAATTAACAATTGTGAAAGCATATCATACACATTAAAAATTAGCAAGTTTAGCTATCACTTTGGTGTCGTGCCTACACTTTGGTATATATTATCTAAAAAGAGAAAAGTGCTTAAAATTAAGCAGAGGATAAGAGGATTACAAATTAGGACGTATTATACTTGAACGTAATGATTACAGTTGTGGAGTTGTCGGCTGGTTTTCTGTGTGATGAATACTAAATAATATCCATTTTCTAAAAGTGTGAAAAGTGCTTAAAATTAAGCACTTGGTCAATTTATCAATAACAGCGTTATACCGCGTTACCCCTCCACTACACCCCTGGTTGGTCATGCATGGATATCGATAGTTATGTTTTTCAGATCAAGAAGTACCATAGTGGCCAAAATATTAGCCCACCCTTAGATTTACCTAAAGTATAAAGCGATACGATTAAGCGTCTTCTGTCGTGTTCTTTTCATTTGAATACGATATCTATGATTTCATAAATGAGTCATTAATGATGGTCTGATGCAGTGAAATCTGTTTACTTCGATTTGACGTGATCACAGATTTGAATTTCGAATTTTTGAATCAGAATGGAAATGATTCAGAATTCCACTTTTCGTTCATTTCTTCGCATTATGGGTTGCAAGAAAGACATCACAGACTTTTGTCGAGGACAGATAAGTGCATATGCCAAAATGAATCTATCTCATGCTGACATTGCACGTCGATTAAAGATTTCACGGCGATCTGTGAAGAGACACTTGGATCGAGAATCATTGGGGCTACCGGTAACCAACAATCGCTATCTTTCCGGCAGGAAGAGGTGTACGACCGATAGAGAGGACAGATTCATCAAGTCTCTTGTTACCAAAGACCCTACAAGCCATCTGCAAACATCGCTCACGCTGCATCAGAACTTAACATCTCCGTGAGAGATCGCACTATCCGTCGTAGATTAACAGATGATTTCAATCTACCAGCAAGGAGACCTTCAAAGAAACCGTTATTAACAGAGAAACAGAGACTGGCTCGAATCAAGTTCTGTAATCTTCACAAGGATAAATCGCCGGACTGGTGGGAGAATGTGATGTTTACTGATGAATCTACATTTCAACAAGTTCGAAGCTGCGGATATAACTACATTCGAAAGACCACCGAACCGAAGGTACGATCCGAAATTTACGATCAAAAACGTGAAACATCCTCCGTCAATCATGTGTTGGGGCGCCATTACTGCCAAAGGTCGGGCTGGTATTGCATTCCTGGAGAAAGGGAAACGACTAAATTCTCAAGGTTATATCGAAATTCTCGATGAGAAAGTGAAATTGCACATGAATATCCATGGAGTGACTTACTTTCAACAAGACTCCGCACCCTGTCACGTATCAAAAGTGACTAAAAAGGTGGTTCGTCGATAATCAAGTTCAACTACTGGAAAACTGGCCGGCGAATTCCCCGGATCTCAATGTCATCGAGAATTGCTGGTCTGTAATGAAGTCAAAAGTCAATCTTCATTGTCCTTCTTCCGAAAGTGATCTTCTTCGGATTTTGAAATCTGTTTGGATCTCCGAAATATCTCCGGAATACTGTCGGCGATTGGTAAGATCCATGCCATCGCGCATCCAAGCTGTCCTTGATAACAGAGGTTATCCTACCAAATATTGATTCTAGTGATCTTCTTACATCATGTTTCTATGAAATAGATTGTTTTCGAATTCAATAAATGATAGTGATGGATATTTTTTGAGTTTTAGTTCCAAATGAGACGGAAACCAAAAACATGATATTTCAGTGGGTGGGCTAATATTTTGGCCACTATGGTATATCGGTGATGAGGAGTGCGG
>CAJQUW010013121.1:0-96366 GCA_907163375.1 Prostheceraeus crozeri
GGGCCTCCGATGGACAGTCATTGTTATATGCTCTGTTTTACCTGAATGGATTGAATTTTGCTCTTCGAGGCGGTGAGGAACACGTACATCTTCTTATTGAGCAATTTTCTTTTGAAGTTCGTGACGGCAAACGATATCTAGTCTACCGTGAAAAACATTCGAAAACAAATTCAGGAGGTTTGAATAACTTGAGGCACAAAACCAAGGAAGTAGTACATTTTGAGAATGTATCGAACAGGTCAAGATGCCATGTAACTTTGATGGAGCTTTTCCTCAGTAAACGACCTCAAAGCTCAAATCGCTTCTATCTGCAACCTTTAAAAAAACCAAACAATTTATGTTGGTACACATCTAAGCCAATAGGCAAGAACAAGCTCAACAAATTTATGAAATCAATATGTGATCAAGCGGGAATAGATTCAAGCAGCAAAAGTAACCATTCCCTTCGTGCGACATGCGCAACAAGACTTTATCAGAACAACATTGACGAACAACTCATCATGGAACGTACGGTCACAGAAGTCTGGCAGGGGTCAGATGTTACAAAAGAACCGCAGATACTCACCTGGAAAACTGTTCTGCCATTCTCGATGGAACAACTCTATCCAAGGTTTCAAAACCGTGTGGAAGTGGAACAGACTCTCTCATATTCAATTTCAACAATTGCAATGTCGTGATCAATAATGGTGCGAGTACCGTTCAAAACAATTAGACATTGCTGTGTGACAAGTTCTCATGTTCATGTATACACGCACATTGTTGGCATATTTAGAAGTGGGTATCCACATATGGATATTGTAGCTGTATTCCCTGTTTGATAATAGAAAATACCATACACATAGATATTTTTGATGGAATTCCATTGAAAATAACTCCCGGAAAATAGTTAATATCATGGTGTCAGATAACATACTGGCTGTGACGCTGACACTGACAATGCATTGAGTGCAGTTCCAGAAGTCTCCCCAACTACATGTTATTGAAGTCATGGGGTTATTCATTGGATGTTTACTGGAGCAATTCCTCTCATTACAATTAACTGCCCACGAGGAACAATAACAAGCTAACCTGCAACATACACAGTGTCAATCATCATAAAGCATAAACAGGGATCCACAGCGAAAGGGTCAAGTTCTATCGAGAATTTGAATTTTCAAAAAATCCACTTAAGACACTCCCATCGGGATTGAAAGATGACTTCGCAGGCATGCAGCGAACTTTTAGATTTTCGTGTCATAATAATCCATGGTTTTGTGATTAAAAATTAAAATGGCTTGCACCATGGCAAAGAAAGTTGAAGACCTCATATATATGACATCGCAGTGACCTACATAAATGTAAAATAAAGGCTGTAAAATTGAACGATAGCAAAATGTTCAACAATAATAAACTCATTTCCACATCAGTAGCACAACAAATCCCTGACCACAGCAGCACAATCAACGCTGACCAAGTCGTGTGCCTCATGCATGCAATCAACGCCGACCAAGTCGCGCACCACAGCAGTGCAATCAACACCGACAAAGCCCTGTACCTCAGCGGCACAATCAACGCCGACATAACCTTCTAACATATCAGCATAATCAATGTCGATGTAGCCAATCAACGCCGAGCAGTTGAAATTTAAATAAAGCGAAGAGTCGGTATCAGTGGCTCGAACATAGCATTGAAGGATACGTTTTCCGTGTGCTAATGAACATATTCGGTTAAATATTGTAAATGCAATGCAATTAGTCCTGAGGGGATGCTTGTGTTTGAAGCATTCCAACAGCAGTAGTAACTGCAGAATTAAATATTTTGTTTATCTGCTTCGGTTTGCTAGAAGTGTGATTAATACGAAATTGACGGCACATCGAGGAACCTATTCAGTGGACAAAAAGGAATTCATGGGCTTGCAGAGATAGGAAAAACAGTCGTGCGTCGCTTGCGGATTAATGTGAGTTCACAAGCAAAGTGCTTCGATTGCCAAAATTCATTCAGATTCGAACATTTCAGATCTCCATGATGACTATTCACACCATAGCCATTATCAAGAAAAGAATTCATGGTAAATACAAAAGATTTAAAATTTGATGTAGAGAGTCATAGAATTAACACTGTATAGACTTATAAACATGAATGATATCTATTATGCGTAGAATGAAAAGATATCTGGCAGCAGAAATGTGCTGCTAACCCATCTCTCCCCAACCTCCCAACCAAAAATTCATTATGAAAAATTATATGTACAAAAATTCTTTCACCCCTTCACATTCAGCTCAACTATTTATCGAGGGCTGAAGCTTCCGTATAAAGATGGATTCCTTGAGTCTTAAATTTGGTTCATCGTCTGCTGTTGTTAATATCTTGATGTTGAATTTTTTATTTTTGCATGTTATTTTGTGGTTAAAAATAGATGAGCGAGAAGTATTTAAATGCTCTCTGATGCGGATATGAAGGGGGCGAATCGTACTGCCGATACAGATTTGGTGACATTTATCACATTTCACTTCATATACAATATTTCTTCTGAAGCATAATTTCGGATCCTTAATAGCACAATTTTTGAGTCACATGTATTATTTTCTCTTCGTTTCCGTAGTAGTATTCTCTGTTATTTTTTATGCTTTTTGGCAAGATTATTTTCAGCAATTCCAGGATATATCCACCTTGCAATCTCGATACAAAAAGTGCTGGTGATAACATTTCCATTAAAAATCAAAATAATATTGCATTGGAAGAAGATCTGGAAAATTCTGATTGTCTTTCTTCTGATTGCTATCATCATTTATATCGTTGATATCCATTATCATTTTCAATACATAAAAGATGGCTGCAACCTTTTATTTGACAATTTTGAGTTTTGTTTTCAACTGCTCCATTCCACTGTTGGCAATAGCAATTTGTAACATTATTATTACAATTGGGTTTGCTAAACAAAGAAAACAAATGCGTCCTGCTCATCGAACTCTTTACCACGAAATGCGCTTGTCAGTGATGTTGTTGGTCTTGAATATTATTTATATTATTGGATACATTCCGGTAACTATCTTGGATTTCATAATTGCCATGCCATCATTCCATGCGTACGATGCTTATTATTGGTATTTTATAATCGATCAGGCAGTAATTGGACAAAGAATTCCTTGCATGTGTGATTGGATATTTGTATTTCTGATGGTTAAAGGGATTCGAAAAGTGACATTGGAAACTATATGCAGGTGTAAAAACTAAATTACAATGAACTTTTTTGCTGTACTGACCTAGTTTCATCAGAATAGACAACACCATGTAACATAAACAACATGTCATGAAAACTTCATTTTGCTTTTGCTTAATTCATCCATGATTTGATTTTTCAACCTAAGACAGGAAGTGTCAGCTACTTCAAATAGACTGTTATGAAAAGGAGCACCCTGTGCCATAACCTGAGGGTTGATGCATGGCATGGAAATCCGAATTTTCGCTTTGTTTAAGTTAGTTTTTAAGTTTAACTTGAATGAATACACATTACCTTTCAAATCTATGATCGTTTTCTACATAGCCCATGCAGCTTATAACATCATAACTTTAACATACTGTAGATTTTTGAGGGCAAAAATGTAGGACATTTGAGGGCGCAAAAATCTATGTTAATACTATTGTGCGCATGGAAATTAACAATACCATAGAAAGTCCTAGAATGGAAATTGCATGAAAATTATGGCACACGCCGGGGGAATTTGGTTGGGGCAAAATGCAACTTGTGCGATCTGGCTTCCATGTTTTCTCATTTGTATTTATAGTTATCAAGCCAAATTGTGATCTGGATTGCTGCCCCTTGTCCAAAGATCATACACAAAAGCAATAGTGAATTTACAAAATACTGCGGCGACAGGATGACAAAGAAGGAAATCCTTTAAAACGCTCTGTCCGTTCATCACTTTGAAATATCGCTCCTATAATCTATCAAGAGTGTAATCAGACGCATATGCAACTTGCAATGTCGATTTACAGAACATACATTACTCCATCTTGAAATCAGAGGCCAAGAAATCTTCGAGTATTTATTTTACTTCAAAGGGCTCCCCTGTTCTTTATATTTGAACAATTTTCGAAATCTCTGCATGCATTCGAATATCTGCTGCCAAAATATCATCACACTATATCACATATGTCATTCAATGATCAATTGATGATATCCAGCGACATTCTATCTATCTGAGAAATGATTGAAGGTAAAGAAGCTTTCAGTGTGTTTATTCCAGAAACGTGCAAGGTTTCTTAACCGCTTGACGGAGAAATTATTCAATAATTAGAAATTTTATCTGTGAATTCTTCAGATGTTCTTACAAACAGCACACCGACCACTTTCAATTATGACTGTGAACCAAATTTTAATTCGTATTCCAGTATTGAAAAATTGTATAACAGCTGTCATTGACTGCTATAAGTAGACACAGTATATTAATCCGTGGAATAGTAGGCTATTTCACATGAAACAATGCAGCCATCTCACTTAAAATTCTCGATGAAAATCCTGTAATTTGCTGTCAACAACTTCCACAACCAACTTGGCAAATACTTTGACTATGATACAATGTTTAAGATCGAATCTGATCTGCAGACCATAGATTTTTCCATGTGCCATCATTGTACATAGGCAAGATATCAAACTTCCATTCTAGTGTACTATTATCTACTTCTATGATTGTGCGTAATTGAAATGAACTGGACAGCAATGCTATGAATACACATGGAGATATACGCTGATTGAGATTTCAAAAATGTCTTTCACATGCATAGATAGAGAAATCATCATTACGGAATACATTGTTGCCTTTCTTTTTCCACATTGTACCATAGTTCAATTACGCACAATAAAGTATGTCAAGCTTGAGATATCTACGAGACCAAATTGTGAAACATAGGAATCATCTCAATGTCATTTTCACTGGGAATGAGAAGGTGGATGGTGAGATGCACCTACCCCATTGCTACTGAGTAAGTAGGGTTGTCCACCTATATTTCACATGTCATTTTTCTATGAAAGTCGTTCATATATCTCCAAATCCAAATTAGACGGCCTTGATTGCATAATTAAGGCCGTCTAATTTGCTATGTAAAACCATTGAGGTAGGAGCACTTCACCGTCCATCTTCGCATTCCTAGTGAAAATGACATTGAAGTGATTCCTATGGTCCATAATTTGGACTCATAGATATCTCAAGCTTTACATGCTTCAATGTTCTGTGCTGCATGGGCTATGTAGAAAATTATCATAGATATGAGTCCTTTACAGATCAAAATCTTGGATTTTTGATGCCATAGATTTTTAGTTCAGTAACAATGCATATATTACCTTTCAAATGACAGCCTAAATCGTCTGGCGACTTAGGCTGTCATTTGAAAGGTAAGTTATCTTCATTGTATTACACAGTAAATTAGACGGCCTTAATTGTGCAATTAAGGCCGTCTTATTTGAAATTGGAGATATATAAACGACTTTCATAGAAAAATGACAGTTGAAATAACGTCTGGCGGGTAATAACCTACTTACTCAGTAACAATGGGGAGTAATTGTAAATAATTGTCAATTTCATCATCTTGGTCAGCCACCGATATGGTCAGAAAAAAATGGATGAGCAGTACATAACTGTGAGCATGATTGAGAGGACAGCAATGAATATGTGAAGTGTTTGAAAAGGCCATTAGTTTTGCAAGTCTTATAGATAAAGAACAACACCCAGAAATTATTCATGGACCGATATATTTCGCCGGCTTCTTATCAAGTCACACACCGGAATGAAAATTTACAAAGTAGAATCAGCATGAACAAGCTAGCATATGAACTATGTTTATGACATAGTGAATATGTGAACATGTGAAGACTAAGTTGCATAGTTTCATTGTAACATGATACGCACGTACCTATGTATTGCGTGCTCTCTGTGTATCTTAGTAGTCGCTGGTCTATGTAAAGTCGAGACTGCGGTAGGCTGAAGTGAATGAAAGCGTCATGACAACCAATGTTATTGTTGCAGATAAACATCGGTTGTCATGACGTTTTCATTATCTTTAGCAGCAATTTGGCCAAGCTACCGGTTACGAAGAAATTCGTATTCCTGTCTGCTGTTGGAGAATTGTGCCCTAGAAGTGGAAGTATAATCATTAAAAATGACAAATCTCATCCTGAGTTTTAAGTGAATGTTGGATCATTACGCTATTGAATGCATCAAACTCGGAAGTACAGGGATGAATTGTCTCCGATATGTTGTAACACGAAACTAATCAAGTACGCTGATGATCTTTTGTACCTGCATTTTGTCCGTAATTATCAAGATGATAATTTACAAAGTGAGTGGGACCATCTTGTTTCTTGGTCATCAAATGTTTTTCTACCAATAAATGCCAGAAAATGTTTTTCGCTAGGTATTGTTACAAAAAAGAATTTGTCTCTCTCTCCAGTACTTGTTGACCAGAACTATTATCTACACCAGGTCACTTCCTTCTCATATTTAGGGATTATTTTCTCCTCACATATGAAATGGAGTGCGCTCCTCTCCTCTATTATAAAAAAGGCGTATCGTCGTATTTTCATCATCCGCAACCTTAGAAGAGCTGGTTGTGATCATTCACCCGCTCAGTTTTGTTGTATTTGTTTGCTTGCTTTTGCAATGCTGCAGAGTATTTGAAAAATGACATATTACGTTTGGAACCAATTATCTGTAAGATAATGATAACAACATTTTGCAGGCCGCTCATAAGTCCTGTCGCAAGCTGTTCAAGTGTATAGTTGAAAACCAATGTCATCCACTTCGTGGATTGTTTTGCGTACGCCTTGCGCGTAATTGTACCACTTGTCGTTCTTGTGAGCTGTCTTAAACTACTCTGTAAATCGCTGGATACGAAAATTACATACAAACGTATACCAAAATCACATACAATTTGAAACTAACATCTGATACGAGATTCTCGTATCTTTACAGAGATCTGGTATGTTTTTCACACCACATTTCACTTACTTTCGTATGTGATTGGCATGTAGCGATACGAACTATTTTATCTGTGATTGGCTGTTTTACACTGAAATACGAGTTGTTGGTAGGTTTTATATACGAGACCCGATGCAAATTTGTCTTCATTCGTATGTGTTTAGTATGAGGAGCTTTAAGTCACATATCAAAGAAGTATATGTATTGCATACTACTGTCAAATAACTTTTTCAATAATACCAGTCGTGAAAATTTTTGTTTGATAGAATGATATTCAATTAGATTTAGATTTATTGTGAACTTTATGCTCCACGAGGTTCTCGTCATTGCTACTTGTCTAGCAACATAAACAGGACGTTTAGTTAGTTCTACTCTATGAACCAATCTGATAAACATCAATTCATATTAACGATATCTTTCGTGAAATCGTGTTGACTTATATATCTCAAACATAACCATTTTTGCGTTCATGAATTATAATGTGTTTTTATTTCGGATTGATAACATGCTTAATTTCAAAACTACATAATGCATAATTGTTGATGGTTGAATACGTATTGATTATTCATGAAATGCCTTACGTGCATTAAAATCGAATTCAGTATTGAAAGTATGACTCTTGAATGTCATTGTCTGGCTACTTGCAGAACAGTAGTAACAATAGTGTGATCTTTATTGACAAAAGGCCTAAAATCAACATAGTTTGAACATAATTCATGCTTTCTTTTAACATTGTGCTGGTATGGCTTTAGTATGTAAAGCATACCACATTTGAAATAACATACGAAAAGCATACAAATATGCTTTTACAGAGAGAATACAGAAATATGCCAAAAAATATTTTCGTATGCATCCTTCGTATGTGATTGTTATTGAGCGATTTACAATGTAGGCCTAGCCGTTTTAAGAGATCATTTATTAACTTTTGTAAATAGTTGGGATTATTCACTGCTTTTATTTCCTCGTTGGATTGTGGTAACCTATGCTCTCTTATTTTTGTGTCTTGCACCTATATTGTCATCGTTGAGCTTGCAATGATCACCGATTCTGTATGCAGTGATTTAATATAGATTATTATTATTATCTACATAAACAAATGATCTTTGACCTTCCATAACTTGCAAGACGACAGGAATCACAACATAAGCATGGTCGTTTTACTGACGTTGGGTGATTAAGAAAAAGCAGGTTCTCTCCCAATTTTTACGACTTATATTTCAGTAGATAAAATTACGTTTCGACGCGTTTCGTCTATACACAGAAAGTATCAACGGTAAGCGCGTCGGGTGACTCGCTCTTTTATTTACTGAAATATAAGTCGTAAAAATTGGGAGAGAACCTGCTTTTTCTTAATCATCATAACTTATCTCCCGTATCGACAACTCTATCAGTGATGTTGGGTGACAATCTACGAATGAAAAATAATAAGAAGCTCGTGCACGAATTTAGGAAGAAAATATCAGTAGCTCTCACACTCGCTACAATGACGACTTAACATTTGCTGCAAAACTCTTTGCACGGAAACGCTTGAAGAAGCTCTCAGTGTGGCTGAGGCCTTATACCGTCCTTCATGAATGCCCGCTTGGTCAGTCATCTTCATGAAAGCTATTCCGGAAGTGTGACCTTGTGGATCGCACTTATCAACACTGCAGAAGCCTGCATCAAACATAAATTTGTTTCTCTCTGACGAAGAGTACTTCATTCATTTAGCTTTGGAAGGCAGAGCCCAAAACGAAAAGTCAAATGACAAGGCTAAAGTCAAAAGTGACACAGAGATTTCGGTATGGACAATGGACTTACAGACAGTCTTGCTTTGTCCCAAGACACGAGCAAGCTGCATGTGTACCATTTCACTACTTTCTGCTTAGAGAAAGAAGGACATTGCTACCCTTGAACCGAGGTTGATGGTGATCAGGGGCGGTCCGTAATTAGACGCGGGGTATTCAGTGAATACCCACTAGTTTTCTCGAAAAAATCACAAATTATCCTTCAACTGTTGAAAACTAATTCTGTGAAGCACAGTTGATTGCTTTCTCTGAGCTTCCCGAGATGATCTATATTTAGTCGGCTGAAAGCTAACTCTCTCTGGCTGAAAGCGACGTCTGATGGTGAATCTCGTTCAGCTGCCTCGTTCACAGCAGTTCACAGCTGCCAATTAAATTCGAGCTAGTTCAACATCAAATGAGAATGCCACCTCTCTCACGCGAAGACAGTGATCGTAAACGCGCTGCTGCTTACAGCGTCCCACTATGAGGCGAGAGTTTAACCAGCGTTAATTGATGACGTCGACTTACAATTAATGCTTGCAATGCTGTGATTGCTTGAACGCACTACAATATCCGAATATCGATGAACCCTCCTAGGAGAAATAGAGCAGAAGCTATAACAGATTCACTTTCTGTGTCAACCCGTCACTCATAACGATCGTGTACTCGTAGTTGCATGAAAATGACTGAAGCAGCTGATGGTAGTGACGGTAGGCTCAATGAAGTTGATTATATTTTAAGTAAGTCATCAATATCATTCAATGATATTGAATGTTAAGGGAATGTATAGGGGGGCCTATACTATGAGACCCGCCTCTACAAAATGCAGCTCAAAATATAGTGAATACCCTATTTGAAAACTCACCGCACGCCCCTGATTGTGATCTGTCTTCAGAAGTGTTTGCATTCATTCAATATCATCATTTCAAAGAGAATTTAGACAGACATGAAGGTGTCAAGAAATTGATCATCTGGGCTGATGGTTGCGGTTATCAAAATCGTAGCGCTACGCTTCAGCAAAGCTTATCTTCATTTAGCCCAAGAAAAGAACCATGAGAATTTTATTTTAAGGTGAAGAGAGAAGCAGAATAGCTGCTTCCAACAACGATTTCATCGTGGAACTCTCACCTTCAGTCAAATGTTTCTATCAGTTCTTCAAATTTCCCAACACAAGTATCAGGACCTTCAAGCACTGGAGTCAGTGATCCCCTCGAAAATCACCCTTTTTATGACACTATCTCACTCATGACACTTTACTAGTCAGGATGGACCTACATTATCGGTAAATGCATGCATAGCATCTTTTGAGTCCGTTTGTTAGTTAAACAACAGTGAAACTGTAAAATTACCTTCCTTCTGCGTTACTGTTAGTGGTCTGTTCCTTGACGTTGTCCATTTTTAGGCCCACTGACCCAGTGCTTTTGTAGTAATTACTGACTTTCTTACACGATAATCCACTACAGGTTAGTTATCTAGAGTAAAGATATATTATTTTAGGAGGCCTGCAGTATAGATTGCAATGTTGAGGCTACTTTTGCCTCACTGTTACTTAGAGGGTAACTTACATGCAACCTATATGTAGCTTCAGGATAATGTATCAACGAGCATGCAAACTTCAAAAAATGTAATTTCACAACACTAGTTAAATAATAGATGCAAAAGTTTCATGTGCTAGTAGTATTTCACTTACTGAACAAATGGCCGATCTACATGCGTCGAGAGCTGCAAAATGGCCTATCTGGCTTAAAGACTCAGATGATAGCGAAACTGTATGCATCATGAGATCACAAATCAGACATACTAACAGTGATATCAGATCAGAAAAATCTAGTTGTTGTACCTCAAAAATAAAAATTTGGCGGTTTTTTCGGGTTTCTAAAAAGTCAAAAAATGCAGCATATTGCGGTTCAGATGTCTAAACTGCAATATTTCATTGCTGTCCGAATTCAAACATGCTCACAGTTCCTCTATAATATGCACTCGTCATGCTCTACACTGTAAGCCGTGAGGTGCCAAACCTATTGAATTGCTGCTGCCAAATGCTCATTTCCATTTCATTTGATAGCATTGTAACGACTTGGCAGCAAAGCCACCAAATGAATCTAAGTTCTACCAAATGGCAGCTACCAGATGAAGACAGTCTGGTAGCGGTGAAAGCCAAACCGCCTTCATTTGGTAAATAATGCTACATATGGTTTTTCTTGATGAGTTGGTTTGGCATCGAAAATTTTTTCATTTGGTAGCTGACGGTTTATAGTGTATCATCATGTTCCATGATCTTTGGTAAAATCATTGCGGCAGGATTTCATGATACATAGAATGCATGCAATATACAGATATCATTACAATGGAAACAAAGACAACGTGCTTCGTGAGTCACCAGTCAAAGTCCAGGCAACAGAGCTGGAAAAATTCCACTAAAATTTTTTTATTCCAATTCCAGAGCAGAAATTTAATTCCAATTCCAGTCGAAACAGTTCAATTAAATTCCAATTCCATAATGAGATTCAATTCCGAATTCCGATAATTGCATGACGCGTATATGTTAATGTATCTAAAGTTTCCTCATTTCAATCTAACCCATGTGCCCGTATCTTATCCTCGTTATTCCAGTGTGCCGTTCCCTGCGTCGTTCCTATGTGCGTTCTCATGTTCATAGTTCATATTTCTTGTGTACATGTACATGTATATATGTAGCCGGTCAGCCTACGCCATTTTCGTTTCGTAAACGAGATATTCAACATCTTGTGAAAAAGAGAAAAGAAAATTAACGGTCAGGAAAGAATCAAACGCTGAGAGAGAGCATAGAAATTAACAGTACCATAGAAAGTCCTAGAATGGAAATTGCATGAAAATTATGGCACACGCCGGGGGAACTAAGTTGGGGCAAAACGCAACTTGTGCGAGCTGGTTTCCATGTTTTCTCATTTGTATTTATAGTTATCAAGCCAAATTGTGATCTGGATTGCTGCCCCTTGTCCAAAGATCATACACAAAAGCAATAGTGAATTTACAAAATACTGCGGCGACAGGATGACAAAGAAGGAAATCCTTTAAAACGCTCTGTCCGTTCATCACTTTGAAATATCGCTCCTATAATCTATCAAGAGTGTAATCAGACGCATATGCAACTTGCAATGTCGATTTACAGAACATGCATTTCTGCAGCTTGAAATCAGAGGCCAAGAAATATTAGAGTATTCATTTTACTTTAAAGGGTTCCCTGTTCACTATATTTGAACAATTTTCAAAATCTTTACATGCTTTCGAATATCAGTTTCCAAAATATCATTACACTATATCACATATGTCATTTAATAATTAATTGAAAAGTTCCAGCGACTATTCACTTATCTGAGAAATTATTGTCGGTAAAGAAGCTTTCAATGTTTTTATTCGACAAAAAAAACGCTAGGTTTCTTAACCGTATGAAGATCATCCTATAATTAGAATTTTTTCTATTGAATTTTTGAGATATTCTTACAACCAGTGCACCGCCCACTTTCAATTATGACTTTGCGGACCAATTTTTAATTCGAATTTTGAAAAATAGTTGTTAATGACTGCTGCAAATCGACACAATAAATTAAACCCAGGGAATAGTAGGCTATACCACATGAAACAATGCCACCATCTCACTTAATATTATCTTCATAAAAATCCTCCATTAATTTGCTGCCAACAACTTCCACAACCAACTTGGCAAATAGTTTGACTATGAATCAATGTTTTAGATCGAATCTGATCTACAAACCATAGATTTTTCCATGTGCCATCATTGTACATGGGCAAGATATCAAACTTCCATTCTAGTGTACTCACTAGTCGACACGTCTTGCATATCTGCCAAGAAATCTTGCAAAAGAATCCTACAGTTCTTGTGCGGGTTTCTTGTAAGAACCGCAGGAGCTTTCGTAAAAGATTGTCGGAAAATCTACAGGAATCTTGTAGGAATGGCTAGAATATTCGCAGGAATGATAGGAGGTGAAATGTAAGTATTGAAAACTATTTTAACGATTTATCTAACGAAATATATTGTAAAACAAAACATGGTAGCTATAAATCACATCACGAACATGCATGTGGCAATCTCTCGTGCAAAAAACATCAGAAAAGTTGAATAAAAGCAGAGGATTGTCGTTGAGTTGCGGATTTCACACATTCAAGTACAAGTGTGTTGTTAGAACAGTAATTATCTTCGTTGCAATGAGATAAATTCAGTCAGTGACTGGCAAAATCAAATCGATGCTGTATGTGAAGACTAGTTATATAGAGTAAGAAATCAACAGAGAACTTTTATTGAATATCTTCAATTTTTAGAGCTCACAATGTGTTACCTTTATACAATACTTTTAATTGTTGATTACTGAGTTACATCTATTACAATGGGTTCATCAATTCGATGCGGAAATCGGCGCTTAAAATTTTAATGTTTTTGCTACTTACACCGCCCAAGCACTTTCAATTCAATTATATATTTATTCACTACACGTGAGTGAGTGAGTGACACTCTCGTGCATGAGACAGTGTAGATTATTCCTTTATCATTATAGCTGTAGCTACTCTTCCTTTAGAGTCTCAGTCGAAGATAAGTAATTACAGCTGTAAGGAAAACGGAATAATCTGCACTGTCATATCGTGCATGGGAGTAGTATCCGAAAAATTAAAATAGAATTTAATAAGAATATGTAAGTGATATAGTGCAGACGCGTAGATAAACCATTTCTCACTTAAAAGTAAGTCAATTCCGCTGATAAGTCGTGTGTTGTTTATGAATCTTCATGCTTGGGGGATCCAAGTAGTCAATACATTGGAAATACTAAATGTCGACTTCAACATCCAATGATGAACGTTAAAAGAATCCAACCGTAATAAATGAGCATTTGTACAACTGTCATAGATGTAGCTCAATAATTTATCAACAATCAAAGGTACTCGTAACACGGATTATGATAGAAGTATTGCGGCGGAGGATCTGAAAATCAGCCAAAAAAATACACTGTAGTGCTGAATACAACGAGGTTTCATTCTTACTACAGACATTCAACTCAAGTCCTTTGGTAACGTTTTAATCTGTTTAATTGGTTTTCACGCAGCGTAATTTGATTCTGCCTGTTACTATGACTATTACTACTGTTACTATTACTACTGTTACTATGACTTTCCTTACATCGCTCAAGAAATTAGTCATAATATCTTCATAAGGAATATTGGCAATTATCATTACATGTATAATAATAAATCAAAAAAATTGACCTAACAGAAGTTCTGATTTTATGATCAAAATCTAATCTAAACAAGCTCATCCAAAAGGGATGAAGTGATACATCACGCAACTCGTAAATGGTAGACATGACATCGAACTACTTCACCATACATGTACTAAAAATATTATTTTCTTTTTTCAAGTACACAAGAGTACGTAGATTACAATTTTCACAATATCATCACAAAAGACTTAAATCTTCAAGAAAAGGAATAATTCGAGTTGTAACAATTGTCCAAAAATACATATAATAATCAAAGAATTAACAAAAGAATCTACATAGCTCACACGCCTCCCGATTTACATGTATATAAATGTAGGTATAACCAGAGATCTAATCTAAATCTGAGTTGTTCTTTGCTTTCTTCCGCTTGTCTCGTGCAGCTTGGTTGACGGACTTGCGCACCTTTGCATAAGAATATGATGGAAAATGATGTGCGAGGGCAGCTTTGAGGTCATCGACAATCTTACTGTCAACAATATTAAGACTTTCTGCCACAGGTAACGACGGGTCTACGATAATTTTACTGAAATTTTTGGCATTGCAGAAATATTGCCGCAAAAATGCAATCGCAAAAGCATTCGGATTTATTCTCGTCAACTCTGATGTCTTAAATTCACTTCCTTCAATGTCAGTGAAAGTCATACCTCCGACGTAGTATATAGTGTGACATCCGGCGCGACGCTTCGCTTCGCTTTGCTTCGCTTCGCTTGCGCCGGATGTCACACTTTTGCGGGTTTTTTCAAAAAATCAAAAATTCAAAAATTTAGGTAGACTTCAAATTTCACGTGGCCGAAGGCCGAAGGGGGGAAAATTTAGGTAGTGACAAATTTTAAAAAAAACAAAATTTCAAAAATTTAGCCGGTCTCAAAATATCACGTAATCTCAAATTTGAGAATTGCAATTTTCTCGCTTAAATCATGACCGTTCCAGGACACCGAAAAAATCAGAAAAGTTAAGAATCTCAAATTTGTGATTATGACATTTTTCATTGCTTAAATCATGACCGTTCCAGGACACCGAAAATCATAAAAGTTGAGAATTTCAAATTCATGAATTTTATCCATCTTTCATGTTTTTAAAATATATCATTAGACTAAAAATATTTCTTTAAGAATGTAACACAATCTCTCACAATGCCTGTTATTGTTACTGCTTTGCACTCAGATGATCACTCAATTGTAGAGAACATCTGCTTCTCGCATTTATGAATAAAAGGCATTTCAGTGTAAAGAGCTGTGACCTCCAACTCAAACATTTGAAAGGAAACAATGTATGAAAGAACAAACAGCTGCTACACCCACTTAGTCATTTGTAAGACGTGGAATATAATTGCAGCATGTAGGAAGTAAGACTTCATTTACAATTCCATTAATCATAACTAGTGACTGTTTTCTTTCTTCATTGCAAAATGCCAAAACGTACTGCCGCGGAAGCTTTTTCGTTTTACATGCCGATTTACTAAACTTAATTAAAGAAGAGCACAAGGAAACTGCGAATAAATACTTTGAAGAGTGGAAGTTAGAAATTCAATCGAGAAAGAAGAACAAATTGGACTCTCAAAAACAAGTGGAGGATATTACAGTAAAAATAGAACAGTATCTGACCACTACTACAATTCCTCAGTTCAATGTTACAAAAGAACATTTCATTACCATCGAAGATAGTGCTACTATGATTTCAAAACTGATTGCAAGTGATAAAGTGCACCATGGGTCGTTGCTGAGAAGTGCTGCTTATCAAGGTTATGGATTTAAAAGAATTCTGGAATTGAGTGACAATAAAAAAAACAGATTTGTGGCAAACTTGGAACTATTTAGAATTTCCTATAACGTAAGTTATTGTTATTTCTTAATGAACTTATCAGATCTAATTCTACCAGACGTATTATTTTTAAATTCATCAATGCCCATTACTTTTGTTAGAAAACATTTTAAAGAAATCAAAATTTATATAGAAAAATTGAATCAACCGACAACTATAGAAGAAATGAGGTTTGGTTCCCAAGATGAATGAACATTAACTGTGTTGTTTCACTTTTTAAGATATGTGCAATGTACATGCATATTTGATGTATACATATTTATGAAGACTTATTTATAAGTAGTAACACATTTTGGATTATTTTGAAATGTAATTAAATTTCCTTTTGTTCTCCAGTCTCATGGTAGAAGACTGACATTGTACAATTGTATGCTAAGATTGATTGTTGTATTATTATATTTGATATTTAAGAATGATTCATGGAACTTAGTAGTATTGCATTTTGGATTATTTTGAAATGTAATTCTATTTTCTTTTGTTCTCCAGTCTCATGGTAGAAGACTGACATTGTATAGATCTATATTTCAGTATGTAACATAATCTTTGGTATTTAAGAATGATTCATGGAACTTAGTAGTATTGCATTTTGGATTATTTTGAAATGTAATTCTATTTTCTTTTGTTCTCCAGTCTCATGGTAGAAGACTGACATTGTACAATTGTATGATAAGATTGATTGTTGTATTATTATATTTGATGCAAAATACACTGCCGTTGTTTTCATTTTTCTGTACAAGAAGTAGACATTATTACAGTTATTGGAATTTATTTCATTTAAAATGAATGATGAAAATCCGACAGTTATACTGAGTAATATAGGTGATATATTACCTCAGGTTAATAACATGACTGAGTTCTTAGAAATATACGGAAAACAAACAACTGCGTATTTCTATTTAAATCGAAATTCAGAAGATTGTATTCAAAATATTTATTCAAAATATTTCTTTAAAAAATGGAAGAAACAAAAATGGAAGAAACCGCAAGAATATATCCTTCGTTATCATATGAACGTAGTTCTACTTTAATGGACATTGAAAAGATTAACATTGAAATAATGAATAAAGAAAAACACAAAGATAGAGTACGTTATATGAAAGATAAGGAATCTCAATTATTATTAAGATTAGAGCATTATAAAAAATTAAGAAAGAGATGGACTAAAGTTAAGAATGTAACACAAGGAATTGGCATATTCTTAACAATAAGTTTAGGCGCTCTCACTATTGTTATATCTTCAGGTGTTTTATTAATTCCAGTAGTTGCTACAGCTTTAACAGGTACGGGTGTTTTTGCAACTTCACTTGTTACAATGTTAGATAAATCTTTAGTAACTAAGAAACGAAAATCATTAAAAACTAAGCATTTACATATTAAAGAAATCTATGATAAACTACATTACTACTTTCAAAGAGTATGTGATGATAATGTTATTACGTTAGATGAGATTGAAAAATTTGACCAAATAGCTAATGAAGTAAATCAAATATCATTTCAATTACAGTCAGAAAAAGTTGATGATAAGAATAAACAGGATGGCAAAATTTCTAGTGATGGTAAAATTTCTAGTGATGGTAAAATTTCTAATGAAGAAAATGATAAAATTTTTTTAGAAGAGCTAAAAACTTTAAGCGAAAATTTAAGGAAAACTTTATTAAACAAAACTTTATTAAACAAAACTTAAAACGAGAAAACTTTAAACGAAAAGATGTCAGACAACAAAGCAATAAAAAAATAATTTGTTCATTAAAATGTTTTTGTTGTATTCCAATGTTACCACAAAATTCAAATATTATATTTTAAAAATGGATAAAATTAGGGCTGATAATTTTAAAAGAATAAAACAATTAGAAGAGTTAATAAAACAAAGAAATATTATGAAAGAAAATCATCTTCAACATAGAATGATAAAAGCTGGTATTCAATCTGATATGTTTGAAAAAATGCAGCAAACCGAGCAAGTAAAAACTGATTTTGAAAAAACTATGAAACCATTTAAAACTCTTGAAAAAGAACTTACAAATAATGATAAACAAATTGATATAACAGATCCAGAGCACAAAACTATATTAGATGACTATGGATTACTAGAATCAAACATTAATAAGAAATTACCAAAATCTATGCAATTTGAACATTCTATCTCATTTATAGATGGAAAAACAATACCTAGATTTTATCTTGGACAAAAAGAAATATTTCCACAACCTTTTCGAGGTTTAATTTTTTCACCAGATAAATCTCCTTTTAATTTAGATAGAAATTTTGTTGATCTTTTAAGAGGAGCAGATTTAAATAATTATGCTGTAGAAGATCTCATAAAATATAAAGCTATGTTAGATAGAGTTGGTGCAATAAAATCTCTTAGACGTTATAAACAATTAGAAAATTTATTATCAACGGGAGTTAAAGTAGGGAAATGTTTATCTGAAAAACAGAAAACAGAAACAACTGTATTTTTACCAGATGATCCACAAGAATTACTAAATAGATTAAATATTTTAATATCTGCAATAAAAGAAGGACATAATTCTAGTTTCAATGAAATTCATGCTATATTGAAAAGACTGTTAGAAAAGAAGATTCTAAATGAAGATGATTATAAAAGTGTAGCTGAAATATGTTGTTTCTAATTTTTATCTATGATTTTTATTCATGATTTTTATCTATGATTTTTATCTACGATTTTTATCTATAATATTTATTCAAAATTTTAACTAAAAAATGTGTTCAGCAGATTTAGGCAAAATTAATAATCATTTAGAAAATTTGACAGAGATTGTGGGTTCATCAAAATTTAGTACGACGTTAAAAATTATAACAACTACTTCATCACACACTTGTAATTTAGAACCCATTCTACATTTGGAACAAAATAAAAATTATCAAATTGCATTGACTAGTTTCTCTACATTTAACACTATTCAAAACGTTATCCAAGATGTGAATGATCAATTTAGATATTCTACTGATAAAGGCAAAACATGGAAAATATTAACTTTTCTTCCTGGTTCTTACGAAGTTGAATCAATATCAAATGAAATTAAGAGACATTTAGGTATGCCATTTAAAGATAAGAAACAATTACATTTTGCAGTTGAACCGGCAGTCAATAAATTTTCTCTTACTTTAGACGAAAATCATCAAGTTGATTTTAATCATGATAGATCATTGTCAAAGCTATTAGGATTTAATAAACAAGCCTATAATCAAGGTTATCATTTAGGTGAGAAGATTCCAAAAATAACTGAAATAAATTCAATTGTTGTACATTGTGACATTATTGAAGGAGGATATATAAATGGTAAATTGTCAAATTTAATATTCAGTTTTCCAGCTTTTACTGTACCCATTGGTTATAGATTAAATGTAATTCCACAAACATTAATATATTTTCCTATTACAAGAAAAACTATTAACAACATTAACATGAGAATCACTGATGAGAAAGGACAAGAAATAAATTTTGGAGGTGAAAAGATTATGATAGATCTTTTGGTTCGGGAGGTATAAACTCCCGTTCGGGAGGTATAAACTCCCGTTCGGGAGGTATAAACTCCCGTTCGGGAGGTATAAACTCCCACGCGAAGCTAGAGAAGTTTAATTTTCTTCTTCTTCTTTAAAAATAAAAATAATTTTTTTTATTAAAAAATGAGTGAACTACCCCATTAAATAAAAAGAAACTTAAATTTAATCATCATCCAAATTTATCTAATAAAGTTTTTTCAGTTATTTGCGGAAGATCAGGTTGTGGTAAAACGTATCTATTATTTAAAATTTTAACGACTCCAAATTTTTTGGATTATAACAATCTTATAATTTATACAACAACAGCAGAACAACCCGTCTATCAATTTTTAAAATATGGATTTGAAAATAATCTTAAAAAACAGCAATTGCTTCATTATTCAAAGAATATGAAAAATCTGAAGATGAAGAAGAAATAAGTTCGTGGTGTGAAGAAGCAGCAAAAAAAAGTCAGTTAGTAGAATCCAATAAAAATAAGCATATAAAGATACAATTAATAGATGATAGTGGTAATATGCAAGATCCTAGTAAACTAGATAAAACAATGAAACATTGTGTAATTTTTGATGATTGTGTTAATGATAGAAAACAGTCAGTTTAGAGAAATTATTTCACAAGAGGTAGACATAATAACTGTAGTGTATTTTATTTAACACAAAGTATGTATTCATTAGATGGAAGTGTTATTAGAAAGAATGCAAATATATTTATACTATTTGAAATAAATGCAAGAAACTTAAGTGATTTGTTAAGAGATTTATGTGTAAGAAATAAAGATGAATTTAAACAATCGTGTAACAATGCTTGGTCAAAAGATTATGGATTTATCACAATTAATATTGATAAAAAAATTCATGATAGAGTTATAGAAAATATTTTCGCGGAGTGATCGAACGGAGTGAGCGAATAATTTTTTCTTATAAATTTTTTGTTAATAAAAATAAAAAAAATATGTTGTATGCTTATAAGATAGAACATGTACCAGTTTTAAAAGATTATCGTCATCCTACAAATCCTGTAAATTCGAATTCAACGTAGCAAAGTGCGTCAAGGTAACAAAATTAAAAAAAAACAAGCTAATGACTAGTTAATTTTCAATAGGTACAAAATACGATTTAAAAGAAAATTTTTATATCCTAAAATGTCTAAAACTTTTTAAAAATGCTTACTAGAAGGACAAACAACGCTTCTCCTCTCCTCATATGTAATGAATTGGCGAGTAAGTCGTTCTGTTCAAAATTATGTTTATCACTCATATATTGAAAAGATCCTATTTAACAGTCTGCCCATTCAGATGATAAGAGGACAGGTCTGTTTCCAATCAAAATACCAGATCTAGCTAACACAGCGGGATTACGCTATCTAAAATCTACCAGGTGTGTAAGAGAATTAATGTTAGTTCCTTAAGCTAAAACGTGAAATAAAATTCTACAAAATATGCATACAAATTATTTGACTATTTTTAATGAGGTCATCAACAGGAACCTGGTCAGGACGATCGCGTTTCGACCGCTTCATCCTGGACGCTCAAACCCGACCAAGCGCGGTCCTGTACATTTAAGATGCACAGCCTCAAAAGTTATATTTATAATAAGGAAAGATTGGCATCTATCAAAAAAAAATAGAGTCACTATTGACTGAAATGTACCTCAGGCATTTGAAAGAAGGACAGAGTCAGGCATTTGAAAGAAGAAAGAAGTTAGATTTTATTATCATCATAAATACGTAGCGCTCGTTACAGATTATAAAACAAAACATGGTATTAAACCGTGTGTTAAAACAAAAGACTTTCCACTTTGTTTAAGAAGTTTCCGAGTATTTTTGGCGTATAATAATTTATGGTGGTTGGTTAAGAAAGAACATTTAACAACACATGAATTAGAAACATTACATCAATTACATATTCCTGTGTATATGTAAAAACGGAACCGAGGTTCTATGTAAAAATTCATTTTTTTCTTTTAAAAAATATGAATCGTGAAATGTCTCTCGGACAAACGTCTAGGATTGATGAATTAATCAAGAAACAAACTGCTGAGTTTGATGAGCAAATTAAACATAGTAAACGTAGTAAACGTATTAAAAAACAGAAACGTACTAGGCGTAGTATTAGACGTAATACTAAAAAACAGGAACGTGGAACAAAAGAAATATTAGAAACTCCTATTAGTGATATCTTTTTTGATGATAGAATTAAGGATGAACTTGGTGATGATTTATGTAATTTATTTAATCCAAATGAAATTAAATATGAAAATGTATCTTTTATTAATGTAGTAAATGATATGCGGAAACTTTTAGCAAATAGTAAAATTATTAATTTACTTGGAAAAGTTGTTAAAGATCAGGAAAATATAATTCAAAATTTTTACGTAACCTTCTATAATAAAAAATCATTTGAAACATGGTTTTCGAATCTGGATGAGAAATCCGATGCTAACGAATGGATTTTTACAGGTAATATTAAATATGAAGATTTTGGAATGAAGTTAGTACAAAGATCGCATAGAGGGGCAGGGATTAATATGAAATATAGAATCAAAGAATATTTCGGTGAATATTGTTATATTCCTTCTGAAGATTTTTGTTTTATTAAATGTTATAATGTTTTACGAGGTTTTAAGGAAGAACAACGAGAAATGATGAAAGAAATGTTTAATAATTTTTTATATAAAGAGAAAGCCACATCTAGAACAGGAGTAATGTCAAACTGCAAATTTTCTCAATTCAATAAATATTTTGGAGAATGTGTTCAATATTATAGTCCTGCCAATCGTCATTTAAATCCTAGAGGAATTGAAACGTTTCATAATTATGTTTATTACAATTATTTTCACACAGGTTCAACAATTGGTCACTATTGTTTAATTGATAAATTTCATAAATTAAAAGCTATTAGAGAAATTGAAAATAATTTCAAACCCATATATAAAACAGTTACTGATGAAAATCCAACAACGCGTCCATATAAAATCATAACAAAGAAAAGAATTGACTATAGTTCAACATATATTTGGGATCTCGAAACTTTTCATGATCCTAACTGTTCAACAGCTCATCCTATTCCTTATGCTGTAGGAGCTATTAATTTTAATAAATTTATATGTTGCTTACCGAAACAAAGATTGAAAAAATTAGAAACACGTTTGTTAAGTGATATGATTAAAATTAAACGATCAAAAGATGAGGATGAAATTAAAAAACTTAAAAAACAGATTAATGAGTATAATAATTTAACTGAATTAGAATTTAATAAACTTCAAAATTGTGTGAAAATATTTACGAGAACTGAGGATGATGAATGTCCGATCGGGGGAAACCCAGAGGACGTATGTCCGATCCACCAATTTTTTAAAACTCTTGGAAAATTTAATTATTCGAGAGTAACTTTAATAGCTCACAATTCATCAGGTTTTGATTCCCATTTTCCGATAAAAGCTAATTTTAAATTATCTAAAACGCCTCTTAAAACTTCAAGAGGAATATTGACTGCTTCATTACAAAATCCTTATACAACTGAATGTGTTAGTAGATACATTCAAAAATCTTTTAGATTTAAAAACAATATGAAAAAAGATTCACCGTCAGGTAAATTAGCACTTCAAACTATTATAATGAAATGTAGTTATCAACATGTAAAAACAAGTCTTTCTAAATGGTGTGAGAATTTTAAAATTCCTACGAATGTGTGTAAATTAAATTATGAAATTGGAGACATAACACATGAAAATTATAAAGAAAAAGAAAATGAATGGAGACCATATTTAGTTAACGATATTCTTTCTTTAGCTTTTTGTATCTACAAATATAATAATGTTATGCGAGATTTAGTTGGTGAAGATATAACTACTAATTTGACATCCTCTGCTTTAACATTTAACGGTTGGATGAAAAGCGTACAAAATGACAATAAAAATATTCATTCTCATATAGATTTATGGGCTAGAAATTATATTAGAAAATCTGTTAAAGGTGGAAGAGTTTCAGCAAATATAAGAAAATACATATCGCCATTTTGTAGCATCTTGTTACCAATATTAAAACAGTATTTACCTGGTCGCTACGCTGGTGGGGCTTTGTCTCCTGGCCGCTACGCTGGTGGGACTTTGTCCCTTGGAAGTAATTTAATAGATTTAATGAAACAGTATCGAGATTTAGGAGATAAAACTGAAATTTGTAAGAAAATTTCAAATCAACTACTTGAACAAAAAAATGAATTTCTAATGGCTTTTGATGCAACATCTTTATATCCATCAGCTATGTATGATAAAAATTCAGAATACCCTAAAGCTGAATCAGCTAGAAAATTTCGTCAAGAAGAAGAGCGGGAAATAGTATATAAATTTAATACTCAAACATTTAGACCTAAAACTGGAATATTCTCTGTTGTGTTTCAATATCCGAATGATATGTTTTTCCAACCAGTTCCTATAAAAGATAAAGTAAAACATCAAAATAATAATTCTCATGTGAAAGTAATCAGGTTTAGAAATGGTATATGTTATGATATATTAACTTCTGTAGACATACAAGAAATTGTTAGATGTGTGGGAAAAATCTTACATATTCCTGATGGTATAATTTATGAAAAAAATTATCGAGTTTCACCATTTCGAAATTATATTGAAAAACTTTTAATTTGAGAAAAAGATATAAAACAGAAGGAAATACTGTAGGTGATGAGTTAATTAAATTATTGATGAATTCGCTATATGGCAAAACTGTGCAAAAAGATATAACCACTAAATATCATTTATGGAATGAGAATACATTGAGAAAAAATTTCACTCAAGAAGTAAAAGATTATGAAAAATTAAATGATGAACAATATTTAGCGAAAGTAGAAATGGAAGATGATGAATTTCTCAAAACTAATATTGTAAAAGATGGGAAGACGTCATTCATGCCATCACACTTAGGTTCTTTTATTCTTTCTCACTCTAGAAGAATCATGAATAACTTTATTTTAGAAATTAATGGTTTCAACGAAAATACATTCATTATACAGATACTGATTCAATATACATTTCTAATGAGCTCTTCAATAAATTAGATGCTGCTGGATATGTTGGTGGGGAATTGTGTCAAGGAAAAAATGATTATGGAAATGGTGGAATTATTTTTGCAATGTTTATTGCTCCTAAAATAAAATATCGTATTACTGTAGATGAACAAGGGAGACTTAGCGAAAAGAAAACATTCAAAGGATATTCACAAGATAAAGTAAAAGTAGAAGATTTTCTAAAATTATATTCGGGGAAAACATTATCGACTACAGTTAATAAACCATGGAAAAGATCTTTAGAAACTGGAATTAGTATTCCTGATAAAAATAATAATACTGAAGAAAAAAAATTTTCTGGTCAAATAAATATTCTTGAACGTCAAGCACCTGATGAAAATGAAATTATGCTACCTTATAACGGAGAAGATATTCAAGCTGAAATATTTCAAACAATCGTCTGTGAGAGTAATTTCAGTGATGATGATGACACGTGGGAATAATAATTTTTTATTTTATCTAAAAATTTTATAACATCTAAAAACTTATTACATCTAAAAACTTATCAAATCTAAAAATTTTATTACATATGAAAATATATTTATCGTATATTCTGGTATTTTCTATTAAGTTTTAGCATATAATGTTCTATAATATTAAGTTTTATCATATTAAGTTTCATCATATTAAGTTTTATCATATAACGTTTTATCATATAACGTTTTATCATATAACGTTTTATCATATAACGTTTTATCAAAAGATAATTAAAATTTATTTTCACTAACTATTGATTCTTCATCATCATCATCAATTGATTCTTCATCATCATCATAAATTGATTCTTCATCATCATCATAAATTACACTTTTTGGTAAAGAATGCCATTCCCTGGTAGGATACCATTCTCTTATTGGAATATCTAACTCTAAATTACATTTTTTATCTGATAATAATACAATAGAGAAAAATATTGGTCTTTGATCTCTTTTGGAAAATTTAATAACACCACCATAATCTGAATCAGTTTTAGTTTTTATTAAAGATGATAAAATTTTAAATTGATTAGATGTAAATCCTAATTTAAATTTTGTAGACCCGACACATAGTTGTCTAACAGTATCTTCAACTATTCCATCATTATTATTTTCAATTGAAAGAAAATGAAATTTAGATAAATTTTGATTATATGTAGTATTAATATCATGTACATCAGTATGAGATATAAATTTTTCTTCACTTAAATTTTTATAATTACTAATATTTTTATAATCTTTCTTACCATTTACACCATTTTCAGATGTTTCAGAATCATCATCTATATTATTATCATTTATATTAGTTTCTTTAAGATCGGGCAAAGCCCTGGAACCTTCGGTTCGTTTATTATGATTATGATTATGGACATTGTTAATAGTATAAGGTGTTGTCCACATATAAATTTTTTCTTGTTGAGCTAAGCCATTTATGTAAGATTTTAATAAATTAATATTTAAATTGGAATACAATCCTATATATGTATCATCATCATATCTTTGCGGCATTTCTAATGGTTCTTGTTTATTAATTGTATCTCTATAATATACTTGACATAATAATTCTTCGTTATGTTTTTTACTCTCTATGTGAATGTTATATTGGTTTTGTTCATCAACAAATAATCTAATTTTTTCTTTTGAAAAGGATTTTAATTTTTTAACTAATTCTTTAATATTAATATAATTAATAATTTTAGTTTCTATCCAATCAGTATTACTAATCGGCAAAACTGCTCTAATGAATCCATAAACATTATTATGACCTATTATAACCATATTTTCTTTATTTAATTCTACATATGCAACATCATTATATTTACTAACAATATCCATAAATTTAATAAATGGATCACCTGGAAATAAACAATAATTAGTTTCTATAGAAGGTAAACCTTTAGTCTGTTCTCTAAATATTTCGGCTTGTAATTGAAATAAAATATTAACATCTATACATGGATTTGTAATAGTATTATTATTATTATTATTATCAAAACATTTATTTTCAAATCCCGTTGATCTCGTCGAATAAGAAGAACAGGATGATGCGGGCGAATATAATTTTTTTAAATTTGCTTTATCCATTTTTTTATTTTTATTAGAAAAAGTTTTATTTTTATTAGAAGAAATTTTATTTTTTTATTGTTAAAAAATGATGTTACCAAATGTTGGTGGAGGTGCATATATCCCGAATAATCGTGAATTAGAAATAGAGATAGAAAATTATATCATGAAAACTGGAGATGTTTTATCTGGTCCATTGCATCTTTCTATTCTTCCGCAACAAAATACAGAGTTAACAAATAAACAATATGTTGATACACAAATCAATGACTTAAAAGAAAAATATATAAACGATGTTTTGGTTCCACTGATGAACGAATTAAAGTTGCTTAAACTTAATGACAAATCATTAAACGAAAAATTATTAAAACTTGATAAAAAGGATAGAGAGCTAGAAGCAGATATAGCAAAACTTTTTAAAAAAATTTCAGAACAATCAAAAATTTTAATATTACTTTCTTTAAATTTAAAATCTGCTGTAATTAAAAATAAACATCAGATAAAAATGTTAAAAGAACAATTAGAAGATGAAATAGAAAAACTACCTGAAAGAATTAAAAAAAATTTAAAGCAGTTACAAACTACATTCCAAAAAAGTGTTGATGAATTGAGTTCTAAAATTACTCAACAAATGAAAAAGATGAATAGAATAATAAATGAAGTAAACTCACTGAATCAAAAAGTTGATAAAATGAAAACTCTTAAAATCAATTTAGAAAATGAATTAAAGAAAAAGTTACAAGAAAACTCTAAAGAAAATAAAGAACATTTAAATTCTGTTAAAAGACAATTAGATGTTCTTAAAATTAAGTTAAATGCTCTTAAAACGGCATTGAAGATTAATCAGCAGAAAATGCAAGTTAATAGAAAAGAAATTAAAGTACATCACACGCTACTTGACGCAATAGATAAAGTGCAACAATCAATTAATAAAGTTATCTCGAAGTTGTTGTCCATTCACAAACGTAAATCTTGATCGGACCAAAGGTCCTCAAGTTTCTAACCTATAGAACCTTGTCCAGAGGCTTTAGCCTATCGGACCAAAGATCCTGAGGTTATTACCTTATCATAAACTCAAATCTTAGCGCAAATATTAAACGGACCAAAGGTCCTCAGGTTACTAACCAATCGTAAATATTTTTTCCCAAAAGTCAAATTTAATCCTAAAAAATGCCTATAATTTATAAACACAATCTTAAACATTTTGCTTCAAATAAAAAAATTGCTCATGAACCACGTATGAATCCTGTTTATCATTATGATAATAGAGAAACAGTTCACACGGAAGGAGCTGGCATCTTCTCTGGTATTGGAAGTATCGTTAACTTAATTAAAAATAATAAAGATTTGATTACATCTGCTGCAAAAGGAGCAGCTGCTATAGGTAGTACAGCTAGTGCAATATCAAATGCTGTCAAGTCTCAAAACGAATTAAAACAACTAGAAGCTATTCGTAAACTTAGGAATGATTCCGAAGAACTAAAAAATTTAAAAAAACTTTCAGAGGAAACAAAAAATAAAATTGCTAACATAGCTGTTGGGGAAACCTTGAGGAGCGGAGCTCCGTCTGATAGTAAACATAAGAAGAAATCTGGCGTAGCCATAAAACGTTCAATTGAACCTACGGTTCGTTCAATTGAAGAAATAAGAGGAAATGGCGTGAGTAGCAACCTTCTGTCTAACCAGCAAAGCTGTAGCGGAGCTGGTTTAGCAAAATTCTAAAATTATGTTTTTTAGTAAAATTTTTTTTAGTAAAATTTTTTTAGCAAAATTTTCTTAGCAAAATTTTTTCAGTAAAATTATTTTAGCAGAATTTTTTCTGTGTGTGAGAAAAACAAAAAGTCAAATTATTTTTTATAAAAATGTCTTCGCTTATCGAAAATAAATTTAGATTAGACGATCCTCCGTTCGTCGGTTGCAATCAAAAAAAGAATGACTATATAAGAATTGCTATGAATCCCGGATCTTCCAGTAGAGTAAATACCGGAGGTGATTTAATTTTTGAAGTTGATTATCAGCAGAGTTATATATATCTACCTGATTCATTTTTACACTGTGAATATTCTTTGTATAGTGATGCCAATTTTACAACTCCATTACCAGAAATCGATAATATTGCACTAGAGAATAATTTCTTTCCAAGATTATTTACACAAATGCGTTTAGATGTTGCAACTCAAAATATAGAAACAATAAGTGATTCTCCAGGTGTAATTGATGCAATGCTTAGATTTATAACAATTGGTGAAAATAATAAAAAGTATGAAATCGAAGGTTGGTTTCCTGATACTAATGATGGTATAAATGTTGATGATTTAACTCACGCTGGAACAGATGCAGCAGGAATTCCGAAAGATGTAGAAAATATTGCAAAACTTTTAAATAAAACAAACAATAGTGCATATAAAGAAAGACGTGAATTTAACAAGAAAAGTAAACAGACAGTTAATTGGTCATTGTCTCCATTATTCGGATATTTAGATTATGACAAAATATCATATCAATTAAAATTTAAATTAATAATTCATCGTACAGCAAATAATGAATTAATCTTTTTTGGTAAGACTGGAAAAAAGCATATTTAAAAATTGATAGACTTGAATGGTGGATTAAGCATATTACTCCTAGTTTAGAGGTTGAAACAGCTATTGCAAAAAGATTAAATACTAACAAACCAATTCCAGTAAATTTTCTAAAGCGTACTGCTAGTTCAGTAACTTTTTCCGAACAAAGATTTAACTGGCATTTTACTAGAACTGCGAATACTCCAAGATATTTATTGCTAACTTTTCAAAGAAATAATTCTCCAAGTTTTGATAAGAACAACAATCTTTTTCATATTAATACAATTCGAAGTTTACAAGTTTCATTAAATCAAATCCGATATCCAATTGATCCATTAAGATTCGATGATACCAATAATCAACTTATGGAAGGATATGATGCTTATAGAAATCTTTGTATAGAATTTGGACTTGAACCACAATTAACTCCTGGAGATTGGAGACATTTATATCCTGTTTTCTGTTTCGATCTAAGTGCACAATCTGAAGATATTATCAAGACTGGTTGTGATGTAACAATTAATATTGAAAAAAAAGATTCCACAACTTCATTGATGGCTTATGGTTTATTGCTAGAAGATGTAAAATATTCTATTGAAATTCTTAATGGAAAGATGGCTAGGATAGGCTAAAGCCCAAGACTTCGTCGATTAATTAATTTTTTTTTCATAACTTAAAATTTTGATAACTGGAATAGATTAAAAATTTTTGATAACTTAAAATTTTTTCATAACTAGAATAGATTAAAAATTCTTAACTTAAAATTTTTTATCAAAAATGTCGCAAGCGAAAAGTAATAATAATAAAACTGTTGAATTAAAACTACGTAACATTGTTGACAAAAATACACCTAAAACTATTACGATTAACAAAAAAAAGTATTACATAAGTAGACCAATGATAGAGAATATTCAATTACAAGGAGAAAAGAATGGCGGGATTCTCCCATTAATTCCCCTAATAATAGGTGGCATAGCAGCTGCAGGAAGTGTTGCAGGTGGGACAGCTGGTATTGTCCAAGCAGTAAATAAAAATAAATCAGAGACGGCAGCATTAGAAGAACAAAAACGTCATAATAGGGAGTTAGAGAAAGTTGCTAGGGGAGAAGGAATAGTAGAGAATTTTATTAGTAAATTAAATTTAGTTGATGAAGGAAAACGAGTTCTCAAAAATATTCTCCACAATGTTGATGATTTAATTGAAATTAAAGAAACAAAAGATGGTTCTGGAATATATCTAAGTCCTAGTATGATAAGGTAATAACCTCAGGACCTTTGGTTCGATCCGGTAAAACATTTATTTTATCTTTTAAAATGAATTCTACAAATTCCGAAAATTTAATTAAATTAAAAATTGCTAATTTAGATTTATTGAATTATCTATTAAACAAAAATAAAAACTCAAACTGTCAGCATATTGGAGGTGACATACAAAAAACATTAGAAAACTTTCCTGGATTTATTTGGAGTAAATATTCGAAAGAAAAACATCTTCCCGGTCATTCATATACTGGTCCAGGAACTCGATTAGATATAAGACTAGATGAGAATAATAATCCGAAACCAGGTGAAGAACCAATAAATAAAGTAGATGCCGCCGCTTATAGACATGATTTAGCTTATCGAAATCATGATCTAAGTTCTCGACATACAGCTGATAAGAAGATGATTCAAGAATTAGACAGTATTCAAAATCCTACATTTAGAGAAAAAATTGAAAGAATGTTTGTTAAGAAAGCTTTACAAGCTAAAATATTATTCGGTCAGGGTTTAAATGAAACGACAGCAAAGCTGTCTGAGAGCAACGCTCGAACCTACGCGTCCGAAATCCACAAGGAATACAGAAGGCCTAAATATCTATTGAAAGTAAAAGTATTTAATAAAGATGATATTTGGAGTGCTGATCTTATTCATATGCCGAATGAAAAAGATTATAAATACGCATTGACCGTTATAGATTTATATACACGATATGCTTGGGTAAAGCCTTTAAAAAATAAAAGTGGTCTATCAGTTAAATATGCGTTTGAAGAAACCTTTAAAGAAAGTAATAGAAAACCAAGGAAATTGTTTGTTGATAAAGGATCGGAATTTCATAACCGAAACGTTCAGCCACTATTTGAAACTGTTTATTCAACTGAAAATGCAGGGAAGGCCGTAGTGATAGAAAGATTCAATAGATCATTAAAAAATAAATTATTCAAGAAATTTACTGAGCAAAGAAATCAAAAATGGTTGAAGATATTACCAGGAATTGTAGAACAGTACAATAATAAAGTTCATACAGGTATTGAAGAAACTCCAAAGAATGCTTCTGACGACCCTGATTTAATACGAAAGAAAATATTCGAGAATAATTATTCGAATGAGAGTAATCCGAATTTGCAGAAACTTAAGCCGAAATTTAAGATTGGAGATAGAGTTAGAATATTTAAGTATAAGAATAAATTTGAAAAAGGCTTTGTTGGTTATTGGACTAAAGAGATATTTGAAGTTTGTAAAATAAACCAAACTTATCCGATTACTTACGAAATCAAAGATTTAGATGATGAAAATATCAGAGGCCGATTTTATCAAAATGAATTACAACGAACTGATTTTTAATTATCATTATTTTCATTCAATTCTAACACAATATCAAGAAATGGTACTCCTTTTTGTAATTTAAATAAAACATAAAGACATAATTGACAACAGTAAGTAGTTCCCGGTTTTTGAATTTGAAATGTATTATAAGTTCCATTGCCAAGTAATTTTTTGGCTTCATTTGTAGGTGGAAGTCCATAAGAGTCGAACCAATAGTTCTCAGCCTCCGGGCGGTCGAGATAGTAATTATCTCGATTTTTATTTAAGATACCTGCAGACCAATGTACTCCTTTTTCATCTGTTGTGTGAAGATTTGTTATGAAATTTATAGTTATTGATGGAACTTTGTTCCGGTAACTGAAGGTTCCTGTTGGCTTATTTTTGATCAATTGCAATTCGTCTCTCATTAGAACATGAAAATTCTTTATTCCTAATTGATTTGCAATTTTCTTTAGATCAAAATTTGTAGTTGTTTGCGTTCCATATAATTTTAAAAACTCATTTATGTTGTTCATTTTATAATAAAAAAAATTCTTGAGGGACCCCTAGAAGTCGGAAGGGACCCCTAGAAATTAGAAGGGAGGGGGTAGTAGAACTACGTTCATATGATATTGAAGGATACATCCCCGCGGTTTCTTCCACTTTTGTTTCTTCCACTTTTAAAGAAATATTATTAGTCACATGATATATTTTAAAACCCTGAAAGATGGATAAAATTCATGAATTTGAAATTCTCAACTTTTATGATTTTCGGTGTCCTGGAACGGTCATGATTTAAGCAATGAAAAATGTCATAATCACAAATTTGAGATTCTTAACTTTTCTGATTTTTTCGGTGTCCTGGAACGGTCATGATTTAAGCGAGAAAATTGCAATTCTCAAATTTGAGATTACGTGATATTTTGAGACCGGCTAAATTTTTGAAATTTTGTTTTTTTTTTAAATTTGTCACTACCTAAATTTTCCCCCCTTCGGCCTTCGGCCACGTGAAATTTGAAGTCTACCTAAATTTTTGAAATTTTGATTTTTTGAAAAAACCCGCAAAAGTGTGACATCCGGCGCAAGCGAAGCGAAGCGTCGCGCCGGATGTCACACTATATACTACTCTCCGACATTAGGTAAAGGAACATCGTTATCTAATGCCGTTGTAAGCATTCGTCTTTTGTCATTGCTTGACTTCAACAGTCTTCTCAACAGGTGATTTGTTTCTCTTTGAAGAGCGATCATTTCGTTCATTTGTAAGTTATTTCCGTGTTCATCACCACTAGAGACTGGCGCAACCGGCACCGCACTGCTGGAACCAACATGAACTTGTTCGCATGATGCCACAATCCGTTGTGAGCACAATTCACTTTCGAATGAACGAGAGCGTGAGAATGGTACTTTGGCGATGAAGGTTTTGGGAGAATCATTCGTTTTATTCACTTTTTGTAGGGTTCTCATTTTCCTTCGTTCCAACCGAATTTCACAATCGGTATCGCAATCACTTTCGCCAGACGACAGTGATTCCAGAATTCGACTGGAATCGATCGCTTTCTCCTTGTTAGCTGCAACATAAGCCTCCACATATTTTTCAGACTCCATACACTTGGTCAATGAACCAGCAGATAGTATTCGACCTCCGAGGTTTCCTTTCAGCGTTACATAGTCACCCTGTAATATGAAATAATTACAGATTAGGTGTATTTTCAATATTGAGAAAACAGCTTGTCATTGTCTTTTTTTCAGTAGTTTATCATGGTGCCCGCGGTTTCCACACGAAGAAATTCCAGAAACTAAATATGGGCTACAGAAGTCTAAAAATTGACGAGAAATGTACCCTAAATTCCCTACAAGAAATGTACCCTAAATTTTGTTACCTCTTTTGCTTCTGTTTTTAGTGTCAAATGCTCAACATTTTAAATATCCATATATTTTCCATACAATTTATCCTTTCTGAAAAGAGCTTCTTTATAAAACAATGCAAACGCCTATGATATCTACAAAACAACAACTTTGTATCTATCTATCAAATCAATAAAACAATTGCAATACAGAGACACCCTTTCCAATAAAGCTAGTTCAACTTTTTTTGGTTGAACACATGTTCTAAATTAAAATATTATAGGCTGACGAACAAACTACCTAATGACAGCTCAGCAGGCCAGGGACGCTTTATCCCCTGCAGTCCCTGTCACTGTGCCTAGCAAACTAATCACAACTACAAAAGCTACTATTTGCAAAGCAAAAAGTATCTTTAAAGTTGTTGTATAAACTGCAGCTGTGAACATGTAGTATAATTATCTGTCTATAAGTATGAACATCCAATATTACAATTTCGTAGTTGACAAACACATTTCCTTGCCTTTTCAAATCAATAAATATATATTTAGCTCTATTTAAACTGACTGCATTTGAACAATTTCTTAAATTCCAATATTCCAGAGACGATTTAATTTTCCAGAAATTCCAGTGCGCGCGGGCACCCTGAGTTTATGAACAACGAAATTTATCGATTGCGTTGTATTTATAACTAATCTAAGGTTGAATTTCAAAAATGCCAGTTCGTCTTGTGAACTTTTCAGTTTTTAATCTGATTTTGACATTTCCGAAATTCAGCATTAAATTACATTCTCAAAAGTAATCTTCGTAAGAAATTACACTTGAATATCATTTTCACAACTGAAAAAACCTCGATGGATGTTTTTGAGTAGTTATGGCTAGTTTTGCAGCAGACATTCATACATTGAGCTTAAGGAGACCGTGTTCAAATGCAGGTTTCCTTGAGTCATGGATCCACTTCAACTCAAATCACGCTTACTATTTGACAATTTCTACAATATAATTTTTATCAGTAAACGTTATTCCCGTCGACTACTGGTCAAACGCCTGATTGTTGCTTAATTTGTTTGAGACTACAAATTGTTCATTTACCTGCCAATTGTTCAGGCTTGAAGTATTCCGGTTGCTTGTAGTACGCTAGATTTTGTATCTAGCGCCTCATATGTGCAACCCAACTTAGTTTTAATAGAGCAAACAGCTGTAATGGTACATGCAGTAGGCTACAGCTGTAATGGTACATGTAGTAGGCTACATATACATGTACATCAAGTGTATTGAAGGCAAGTCATGCATCAGTTTTATGGTGTTGCGATCAGTTGTGTCTTGTGTTTCTGCTGTCTTTACATGATCTGATTTCCGGCAATACAAGGTGAAACAAAGTGGAAACAAGGTGAAGCATTGAGCAATGCGTGGAATGATGTAATCTGGGATATCTTGATGAGACAAGTGACATAGTTTTAACACGAGGGCTAGATAACTTTGAAATATTGAACCTTCCTTTGTACATCCGTGATCATGCTGTCCGTTGGCCAGCGAAATATATCGGGATAATAATAAGTTAACAACAAACATTTTGGCCCTTCCTTTAAATATTTAAATTAAATATTCATGGGCATTTTTGAAAACATGGACGTACATGTGTTGTATATGTCTCACACACATCACACACCCATTGAGCAGCTCTGTTGTATATATTTACGCTAAGTTCGATGCTAAATTACTCATCAATAACAATGATCTTCATCGGATAAATTATTGTCCATTATCACAAACTAGCAGGTTAGTAACTTCCAGTAGAATTATTCACATTGGAAGGATAGTGTGCTTACCTTCTTCAAAGCTTTCACCTGTTGCGATGGAATGTCGGAAAGCCAAGTATGATTCTCTGATATAGTTTTCGCATACGTGTTAGTATTCGTTAACCATATGAGAAAGTATTTTGCAGGAAGCCCATGTGAAAGATTCATAAATCGTGACGGCTCTTTTCTTGATCGCTTCATTGTCGAAACTGCAAGGAGTGTAATGAAAAATGGAATTAGTATTTTCAGTACCTTTATCTGGATAATAGATGTAAATGTAATGCGTCACTATCAGAAATCTTTGAAGTATTTGATAACTTGCGAACTTTACACCTGATAAATTATCCATTTGCTACAAATTTGATGTAGTGGTATTTCAGTAGTACACTGTATTTGCGAGCATGTGGATTGTGTTCCCACGTGAATTACATGACAATGGAAAACAAAACATGGAGTATGTCGTTTAATACCAAAAATTATATTTAAAAATAAGCACTGAGTCTCTAATGAAACTCAAGAATAGATGTAGACATCTGGCATGGTGCAAATTAGTACATGTCGTTCATTGAATATAACGACATCAGGAATGACGAAACATTTGTTTAATATATCAGATGCTTCGATGACACGTTCTAACATTGATCCCTTTATAAAGCCATAAAAAAGGGAAAACTTCTCTTTCAAAAGATCAGTGATAGCATCAGTGATCGTCAGAAAATAAATTAACATCAATAGATTCAAGAATCTGTACACGCATCCGTAGCTCATGGTGTTGGGTAAAAACACTCACAATTTTGGCGTAACCGAACCTTGTTTTACAGTAGCTATCTGATTCACTAGACACAGAAAACAAATGATTTGCGTAACGAAAACAAGAATCACTTAGAATTTCGACGTCATCATAGCCTAAAACGTCTCTGCTTATATGGAGGATACTGCCAAGCTGTTTATATAAGAACGATGATGCATCATTATTCAATAATAAAAACGAATGAGAGCATTTCATTAACATAAGTTTTTGAACTATTTGATGGAAGTGACCGCTTGTTCCGTGTATCAACTTCTTCATCGTCTTGAATGTGGCTTCAAATGGAGCCATCGTTGAATATGCCATTGATCCCGACTTGCGCACCCTTTCTGGGACGTGCAGCAGCAGGTGTATGTTGATGGTCATTTGATAAGGGGTATATAGTTGTTCTGTACGACTCACAAAATAGTGAAAAAGTGTGTCAATACTTTCAACTTCAAGACGAGCATTTGCGGAGATGGACAGCCTTACGCCTATTACAAATGCAATAATATGCTTTAACATTTGAGATGGGAAAGAGAGGCAAATGAGCGGCAACATTAAATAAAACAGGAAATCCTGCAGTTCCCTTCCAGTCCAGAAATTCAATGATTCCAGTTGTCTACATTTGCTGACTCCAATCGGGAAATTCATTCGAGCTATCACATCATCAATACGTTTAATTTGGCGACCAATGTAACCAACATGATATCTGTTCTTGGTTGATATCCAAAATTGCAATAGCATTTTGGTTATATTTTCATAGTAGAGATGCAGAGGATCTAAATTGACACAAGATGGTATGTTCAATAAAGGTTTCAATACAGACTCTCCTTTAATACCAAAAATTGATTCACGAGATATCTCAGCCAAGAGTGAAAGTTCACAGTACTCGTCGTCTGAAAATGTATCTACAGATTGTTTCATAAAAAATGGATCACCCTTAAACATCGCCTTAACTTCAACTTTGTCTAACTCCGCCAAACTTGAACGAATTTCTCTGAAATTTGGAAGATATGTCAGTTGTGCTCACTAATATCATTGTTGGAAATTTCAAGCATGAATATTGAGTTGTTTTCCTGTAATAGATAAAAAAGTAGTAGATAATTTGATCTTCATTTAGCAATGTTACACAAAATCATACCTCACTCTTATAAAATTGCATTTGTTTCCTTTGTTATGCAATATGTTGTTCTACAAGCCAAAAGCTATCTAGCAAAACAAAAATAAAGAAAATCGGTCAATCAGAGCCAGTATAGCACCATTATTCATCAACAGTAATGTAACTGCTACATGTGATTAACTGGACTTCATGTTCCATAGCTTCCTGACTTCGTTGCGGTGGTGTTGGCAGCACTCCTGATTGCTTTCAGCTAGAAATCTATCTCTTACTGGTTGAAAACAATACAAAGCACAAATGAACAATAACGAGATCGCATTCACAAAAGGCAAAGTGTCAGCCTTGCTAGAAACTTGTCGTAAAGAGGGCTCTGGCCGTCCACGTAAAACATCCAAACGTAGAGACCGCCTAATTTTGAGATTTGTTAAAGTTGATCCAAGTCTCTCGTTAACTGAGATGGCTGCACTAGTCTCGTCTATTTCTAAGTCCACTATTCGTAGAAGACTTATTGAGTCGAATTTCAAGAGCTGTAAGAGGCCCTCTCAGATCGAATTATCAGATCAGCATACAAAAAGACGTCTCAGATGGGCAATGAGTCATTGTCACTGGCGAAATCAATGGGATCGGGTTGTCTGGTCTGATGAGGCATCAGTCCGTCTGAAGGATAGTGATTGTCGATTGAGATTATGGATAAAATCTGATCAGGAAATTCCGAGACATTTACATCGTCCCCGGGTGCAAGGTGGTGCGACTCTACTGATTTCGGCTGGCATTTGGACCAATGGCCGCTCTGAACTTCACATACAGCAAGGAACCATGAATTCTGAACGCTATGTGAATGTTTTGCGAATGAACATTGGCCAAATGACAGATCAACTTGGTGATCCATCGACTTGGTTATTTATGGATGATAATGCTACGTGTCACAGGAGTAGTAGAGTCAACTTATGCAAGTCTCAATTAGGGCTTAGGACATTATCTTGGCCAGCTCGTTCTCCTGATCTGAATCCCATAGAAAATGTATGGAGTATTCAAAAACGCAACGTTCGTCGTTCACTGCTACCTACAGATGGCGTATCACAACTTACGTCACTGTTCAAAAGAGAGTGGAGAAAGTTAGATCAGTCAAAAATCAACGATATCATCGAATCAATGCCTAGACGAATTGGTAATGTCATTGACAATAAGGGTAGGGCCACAAAATATTAGCTTCTTAAGAACCGTTACTGTATCATAGCTCATCAGATTATATAAGGACATTTAAATATATTAGGGACATGAAATAACATGAAAAATGCTTTCTGTATCACACCTATGTTTTATTTAGTCAAATTTTAGGATGATCCACTTTTTATGAAACGGACTGTAGCATGGCTTTGTACGGGTATATTCTGGTTCTTTCAATCACCTTTCCAGGAGTTTTACAGAATAAGCATCCAAATTTCCGATTAAATTGCTTGACATTCATTATACTGGCTTGAGCCGGGAGATCGAATACGCCTCGCAGTATTTCTGTATGAATTCTAACAATCCTATTACCAATGCACATGTCAAAACTATGGCGCGGAAACGAGGCAACAAATTCGCGCAAATACTCCTTCCAAACTGGTTTTTGTTGACCACACCACAATGATAATAGAAGAATATTCTCCATCTTAAACCTTAATTTTGGGGGTAAATCAAGAATCAAGGCAAGTAAGGGCCAGTACGAAGAGGTTGAAATTTTATATGGATTGCCACCATCCGAGCAGATTAATAAGCGAATGGTAATTATTTCTTCTAAGTAATTGGCTGAACTGAGAGCACAAATCACATCTCCATTATCAGTGATGGTGGATCTGCTTTGGTAACTCAATATTTCCGACAAGTAATTAGCCAAAATAATTTTCAGTTGTTCAATCATATCTATGTTGCAAAACAAACACAGGCGACTTCTGCATACTCGACATCTTACTGAAGAAGACTGCTGAGAATCACATTTAACACAATAGTACTTAATTTTGATCGTTTGAAAGTCGTAATTGTACACGTTTCTCCTGAAGTATCTAATCATTGATGATACAGTCTTCGGAATCTCATTCCCACATTGAAAAGCCGACGTTATTGCCAATATAACATCCAAACCACTCTCGCTGAGTCCTTTGTAAACATAGGCATATAAAGTAGCCGCAACGAATAAACATACAAAATTCCCTCGTGATTGTGGATGATAGGGATACAATGTTGGTGATACTTCGGTTGACAGTCTGGAGTCATCATCGCTGGTTTTGTTCATTTCATTTTCAACCTGTTGATCATTTGTTTCAGTGGCATTGGATCGATGAGTTCCTGGAGCAACATCCTCTGATTGATTATCACTGATATTTTCGACATCCCTCGCAATTGGAGGATGCTCTTCATTCCTCTCGCAAAATGAATCACTTTCAAATGAACAATGAGACTCTGAAGCTGAGGACTCAATGTCGGAATCCGCCTCCATTGCATAGCTATTACGGAGCGTTGAGAGAAATCTCCCGTAGCGTTCCATTGCACACTACAAGAAAATCGTAATAGTGATATACAGGGACCACAAGCAGATGCACACTGTTTGAACATGAGATAAGATGCATCAAAGCTTTAATACAATTTGATGAAAAATAGACTATAGACCCAAATTAACCCTTGCTCTTCAAGTGACTATGGCTCATTACTGATTTGGAGGTAAGTCACTAAATTTTAGCATGATGATTTGATGGAAATACCTTAAAGTTTAGCACATCTCGTTAGTTTGTTGAGTTCTATTTGTCGTCTCTACAGAGAAGTTCGTAACTGGTACTTTTTTGTTGGGTAAAATTTTTTCTTTGATAAACAGTTCCTACTCGGCTATTATGAAGTAGAAATCCAAACTATTGTTATGAAAAGTTGCGGTAGTGCATTGCTTAGTGTCAGACAAAATTTCAGAGCGATCGGTGAAATAGTTGCAGTTCCAGAGCAACTAATGTAAATAGACCAAATTACCCCGTAGACCCAAATTACCCCGACCCACCCTATTAAGTTTAAATATTCAGAAAGAAGTGCATGGATGCATCGACAGGTCCTTAATAAACTGATTTACACTCTTAAAAGAATGTTCAGTCTCTGTGATGGATGTATAGGCCTAATTCAGTAGATCTACTGTCAACCTACGAGATTTTGAAAACATCGGCGTGAAGGATGCATAGACCTAGTTGAGATTTACTGTCAACATTCGAGATTCAGAAAAAATCGGCATGGACAGATCCTAGAAAAGCTGATTTACACTTTCTTAAAAGCATGTTTGGCTTATGTGATGGAGGCCATTGCAAATTTTGTGGCGTTGTTGTTCCATGATATTAATTTTGTATAACTATTGACCTGAGCCTTACGAGATATCTCGTGTACATGGTACTTGTTATCGTTGCTAAGAGTTAATCCATATTTGAATGTTCTAGTTAGTTTCATTACTTGTGTTAACGCGAATATGTGAGGTGTCCCAAGTACTGTGAGTAAATATCGGGGTTTTTTGTTAGCAGATTAGACGTGTGTAGCGTGTACAGCGTACTGAATCAATTAATAGGATGGCCGCGAACAGAAGACTACGTTTCATGTCGGAGTAGGTAAAAACCAGTTCTGTCTTCTTCTAAAATTTTATGGCTAAGAGATGACGTTAAAAGCTATTTACAGGCCCGACGTTTCACGCCTTCGCGCTTCCTCAGGGGCAACACAAGCTAAAACCACAAGTAAGACCGACAGCGTAAGGAGAGCGTGATGACAAAGCTCTGCAACCTTATATAGTGATGTGTGGGATGTGAGAATCAGACTAAAAATCAATCAGTTCATGTTTGCGGTTAATGTTGGGCTTCATGCTCTTGATACAACGAGCTTCACTCAAACGAGTGTCGACAGGATTCTTACATTTGTCCAAGATATCTAAAGTGAAGTTGTCAATAGACACAATATGCTTGCATTGAGATCTGTGATCTGCCAGTGCACTGCTGGTCTTATTGTTAAAAGAACGCGCGTGTTCCATGAAACGTAATTTAAAAGGACGACTAGACTGCCCTATATAAATTGGCACAAAATTTACAGGTAAATTTGTAAACAAAGAATTTGTCTTTGTAAGTATATTTGCTGGGTAACCAATCACAGACCGTGCCATTCTCATGTTTATTATGTTTAGGCTTGTTTTGAAGGCTACTATAAAGATTAGAGTTTGGAATGTCTACTAGGTTGACAGGTAAGTCGTATTTCTTAATAAGGGTGCGTATTTTACAGCTAGTTTTATCATTTATGTATTTCATTTTAAGAATATTTGGGTTGCGTTTTTTAGGGACAGACTTATTTTTTCTATTTCTAAAAGTGCGATAGGTTTTGTAACCATTTTGACGAAACTTTTTGTCTAGTTTATTTTTGGAGTTTTCAAACGCGGCTTCTGAGCTGCATCGTTTTTGGACGTACTCTACAGTATTTTTTAGATAGTTGCTTTTTACGTGACTTGGTACGTAGCTATCCTTCCGTAAGGCAGTGCCGGAATGATAGGGTTTCTCAAACCAGTTGTAATGGATGTTTTCATTTTTTATAAAAATGCTTAAATCAAGGAAGTTTAAGACTCCGTTTTCGGGTACCTCCATGGTGAACTTAATTTCGCTTAAGTAGCGAGTATGCTGTCGGTCTTACTTGTGGTTTTAGCTTGTGTTGCCCCTGAGGAAGCGCGAAGGCGTGAAACGTCGGGCCTGTAAATAGTTTTTAACGTCATCTCTTAGCCATAAAATTTTAGAAGAAGACAGAACTGGTTTTTACCTACTCCGACTGAATCAATTGAATACATATAATTTGACATTGTTTCGGCTGCTTTGATATTGGTGGTAATTGGTTTCTAACAAAAAGAGCATCAATCGCTAAATAGGCAACTGTTTCTAATTGTGTCACATGATTTTTATTGAACACACAAGTATGACCCTTTGGCGAAGAATCTCAATAACTGGCATCAAATTTTAAGAAATACAGATTGTTTCATAAAAAATGGATCACCCTTAAACATCGCCTTAACTTCAACTTTGTCTAATTCCGCCAAACTTGAACGAATTTCTCTGAAATTTGGAAGATATGTCAGTTGTGCTTACTTATATCATTGTTGGAAATTTCAAGCATGAATATTGAGTTGTTTTCCTGTTCTAGATAAAAAAGTAGTAGATAATTTGATCTTCATTTATCAATGTTACACAAAATCATACCTCACTCTTATAAAATTACATTTGTTTCCTTTGTTATGTAATATGTTGTTCTACAAGCCAAAGGCTATCAAGCAAAACAAAAATAAAGAAAATCGGTCAATCAGAGCCAGTATAGCACCATTATTCATCAACAATAATGTAACTGCTACATGTGATTAAGTGGACTTCATGTTCCATAGCTTCCTGACTTCGTTGCGGTGGTGTTGGCAGCACTCCTGATTGCTTTCAGCTAGAAATCTATCTCTTACCGGTTGAAAACAATACAAAGCACAAATGAACAATAACGAGATCGCATTCACAAAAGGCAAAGTGTCAGCCTTGCTAGAACTCGGGTACCGAGACATTTACATCGTCCCCGGGTACAAGGTGGTGCGACTCTACTGATTTCGGCTGGCATTTGGACCAATGGCCGCTCTGAACTTCACATACAGCAAGGAACCATGAATTCTGAATGCTATGTGAATGTTTTACGAATGAACTTTGGCCAAATGACAGATCAACTTGGTGATCCATCGACTTGGTTATTTATGGATGATAATGCTACGTGTCACAGGAGTAGTAGAGTCAACTTATGCAAGTCTCAATTAGGGCTTAGGACATTATCTTGGCCAGCTCGTTCTCCTGATCTGAATCCCATAGAAAATGTATGGAGTATTCTAAAACGCAACGTTCGTCGTTCACTGCTACCTACAGATGGCGTATCACAACTTACGTCACTGTTCAAAAGAGAGTGGAGAAAGTTAGATCAGTCAAAAATCAACGATATCATCGAATCAATGCCTAGACGAATTGGTAATGTCATTGACAATAAGGGTAAGGCCACAAAATGTTAGCTTCTTAAGAACCGTTACTGTATCATAGCTTATCAGATTATATAAGGACATTTAAATATATTAGGGACATGAAATAACATGAAAAATGCTTTCTGTATCATACTTATGTTTTATTTAGTCAAATTTTAGGATGATCCACTTTTTATGAAACGGACTGACCCAGACAAACAAAAAAAAACGGCTATTTCAATGTTGACCAACAAAAAGAAGTGTGAATTAAGCTGAACCTTGAAGCACCAACTAGTCTTATCTACTTACAACTATCAATGAAGGCTTCAAATTAGATGGACACAAACTCTTAGACAATCCTTCCCGACAGCAAATACGATGACACCTATCAAACAAAAATTGAAATTGACTTCAATCAGCTTGGACCAAAGCACAATGTGCGTACAAATTATATTTCAGAAAGGACTAACCAGCTTTCATTCAGCTTTTATATCAGAATATATTTAGATGATGAGAACAGCCTGTAGATTTTGCCATTCCATAAATGGCAACGCATTCCATAAATTGTCGTACAACGCTAGTACGATACCGAGAACTTTTTCCATAAGTTGTTCCCGTGAACTTTAGTACGTTTTCAAAGTTCAATCCACCTCGTAGTTAGGTGCACTTTTTGTTATTGTTGATGAACAACCATTAATCAGATATCTATGCTGATGAAGCAAATCTGTTTTGTTGCGAAAAGTTGTTTACTTCTTTTCTTGGTGACTTACGTAATCCTGGCGTGCTCGTATTATGTAACTTTTTGTTTTGATAATGCAGTTCTATATAAGCGACTGCATGATAGCAATAAACGTCTCTCCTTTTGGTTACTTGACTTGTTCTCTCTGATTTTCGCGGTGTTGACTGACTTACTGTCTGTATATGTGGCCCAGGCTTTCCGAAGCACACCTCTATAATTGGACTCCGTCGGTTGACATCCCGTGGGTCTTAGGAAGCAGCTTACCTCTCCAAAGCGAGCGAACACACTAGCCTTCATTCACATTATGATAACCAACACTCCGGCTCTTAATAAAAACAGTTAGCACATTCTTTAGGACATTAATAAAATCACGCACTTTGATTAAATAATTAATAACACATACACACACAACACTTTTCAACAAAACCATTGAGAGTAATACTATCTTTTGGAAGCCCCTCTAAATCCTCCTGACAATGGAGACCAACAAAGAACACAAGCGCAAAATGGCTCGGCCGACAATGTCACTGAACTACTTGAAAATGGTCAATGAAAACAACCTGTAGAACTTACAATCCTATTTGCAAAATTTCCTAAAACATAAATCAAACAATCTAGTGCTCGATGAAAGCCTTCGATTGAGACTTGTGAACGTTTCTTAGTGGCAGAAGACACTCCACAAAAACAACCTAGCTAAGTGATATCTTTTGGAAGTCTGCTGAAAATGAGACCTACAAATCACACAACCACAAATTTTCTAAGCCCAAAGTCAACAGGATAATACCCTCACTCTTAGAGTTGAGGTGAGATGAATTACTGGAAAAGCTAAAACTAGAGAAATGGATTTGATGAAAAATATATACAAATTCTCAAATTATTTGGATAATTCAATAAACTTGCAGATTCCGCTTATTATTTGCAAAAGGAATCAATGAAAATGTCTCAGATGCAATGGATGGAGTATTCGCATACACATAAAAATATCAGACTGATTACACGAATATCACAATATGCCGGTAATTTTAGAAATGAAAGTAATTCAATTAATTATTCACGAAATACCCATTGTTTTAACCTAATTTACTTAGACAAATTAATTAGCTAATTAAAACAATAGGCGCAAAACAATAAAGTGCCACTCACTGTATCATGCTTGGACTCGCATTCATCCAGGAAGCTGCCAGAAAATCTTCTTCAGGAGGCAAAATCGCAATCGTGCAAAATCACAAGCTGTTTCTACCGCATGCAATTAATTCACCTATTCATGGCAAACGCATGTCACCAGACATGAATTTATGAGTTAGCAAAATTTTGAATCATTACCGTTGTCAATCGGCGAAGTTTCATCAACATATGTCACAACAGAAGTGGAATGTTAACTATTCAGTCAGATGAACCCGAATTTGGACCGGGTAGTCAAAATCGAACAGACGCATAAAGTTGTTATGACAATTAGCAACATCTGAAACGAAGACAGTTAAACACAAATCAGCTGATATCTTGCGAGTCCGAAATTCCCATAGTTGCTGCCACCACACAAGTACCCGTCCCAAATGAGAAGCTAGAATGAACTTTTGCAATGCGCAAGGCTAAGTGTCGTAGACCAAACTTTGCAACAACAGATCGAATTGGGATTTCATCAATTGAATTGATGAATTGAATAGACGTAATGATATTGGATGAGGAGATGCACATTCGACTTCGGTCAGATAAAACTTAGCACCTGACTCCTGCCATTCACATTTTAAACGTTCCTCAGAGACAAATCTCGTCGGGCAACGCTATTAACTTGCTCTGAATAAAGTCGTAGTTTTGGACAGCCTCCTCTTTCCTGATAATGCAGTGAGCAGGAACCTCCCATTCCAACATATTGAAAGTTTTTTGAACTCTGAACTATTTTGAGAGGCTTCATAATGAATAGCTAATACCATAGCCATCAAATTGCATCAAAATGGATTACTGAAATTATTGCTGTAATCCGAGCTGTGTATTGGAATTATCCATTGCATCCGTAGATCCATGGTGTTGTAATCCGATGCCTGTGGTTAGTACTTCATGTATTATTTGTCAAGTTTAAAGTTCTCTTTATGATTTCCAGTAAGAAAAGTAAAAAGCACTCGTGACGATTGAATATTGATAAAATGTGGTGCACTATCTTGTTTAAAGCATTGACTAAGTTGCGTTCAAAAGCAACAGCTGATATCGCAATAAAGTGCCTTGATTTTTTACTGCTTTTTTGCACAAACAGAAGACAATGCAACCACTTCCTAAAACACGGATGTTCATGACATCCAAGAACATTGGGAAATTATTTTGTTTCATTTTGAATTGTAAATTTCCTTTTAATATAAGACGATATACATTCATAACCGATGTACGGTGTTTTCTATTTTTTTGAATTGTAGATGCTGTTGATCATCTTTGTGCATGGATAGTTTAAAACTGTCAACTTTCCTCGGCAATGACAGCTATACATATGCAGAGCTAATGTGAAAGCAACAATGAATTTAGTTAAGTATTTGAAATTTAGGAAGCTATGTTCCATTATCGGTAATCCTGACAATATGACAAAAGCTGTGTTTGTTGGACGTAATTTGTCTTGCCAACAATCCTACGAATTTAACCATCTCTTCAAGCATTGTGACTTAGCAGGGATTTCTGTGAACATGGATACTGTTGAAGGACTTCAATGCATTGATTTATGCAGTCAAATCAATTTGATGTTGGCACAAACGAATAAGTGTGGCTGCCAGCAATGAATACGCATCCAGTAGGTTTTTGCCTGAGAAACATGAGGTTAATGGATAGAGACTTATTTCTGGTGGGCATGGCGTCCTTGCTTGAGAGCTGCCTCGAGCTCGGGAGTTCGAGGCATATGAACTCTAAACCAAGCAATATATATAATATGCTATATTTTCTGAACGGCAAGACTGCTTTCGAATGCAAACAACTCAGATGATGACCAATTCAAAATGATGATTCTACGTCAGTCACTACTCATTTCGAAAGTTGATGTAATTCTTCGTTCCATTTTCTTATGATAGAATATTGAATTTACAATCCAACAATCGAATTAGGAATTTTATAGACAATTATCAATTATGCCGTCCAGTGGCTTTGTCTTGATATTGGCAGTAGTATTTCGGTTTTCTGTGCTATATCTCAGGAAACATGATGCATTGATGGAAGAGGATCAGCAATATTTTCAAGATATCTTGCCGGTAAGATATCTTACAATAGTGCTGCAAGATCCTGCGGAGGATTTCGATTTTCTGTAAGAGCGCAAGAAAAGCGTAGGATTCTTGCGATTATCTGCAAGTCGGTGTAAGATGTACCGACTAGTGCTATTATCTACTTCTATGAGAGAGAGAGAGAGAGAGAGAGAGAGAGAGAGAGAGAGAGAGAGAGAGAGAGAGAGAGAGAGATGCTAATAAATCTCTTAATAAACTGACAGAAGAAAGAATTTCAATGTGCGAATAACGTGATTGTTGATGAAAGAAAAAACGACGATAAAAATGATATCATGAAAACTGATTAATGGTCCATGTTAAAAAAGGAGATTAAAAATTCCGTGATAAGAACGAAATGTGGTCGGGTCGAAAGCTAACGAGCAGAGATTAAAGGAAACTCTTTCAATTTTCAAAAGAAAGTGGATTTATCGTCAAGTCTCAAAAATTTGCATAAATTAGAGACGATGAGAAATTGAAACAACAACAACTACCAACAACAACGCATACGACATCTTCAGTAGCTGTTAGAAGAACTCCGGGCTCTCGCGGTGTAACTTGACTACAGAAGTAACAACTACAACTGCCTACCAGCGAACAACAACACAGTAGCGTATGCGGCAGCACATCAACGAGCGCGATTGAAGATTGACGGTATAAGTGACACTGATATTTATGATATTATTTTGGTATAAGTGAGTCCGATCGAATTGAAGTGAATTCAACATCAAGAAGTGAACTGCAAGTTCAAAGTTTTTCTTTTATCGTTGAGTATCGTATTTGTATAACTATAGTCTTGAAAATTAATATTGTCAATTGTTGTGATTGGAAGTTGAATAATATTTCATGTCATTGCCATTTCAATTGAATCATTAATTATTAGAATAATTTGTTGACACTGTCTATATTGTGATTTGAACTGACAGGCTGCCCTTTAATGCAGGGTTAATTTTCCTCTTTCCGAAACAATTGTTTTTCGTGTGTACAACAATTAAGTTAATCTCCAATTTTTGTGCTTATCCAATCAATAACTAAATTCAACAATTGTTTTATTTTGATTAATTATCTTACATGATAAATAACTAAATAACAGATTGAACAAATATGATTATCTTTTCATTGTTTGCTTAATTGCTGAATTAACATTGACCGGGGGCTGTAGACCCATCAAAGTCACAATTAGCACCCTTTATTCAACAATAGAATAAAACTAGCTATATCGATCTATCTCTCTCTCTTATCTCTGCGTGCAGTTAACACAACGGCCGAATACTGTGATTTCAATTTTTGTACAAATAGATTTATCACAGGTCTATCGAAAAAGTGGAATTGAGGTTTATCAAGGTCAATTCCAATTCCAATTCCAGTAGATTTAAATATCGTCAATTCCAATTCCAATTCCGACTTTTCCAACTCTGCCAGGCAATAGTATTTTCAGTAAATGGTGATAATGGAAACAACTTTTTAAAATAATAAAAGCAACATTTCAGAGTCATGCTGCTTTTACCCTCAGTGTCTCGATAAAAGTTTACCGAATTTGGTTGTGTCTTCACCTGCAGAAACTTATACTAAAATGTGCTATTTGAGTTGAACTGAAAGTTTGAATCATTTGACGTTTGATCTTACCTAATACAATGATGTATTAGGTCATAGCGATCAACAATCATCATACACATATTATGACCATTTCTTCCATCACTGTATGGTTAATTAGTTTTTGTTGTCATTTTTCATGTCAAGTAGTGATCTAATAGAAATCTGATTAAGAATTGGCGGTTTTTTGACCTTCGACCTTCACCTCAACCCAGGAATGACCTTAAAAATAACAATAATACTGTTTTTCTGAATCAACGTTCAATGCCTTTTCGATTGATTTGTGGTTTGGCAAAAACTGGTATAATGGTTTGAGAGATCAGCAACACACCCCAGTGGGTGGCGGTTAATATAATCAGGTAAAAAGAATTTGTTTGATAAAACTTGCTGGTCCTTCACGGCGCTCAAATTCATCGGCTCGTCTAGTGTTTTCTCGTCATATTATACCACAAAATATATATTATATTTCCGCAAATTTATAGTCACTGCCTTTAGTAATGAAGTGAAATTATGCACTGCAGACGGACGGAATGTAGTTAAATATCATTCAGAGAACTTAAATTTCATAACATAAAATTATGAGAAAAATAGAAAGAATCTACAATGTACTCACTCATATATAGAGAGAGATATATAGAAAGAAGCTGAAAATTAAATCTTAATGACCATCGGCTTCTCAACCAGCATCAGGGTCAGATAGCACAACAAAGATGGCAAAATTAACTGAAGGGAAAATCTAAAATTGAAGAGTGGTATTCACAGAGGAATCAAAATCACATGTAACTATGATGATGAAGGTTGGGTCTAATCTTGGGCTTGGGTGGCCCCAAGACCAAGATTAAATCTTGGGATACCCCCCAAGACCCAAGACTAAGATTAATCTTGAGTCTAATCTTGGGCACCCCCTCAAGATTGGACCCAAGAGTGGCTATTTCTCTAAAGTCAAAAGCCAAAAATGCTTATTTCCAAGAACATTGAAAAACAGGAGCATGTGCGTTCACATAATATCCACAAAAACATAGCTTGATGGCAGAAAACAGCGTGCGGTCGGTGTTTTTGGAAAAAACATATTCTGAACAGGAATGAGAGGAGAATTGACGAAAATAAATTTCCAGAATTCATACTTATTGATTAGTGATTTCCTTAGTCATCGTTCGCAAGTCGTTTGCTTTTTTGAGAAACTTCGCGATGGATTTGACCAGTTTTGGAGTTAAAATATTCATCAATTTATTGAATTCTGTTGTATTGCTACAGTTGCATAACAAAGCCGCTGTTTCTTGTCGCAAATTTTGATATAGTGAGCATTCTATCATGAAATGATACAGAGTCTCCACTTTCGAATTATCCCATAGCTCACATAAACTCTCTTCATATCGCAATCGAGTTACGTAACTGCCAGTTACGAAATCTAGTTTGTGATTTTTTTTCGAAATTTTAATAAAATATTTATGTCATTGTATTTAATATCAAAATTCAGATATGATTTCATAGTATTCTCAAAACCACATAATTCTAAATAATTCAGGCCAGAATAACTTTCTTTTGCTGTAGATATCCATTTCTCTCTAACGCAATAGGTCACTCGATTTTTTGCAATTCTCAAATATTTTCCTTTATCAGCCGTTAACCATAGATTTGGCAGGCTGAGTTTTGTAAGTACTTGCCTTATTCGGCGGCACCATGTATATCTACTATCATGACCATCTGAAGTCATTTTGAGATATATTGTATCATATATTTCTTTTATCAAACTTCTTTCATTTCTCGCAATTATTTTTATCCAATAACACATGGCTGCCTTCAAGAAATGAGTATCCATGCGACATATTCCAATTTCACCAATGAGACAATAATTGGTTGTAGTGTGCTTTAAATGGTAATATCTTTTGTAAAATTGATATTGAATTTGATCTAAACTTCTTAAATTATTAAAGAAACAGATTTCGGCACAGTACTTCATTTCTGATAACATAAGCATCTCAAATGTATTCATTTTGATATCTCCACTAACTGGTCCAAACTCTTTTAGCTGTTTAGCTGCTAGATAAGAGGCTTGCTTTCCTTTAGTTGTCAATTGTTCCAAATGAATTTTGTTACTTTTTGATATCCACATTCCTAAATACTTATATTTGTCAACTACTTCTATGGATGTCAAGTTTTCATCAAGAAAAATGTCAATTCCGTCTATTTTTGTAGCTATAATGTCAGTCATGATTTTAGTCTTATCATAATTAATGCTAAGGCCATTATCTGTACAATATTTGTAAATAAATTTAAATTGACTTTTCAGACCATGCATACTTTCGCACATCAGCAATATGTCATCCGCATATATGACTGATCACATTTCAAATCAAATAGTCTTACTGGATCAATCGTGTCTTTGTTATCATTTAAGATATCAATAAAGTCATTTATGTAAATACTGAATAAAGTTGGTGATAGAACATCTCCCTGTGGAATACCATTTTAAGTTTAAAGGATTGTGTTTCTTTGCCGCAATGTAAAATTTTGTATTTTTTATTGATAATGGTGCTAACGATCAAATGACAAAATTTTACTTTCGGGCATCAAACTTTTAACTTGTCAATCAATCTCTTTTTCGGAATGGAATCAAAAGACAAATCAACGAAACATAGAAATAATGGCTGTTTTGTATTCTTATCAATTTGCTTAATTTCCTTGATAATTAGAACGCTATCCAATGCGGAACTTCCCTTTTTAAAACCGGTCTGTTTCTTCTTAACAACGTTATTTTTCATTAACCAATTGTTAGTCCCATATTTATAATTCTCGTCAGAATCGTTTCTATGCAGGATGATAGGTTGATATATCGATATGAATTTGGATCAGCTCTATTTCCTTTTTTTAAATTGGTGTAATCCAACTATACTTCTCCAAGGAATTTCATCAGCATTATTCAGTACATAGCTATACAGCGTTTCTAGAGTATCATTTGTCTCGTCTTCACATATTTTTAATGCTTCATAAGTTATTCTGTCAGGACCACTTGTTTTCTGTGACTTGGATTCTTAAAGAGCATATATAATTTAAGTTTTTGTAATTCTATTGTCTAGATTATCAACATTTACTTGGCCTTGCAATATTTTTGGTAGACTTTTGCAAGACAAACGTAACATGTATTGTTTGACACCTTTAAGTCATTAGCCACAATGTAGGAATACGAATCTGAAGCCTTTAATATACATTTGCGATTAGTTTTTTTAACAGCTTTATTTTTATTTATCGGTTGCCAATATCCATTATGATAATTATTTTTTCTTGCATTTCTTAAATTTCTTAACTTATTTCTCTTTTCCAGTCTTCTACCCGCTTTTACTGTTTTATTAAAGATTCTTTTACTTTCCATCAGTCTACATAAATTTTCAGCTGTTGGGAGTTCTTTCCATTGAAAAACATTCTTTCCATAAAATTTTCTAAATTTTCGTGTTTCACTTGAAAGAACAACTTTTCGAATTCGCCTTTTAATTTTTTTTATGTAAATCGAATTAATTTTGCTTAGTTCATTATAGATATTTTCAACCGACAGATCATTTTTCTAAATTTGTATGTTCAGACCCCTACATCTCTCAATAAACTTTTCATGGTTAAAACTATTTTTCATATCGTTTTTTCATTTATGAGGTTTGATTACTTTGGTATGATGGCAATCCTGATCAGGTTGATGATTTTGTTCCTCAAATTCTGATATTAATTTCAGTTTTAGTGAGTGATCCGTATATGGAACTGGTTCCATTATTTGAGAGGAATTAGGATTATTTACCATTGATTCCGATATAAGAAGGAAGTCAATTACTGATTTACGTATCTCGCAATTTCGAGTTCTGTAATAAGTGCTTCTAACCGACCATTTGCAATTATCAAAGAAGTTTCATTACAAAAGTAAATTAAATTTGGGCCCGTCGGATTTATCAATGTGTCATCTGACTTTCTTTCTGGAAGTTTACAACTGAATAGTTTGTTTCATTGCCAATACGATCATTGAAATCCCCGATCATTATTATGTTTTCCATTTTAAATTGGATCATGTACCACTTAATATTTTCATACATTTCTCTGTCTTTGTATTTTGAATCTCGGTTATCTACATAACAAACAATCAGGAATATATCTTCTAAATTTTTCCAATGAATACTTTTTTATTTGAGTATTTGGAGATTTCCTTTTTCTTTAATCAAACTATCAATATCTAGCATTGAAATATCATCAGTTTCTTTTATACATCCAAACACATTTTATATTTCTCCTGCGATATATGCTTCTATTGGCTATTGTATGAAGACCGTAGCAATTTTCAAGCACCGGTTGAGCTTGGGTACGACTCAAATGTGTTTCTGTTAGATATATGATATTAGCTTCCTGAATATCATGAAGTTTGATGTCTACCTAATGTCTACCTAAATCAATACAAAGTTAAATAGAAAATCAATGTAAAAATAATCCTCATGTAGTCCATTAATATTGACATAGAATAATTCTATATTACTGTAGAATGCTTTGCCTGTTTCTTTTCAGCAGTAGTTTTTTCCTCTTCTCCTTCCTTCACTTCATCAAAAATAACGGTCATCATCGTAATTAGAACGTGTTGAATGATTTGTGTAGCTGTTATCTGTTTGTTCTATAATGAGTGTTTTGCTGCTGATGCTGGTTAGGCGACAATGGTCTTATTCTTTCTTCAGGAAATTGATCATTTTCTCTTCGATAATTTCTGCTCTCAAAAATTGATGTTGTGGTCTTCCGTGTGGTCTTTGATCATGATGTGGATTTCTTGGATATCTTCTTTCGTTAGCCCACTCATAATTTCCATCGTGTCTGAAATTTCTCCATTGTCTTCTATATGGCATTGTTTTTCTATGAGTATACTGTCCAGGGCATCTTCTTGGTTGTGGTCTCATGTTTTTGTTAACCCTCCAGGCGGTGGGCCCTTCAGCCACCTTCCAGGCGGTGGGGGGGCATATTTATGCCCCCCAGGATATCCTAAACTAAGTGTGCGAATTTTATGAAATGCTGGCCCTTACACATTTCGGACATGCTGAATTCAGTGGTGCCATTTGCATTACTTAATTTGACTGTCTTCATGCTATAAATAGCATTTCAAAATTTGAAAATGCGTTTTTTTTTCAGAAAAATGTATTTTTTATGTTTTTAGCGAAATTTTATCATCAGATTATCGCAAAAATTGACTCAAACATGTTTCAAGTTCTCTGAATACAATGGTGATGTTCGCATTGCTTTAAAATTTGAATATATGCATAAATAGCATTTTAAATTTTGAAAATTTATTTGTTTAGTTATTATCAAATAAAATTATATATATAGTTTTTTTTTGAGATAATCAACAGAGAGGACTCTAAAAATATTGAAACATTTATCACTCTTATCAAAAGAGCTTTTTGTTAATGTCATAGAAGCATATTTGATTCAAACAAATGTTTTTCATTGTTGAATACAACTCAAGTTGATCAAATTTGGTTACAGCTGATTATGAAGAAAACTGTTACCGATTCCAATGCAGTCAAATTAGTCACGCAATAGCGCCTTCGGCGTGTTTGTAAGTGATGAAAGGATGCAGTGGGAAGGCGATTGAACGTGATACGCAGACTTATTGCCTCTACTGCCAAGGTGTTTAGAACCAAGGTGTTTAGAAAATCTTTTATAGTGTTTAGAACTCATTTTTTCTACAAATTTTGAAAACAGTATTCCATATATTTATGTTCAAATAGTACATGTACATGCCTACATGTAGAAAATACATTGCCTACATGTAGAAAATACATAACATATACATGTGAATATATTTTCAATACATAACAGTAATGAAAAAGATGTAAAAACTAATATTACTCTATAAAGTACTTACAATATCATTGTAAGTAGTATATGCAGCTTATTTTCAAATTTGAATTGGTAAACCGTGATAAGCATAAAGTTATTTATAGTCAAATAAGTTATTCTATACGTAATGAGTGATTCCAAGCAATAGCAATTCATTCATAGACAAAATTTCTGAAGAATTTCACTGATTTGATAAAATTTCGAAAGTACTTTTCAATAAAGGTCATGTAAAGGTCGTTTCTGTGATCCAATTTTAATAATTTTACAGGAAATTGTCAAAAATACGCAAAAAATAAGCTACTGAAAATTTCAGAATCATACGTTTCATATTTCATGAATTAGATCAAAAAATACAAAGGGGGGGCATAAATATGCCCCCCACCGCCTGGAGGGTTAAACCAGCAATTCCATGAGAGGTGCCCACGTCTACTGCAAGTGTAACATCAATCTCAAAGAAATTTGGTGTTGAGGCGGCCTTTGATGAGATGATCGTTGATGCAAACGTTGAACTTCCTGCTGGTGAACTCGATCTGCTTCAATCGGACGTTGTTCTGCTTGCGGAGATTGGCTTGATGTTACATTTATTGGTATAAATTTAGGGAAACTGGACTATGGTGGGCTTACTCGTACCGTTCTGAAGCGCTCTTCGTGTATTGCGTGAACCACTGAATGAATTTCATTGATGTTGTCGCTCATTTTTCTTATTTTCATATTGATTTGCTTTAAGTAATATTCTGTGTCTTCAACGTTATCGTCTTCTTTATTTGTAGAATCTCCTTCGTCAGAGTCATCGCTTTCATTATCTTTCTTTTCTTGCCTTTTAATTGCTTCTATCCTTTCGCATCGATTTCCGCCAACCGCATCTGTGTGATTTCTGCTCTCAAGTTTCTAATTTCTTCAACCATTTTCTTCATTTCTTGCTCATAAGTATTGATTGATGTCAGCAAATCTCTTTCTCGATGATGTCTTTGCTTCATTCTATCGATTTCGGCTTCACAATCTAGTTCTTCTTTGCTTTGTTGATTTTGATGTGATTCATTTTGCATCGCTATGTTGTGGATGTCAGTAGGATAAATTTTGAATTTACAAGTGTCACAATTGTATATCCGTTTTGTTTTTATATACTTAATATATTCATACGATGGCAGTTTCGTATAATAGGAATGGAAGAGCAAATCACATTTCACAAGTCATATGAATGTCCTATTCCGAAATAGAATCTCTGCAAACCCCACATTGGCGATGGCTAGGTTTTGACGGAGACACTGGTTGTAACATGACCATTATGGAATTTCACGAAAGTTAGCGGAAAGATCAGATTTCTATGTACAATAACAATAATACATGGCAAAGTCGAACAGTCTTACCTACTGTCTAGGTAAATCAATGCAAAGTTAAATAGAAAGTCATCGGACGGTTGGAGTGAGGCAGTGAAGTCAGCTCATAAAAATCAACACAATAGGGGTTCTCTAATGAAAAATTGCTGCAAAAAAGGAAATAATCAGAAAACGGCAACAAAACCAGCACCAAAAGACTGCAAACACAATAAGGACCACTATGATATCAAAAACTATGGAAAACGATTACTAAAAACTAAGATTACAATGAAAATTCGACAATAAACCAGAGCTATAGAAAATAAGACCGCACGCTAACACAGAGGTTGAAGTGAAACAGCAATTTGAAGGTCTCTGATGAAGTGAAACAACAATTTCCAGAACATTTTTGGAATTTTGATTGAGATTTACAATTGCATGAAGGTATTTTGAATCATACCATATTGTACATATTGCTATCCAGTTAATATGTATCTGATGTTCACATTAATTACTATTTATTGCCAGTATGAATTTGTTATTGCGGAATTGAAGCCATATCAATATTCAGTTAAAAGTTTTAATTATCGGCATAGGTAATCTGTGGGCTTAATATCATCAACCCTGTTTACGTCTACAGCTTAATAACTTCCTAATTAGAACAACATGCATGACTAAGCTACATTCCTTACAACATATCTGATCGAGAAACGAAACACACATAATATTAGCCCTATAATCTGCTTTTATGAACAACATTGTGTCATTATCCTAGTGAAACATGTCATTACTCACAATTGGCTTACATTTTCAACAACTATCCTACTGTGATTCGGGCTATCGGTATGACTGCGCATGAAACCGCAGTATGATGCTTGCTTGCTTATGTGAATGTGTGTGAGTGGAAATTCTGTCTAACACAATATACATTACATCTAGTTTAATGGATTAAATTCACAAGGAAGCCATTGACAATCAAAGCACAGTTTGAAAAGCTAATTAAATAAGCTATCAGATAGACATTTTCGGTAAATTTATATCAAAGTTGATGATAGCACAGTCATATCATAGAAAGACCAATCGTGTGGCTGAAGTAGGTTACATTTACATGTACATACATATAAGCTTATATGTAAATGACTTGCTATGACATGATACTCATTGCCCATCTGAGACGTCTTTTTGTATGCTGATCTGATAATTCGATCTGAGAGGGCCTCTTACAGCTCTTGAAATTCGACTCAATAAGTCTTCTACGAATAGTGGACTTAGAAATAGACGAGTCTAGTGCAGCCATCTCAGTTAACGAGAGACTTGGATCAACTTCAACAAATCTCAAAATTAGGCGATCTCTACGTTTGGATGTTTTGCGTGGACGGCCAGAGCCCTCTTTACGACAGAGTCGAAAATCATCATTATGCCATCGATGCACATTTGTGCAAGGGACATTTAGTCGCTTGCTTGTAGCTCGCAAAGAAAACCCTATTTCTAGCAAGGCTGACACTTTGCCTTTTGTGAATACGATCTTGTTATTGTTCATTTGTGATTTATATTGTTTTTAACCGGTAAGAGATAGATTTCTAGCTGAAAGCAGTCAGGAGTGCTGCCAACACCACCGCAACGAAGTCAGGAAGCTATGGAACATGAAGTCCAGTTGATCACATGTAGCAGTTACATTATTGTTGATGAATAATGGTGCTATACTGGCTCTGATTGACCGATTTTCTTTATTTTTGTTTTGATTGATAGCTTTTGGCTTGTAGAACAACATATTACATAACAAAGGAAACAAATGTAATTTTATAAGAGTGAGGTATGATTTTGTGTAACATTGATAAATGAAGATCAAATTTTCTACTACTTTTTTATCTAGAACAGGAAAACAACTCAATATTCATGCTTGAAATTTCCAACAATGATATTAGTAAGCACAACTGACATATCTTCCAAATTTCAGAGAAATTCGTTCAAGTTTGGCGGAGTTAGACAAAGTTGAAGTTAAGGCGATGTTTAAGGGTGATCCATTTTTTATGAAACAATCTGTACTTCGGAAGAACGTTTCTAAGAAAACCGCAAATGATAATTCATGGTCAATTTCTTTACTCTTGGGTTCTCACTCTTGGGGGGGGGGGTACCCAAGCTCTTGGGTCATCATCCAATGATTCTTGATTACCCCTTCCCCCCCCCCCTCAAGACTACACCAAACCCAAGGGTGACCCAAAGACCCAAGACCCAACCTTGTGATGATGATATTGTGGTCATAGAAACATTAAAGTTAAGCAGTACCTCGCTCTCCTACCTTGAGTTCATCACAGGACACAGAGATCCAATGAAAACTGCCTCTCTTATTCTTAGATTGGCAGCATCAATGTCTTTGGCCAATACTTTTGTGCTTACTGAGTTTTTTGACAGACTTTGTACACTGATGACTCCGAATGGATGAGCTGTTCTCTCACTCTGATGTGTAGAGGTCTAATTGAAGATCCGACGCATGCGGCAAAACATATTGTGCACCGGAGTTGGTGTACAGTATTCTTTTCATGACAGCTGATGTTATTGAGAGGACAATTGTTAAGGATGCGTGATTTAATCCTGTTTTTTTAAGTGTGTGACGTGGTGTTGTACTCGTGGTTCTATGATCTATCCTGGCTTTGATTACATAGGATCAATAAATACATCAACCATAATCATCATCATAGTGCATGCGTATCTTGATTCATCTGTGAATCCCACTTGTCCGGCAGCCAGAACGAGTTTCTGCAGGGAACGAGGCCGAAAGTAAGACTTTTACAGAATGATGTGCATCATATGCCGACTACGAATCTGCACGTCTGCCGAGTTCCGGTGAGTTCCTCTTTTTGTCAGACAAGATCAAAGAAAACACATGTAAATCCAATGGGTCGCAATTGCAGGTTTAAGATAAAATTTTGTATGTTTTTGCTTGTAAACTGGAAAATATTAAGTCTAGAGTCATAATTTTTGACAGAATGTCTTCGGGTCATTTCCTCTGATGTACTCGTACATGTTCTATTGTCATGCATCTGATCGGCAATATATATGTGAGAATGTGGTTGAAAGTGGATGAAGTTTCTCAAAATGTCTGTGTTTGTTGACATTAAGTGGCTCGTCAATTCTAAATTTCTTTAGCTTCATAGACAGGGGTGCATGAACATGAAAGGAAATAACCTGAAGACGTTCCATGCCAAAAATTATGACTATTGGCTTGGTACTTTTGGTTTAATCAGAGAAAACATACAGAATTTCATTTTAACCATAAACTGCAATCTGCGTCTCATCGGATTCACATGTGTTTTTCCTTCATCCTGTCTGACAAGAAGAAGAACTCACCGGAACTCGGCAGAAGTGCAGATTCGTAGTAGGCATAGGATGAACATCATTCTGCGAAAGTCTTACTTTCGGCCTCGTTCCCTGCAGAAACTCGTTCTGGCTGCCGGACTACACTCTTGAATTTTAAGTTTCCCCTACAGATAATTTTGCCTTATTGGTTATGCCATCTGACCCGGATGGTGGCTGAGAAACCGAAGTATTGGTCCATAAAATGAAAGTTTCAACTTACAGCTTCTTTATATTTTTCTTATAATTTGATGCTTCTTAAAGAAAATCTCAATATCTTGTTTAATAACATAGCGCAAATCAATGTGAATTTTGCATATATAAACATAGCAGAATGTCAACTATTAGATGTCGATAAGCAGGGTACCAATCGATTTGTCGTGTCTTCCTGCTTCCTCTGGTATCAGTCGCCATCATCATTAACTTGAAATTTGTCCGCTATCCTTGATTTTCTGCTCCATCGAAGATCTTGTGTGAACAGTGATCATCACGATGTCTCAACAGCGTAAAGTCAGCGTAAAGTAAAATCAGCAGAAGCTATTGCTTGTAAAGCATGCAAATCTATTATTGATGGTGATGCGATCTTGTGCATGCTTTGCAACAAGCGATTCCATTCCAAGAAAGAATGCTCCGACATTCCAGCCAATGTCAGCAAGTCAATCAATTCATCTGATCAAGCATCCTGTTCATGTCACGAATGTGAAAGCACTAATGTGCGAGACACAGAATTAGACAGGTCCTCTCTTCTTCTGCTTGACTAGAAAGAAAGCATTGGAACATATAACGTTAATAAAATGGCACAATCTGCTGACATAGCACCATAGGAATACAACAATGAGCAGCCAGTTCAACATTAAACACGCCAAATTGTGCAAAGTTTCAGTGACTGTTACCAACTGGATCACATAGCAAACAGATACAGTCGATGTCACGTTCTACAGAGAAGTTTGCGAACTTTTTTCCGTGCGCCTGCTAACTTTTTTAATAATGATCGGACTGCCCAACATTATCGAGAAAACTTTTGCGCAATGATCTAAATTCCTCGAATCTGAAGGAATCGTGGCGATCGTAGCATTTTGAAGGAATTTACAGCAATCCGCAAGCGACGCACGACCATTTTCATATCTCTGTAAGGCATTGGAAATTTCTTTTTGCACACTTACTAAGGTCCTGCATGTGCCATCGTTTTCAATTAGTTTGCACTTGGAGCAAAGTGACGCGCTTAAACAATCTAATCCTGTGGTGCGAGATATCTTGAACAGATTTATAATGATTGAAAATGTTATGGAGTCCGTCTTACAGCAGTTGACATTGAAATTGACTGAGGACGCCAGTGAGATAGTCCAGAAAATTGTTACAGAAACGAGCAACGAAATAACAAGAAACAAAATATAGTTTTTAGTATTCCCGAGTCAGATGACGAAGATCCACATAAACAGGAGATGATCGAGAGAGAATGGTTACAACATTATGCAAAAACTTAGAGATACCTCCGAGGCGTGTTACTGATTTCTGACGTATAGGAAAGAAAGGCTTTCTGATATTGGTTGCCTGATACAATCCAAAGATGAGTTTGACTGATATTCTGGAAGCACTGAGTGACCATTATTTCGGAAATCTTATTGCTGACCCAATTATCCAACCTATTGTCCGTAGCTGCAATTCGCCACCATCCATCCCGTTTGAACTCACTATCTCTGAGGTCTGCGACATGCTGCGTAATATAAATCCAATAAAGGCTACAGGATCCGATCAAATTCCTTTCATCTTGTGGTCAAAACTGGCTGAGTATTTATGTGAGCAATTATGCATCATATTTAACTTGCGTTCAGAAGCCGCAGAGATCCCAACAATGTGGAAACTCGCCAATTTCACACCACTGCCAAAATCAAAGCCTCCAAGCATCTATAACAAAGGGCCGGTATCCCTTCTACCTCTTCCGAAAAGATTGTTTCAGTGAAGTATCTGTTCACATTATAAGACTGATATTATCAAATATTTTAGGAGGTCTGAATACGGTTACCGACCGAGAAGTTCAACGACATGTACATTACTTAATGCTGAAGATTTTATCACGAATCACCTTCAAAAGAAAGTGAACTGCTGTCACCTAGTCACCATCGACTTTGACAAGTGATTTGACATGCCTTCTCACAATACTCTTTTGCAAAAGCTACTCGTACAACGAAGAAACGTGGATTCTGTCTTTGCTGTTTCTGTCATCAATTACTTACAGAGGAGCTCCCAGTGTGTTAGGTGGATGAATGAATTCAGTGGTGTTAAGGCTGTAACTATAGTAGAATACCTCAAGGTTCCTCAATTGGGCGTATTATATACTCCACCTATGTTTCCGAGATTGATGCATGTATTTACACTAATAATGAAATTCTACGCAGATGATGTAACATTGTGCTCTCAGTCCTTTGTCATCTGTCTTGAAGCGCATCGAGAAGTGGGCCGCAGATAATAAAAACTGAGAACTATCATCCATTATTTGTTACACAGAACAAAACCTTCGATTGTACTCACCTTTGCTTACCTGGCATCATTCAATGTGATACCATTCGACTACTGGGCGTTATTATATACTCCACCTATGTTTCCGAGATTGATGCATGTATTTACACTAATAATGAAATTCTACGCAAATGATGTAACATTGTGCTCTCAGTCCTTTGTCATCTGCCTTGAAGCGCATCGAGAAGTGGGCCGCAGATAATAAAAACTGAGAACTGTCATCCATTATTTGTTACACAGAACAAAACCTTCGATTGTACTCACCTTTGCTTACCTGGCATCATTCAATGTGATACCATTCGACTACTGGGCGTTATTATATACTCAAAGTTTAATTGGAATGAACACATCGAAGTCCTGTGTAAGAAAGCATCATCGAAGACTTATATCTTCCGTCAGCTCAAGCCTTTCCTCACCAAAGACCAACTTCGTGAAGTATACTACAGTTGTGTACGCTCCATCCTGGAATACTGCTCTCCACTCTTCACATGTTTGTCGCAATGTCATGTCCACGCACAAAATCACAAAATCGATGCCATGCAATTATCTGTGAAACTACTACATGCCTATATTTATCGGTTGCTTCCATTCAATATCGTCAATTCATCAATGGAGTCAAGATGCTTGAATCTCTGGTATACCTACATGACCGATCCTCTGAACGATCGGGCGCCTCGTATTCTGCCTCTCTCAGGCAAATATGCAATGCCTCTGTGCACACTGCTCTTTGGAATAACTGCTTTGTGGTTTTCATTTCCAGACTGCTCAACGGTAGATTTAGTGTATGATTGACCCCGAATGACCCTTTTCCCGTTTCCATCACATTACCTTTTCTATATCTTGTTACGTGTTTGACATTATTTTCTGACTTTATGCTGTTTGTAATTTCGGTCTCACGACTCCCACTTTGAGGCAATGCTAAATACGAGTCATTATTATTATTATTTGACAAATGAATCCAGTCTATCTCTTTCCTAAGAGCTGATCATGAAAAACGAACGACCTAAATTTCGATGAAATTCAATCGGTCCTCATGCCTTCCAATCGCATTGCACAACAACGTACCATACATCATTCATGAGTTTGCATTCTCAGCTTTACAGAAACCTATGATAGACTTGTATCCGTAATTGTATCTGCTGAGCAGTGCTCGAAATATGAAAATCGCTCAATTTGCAAATCTCAATTTTTCAATGAGAAAACATGTGAGTATGGTAATGAATCAGGCACGGGGAGAATGAACATTTTCTGAGATCTCTTTTGACATCCTATTTATCAAAATCGATGAATTAATAAAAAATAAGTGATCTCATGAAGTTATAATTAAAATCATGACCTCCTTGGTTGAAAATGTTATGTTCTCACTTTTCACTTTTTCAGTTCATGTTTGGTATCCTCTCAATACTTGATGTGAGGAGTATGAAGATGTAAGCTATATTTATACAAATTCAATAGTTCTTTTACAAACATCTTCAATAATGTGTTTAATTTTTGCAAAAGTACACAAACATCATGTAAGGTGAACGAAGGTTCAAAACAGGACATTTAGCGAGGACATGTCTTTGTTCTCTCATAGCGGCCGCCGATTGCCTACCTTCATTGTCTGTGTACTTTCATCGCTTGCCGAAGTCTTCAATTATGGTATTAAGAGTTTAAACAACAGTTTCTACAAACGTGATCGTCATAGAAAATGAAATCATCAGCATGAAATCTAACTTTACAATTTAAACTTGAAGTACTTATGTAATTTAGAAACAAGCAAAATCATTTTTAAACTTAGCTCTCCAGATTTCTAAAATGAAGCGATTTTTGACATTTTCCAGAGGAAGACGTGGGCTGCATTGGAGAAGGACGCGGCCCGCGGGCTATACTTTGGACAACCCTGATATAGCCATTAATTGAATAGAAGGTCCATGGATCGACCACACCAACAGCGGCGATTATTGTCTCCCATTCCCAAGCAAACACCTAAACCTACAAAACTTAGAATCAATAGGCAAGCGGCAGGTCAAACTATTATGCAATTGTTCGCCTTTTATCATATCGTTTTAAAATGTATACAAGTATATGCAGCATCAGTGCACTTGTACCTTCTTAATAAAGTAACAACAAAGCATTCCAATTCAACATTCATTTTTTCATCAATTCTTCTTTCTGACATTGCAAAAATGTCGATAACATCTGAATGCCATTTTTCAGGGACACTTTTTATGATGCGGGCTATGAGTTCTTTTTCAATCGAAAGAAAAAACAAACTACACAATTTCTCATCGGACATGCTCGTCCTAGAAAATCTTTAGATTCTTTTGAGAGAAGAGAATAATCTTTCACAACCACAACTAGACACGGTAAGCGTGGTGAGTGTTTTGAGTAGCTTTTCAGTCGTGGGAAAAGTATCAGAAAAATCACGTACATCAGAAAAACAGGTTTAAAAACCGGCTGCATTTTCTGTCCAACAAACTCACCGGTTTTATGCAAAACTTGCAATTCAGCACGAAAGTTGTTTGGCAAGACTTGCATCTTGTCTTTATCGATAGAACAAAGCAAATCATTAGGAGATAAGACAGATATAGCATTCCCGTAAGACTGGGTAATGTTTGAGAGGAGTATTTACCCTGATGTCTCTGCCAAATCGAGATATTACTGGATGACGTTTGTCAACAAACGATATTTCCATGACAATACATAATCACATCATATGTGTGTTTATCTTCTTAATATTGAATCTTCTTTGCCCATGTATTTCGGCACTTTGCAATGTGCTACTATAGTAACCTTCAAATATAGTAGTCCAAATATTAGCAATTACCTATAATAAGAATTAAATTTCTAAAATTTACTTTTAGGAAGAATAAATTACTTTTAAGAATGAAGCGGTAAAAGTTGGTTTAACATGTTAATTTGACAGTAAACACTGTTTACCTTAATTAGCCTGAGAAATCACCACTGGACTGCATGTACAAGTGCATGTAGAATGCATCATCTGGATATGAAACACGATATTTTCCTCCTGCTTGACCAGGTGATCTTGCCGAGGCAATTGTATCCCATGGCTATTTAACCCGGGTAATTCTGAGTTCCGCAAGCCCATGTAGGGATTCCTAAAAATCCTTTAGTAATTGCCTGAAGATACCTGCCTGTACGACGCAGGTGAAAGGCTTTGCAAAAACTGTTAGTTTTTATTACGTGGTTTCTGTTCGGAAGCTTAGTGCTATTTTATTGATTTTTGAGTCTGTTTTTCATGCAATGAAAGATTTCGCTATAGCCATACACGATGCATGAAGCATGCTACATTTGCATTATCTATCGGAAGAAGTACTGACCATTCAGTATTCGAGTATCAAATCATATTACAGGATGAGAGAAAAGACTTTTTTATCCTAATTTTGCTCAGAGAAGACATGTTTCAATAACAAGATTAACAAGTTAATTCTACCAAGCCACACTGCCAGGTGCTAAAACGAACTTCATTTATAATTAGATTGCATACAGCAGAAAACAATTTTTTGCCATAGTTATTGTTCTCAGTGCTGCGGATTTTATAGTTGTCCCATACACGCTGAAAATCATAATGGACGGATTCTGAAGTTTGCTCGCTCCATGGCCCAAGACCTTTGTTGTCATTGAAGGAGCAGAACTCAGTAATGTGAAAAATCACGGCATGGATCTTTGGTGTGATTGAGATCTTCAGCTTTTGATAAGATATCTTGAATAATTCGATTTTTGTGGCATAGTCAGCATCCAAGGTACTTCCATAGCATGAGTCGATGACGTCTTTGAAACGCCTGAATGCCTCAACAAATACAATTTGATTATTCGGAACCATTTGCTCTAGAACATCAACATTCGCCAACAACTTCCTGCTGGCATTCCCGGTGAAACTTCCTCCATGCAGGCCTTCTCTTTGGATACCACAGCGTAGCAACCACTCGTCAGCCTGTGGCCAAAGTTTTCGCAAAGCCGAGAATATGGTATTTACCGGTCCTGTGAGTAAATGTAGTTCAGGTGGAGGAACGAGAGAAATAACTGTGGTGATATCGGATTTACCACAAAACATTGGAGGATGAACGACGTTACCGTGATATTTTGCCTTTTCTTTCACTGCGCCATCGTCATAGTAATTCCAAAACAGTTTCCTGAAAGTACCGAGAGTTCTCTGATTTCCTTTGCAATCGAGTCGATCTTTTTTGTTATCGCACCATGAGCATGGATGCACACTGCTATGTGACATCAGACCGAGCAAAATATTGTATAATTTTAGGTCACTGGCAATCGTAAATTTCCGGTTGAGCAAATGAATGCCGACATTGATACACAACTGTTTCAGATTGTAGTAGTTCTCGGGTACTTCAGGAACGATGCCTATAATGAAGCAACGTTTGACTCCTGAGTCTTTGAATTCCGAACGCCTTGATGTGCCTGTTGCATCATCTGACGGATCGAAGATGGAAAGACAACATTTTATAAAACCACCTCCGCCATCGATGCCGATCTTTATCAAAGCAGAGTCATATTGTCAATACCTCTTTTTCGAAGAGAACAAAATCGACGAAAACGTTCAAATCACGACAAACAACTGCCCATTCTTCTTTTGAATCGTCGTCAGATTTTTGGATCTTGAATGGCAGTAATCGAAGGTCAAAGAATCCATCCAATGAATGATTCAGTTCAAATAGTTTGTTTCTAAGACGACGTTCTACAATTCCGGGGTTAGAATTTCGTAGATCTTGTGATAGCTTGTTTACTTCTCGAACACTTAAATAAAGTCTTTGTTGAATTTTTGTAAAAGTACTTGCCTGAATAATAGGACTTTCTAGGCTTTCTCTCTTCGGCGGTATTCTTCGATCGCAGTTTCCAAGCGTGGCTAGCGAAGTGGATTCGTTGATGGTTCTACTTGCAACTCGCTGTTTAGTTTGCTTTGAAGGGGAATCCAACAAAGATTCAACGTTGTAAACTCTTGCCCGTCTAAAAGAGCACATTTCAACTGAATGGTTACGTCCACATATTTTGAAATGTTCTACAGGTGGAATCACATTTGTTTGAGGTCAGCCTGATTTCCGTTTCAATCTAACTGCATCTTGTAGGCTCATCAGTGCAACAGAGCAAATTCTACACTCACATTTCTTGCAGGATCGAGTGTTTGTTTGACGTCGCGGATCGTAGTCATCTGGTAGAAAAATTCAACACTGTCCCCTTTACCTTTCTTCAGTAATAGCATGTGACAACCTCCACAAACGCCACTGGGAAAATCAGGATTTTCTATGTCAAAGTGTTCAATTAAATGTTCTTGTACGATAGAAATTTCTTTAGCAGAAAGATTTCTCGACGCTTTCCGGAAACAAGCGATGCATACTTTCTTCCGTAGTTTTTCGTGCGTTTCATCTAACGCCGTTGCCATTTTGATCGTAAATGAAATCAAAAATTTACCAGTGAGCGACAATTCAATTCCTATTTTATATTTATGCCATAACATACATGTGTATGACCATGGATATCTTTAGCATGACTCATCAATCAGTTTCAATCAATCACGATGCACTAGCAGTTTAATGAAGAAATCGAACAATGCTATTACCGCACGCAACATAACGAGTCAAGACAATAGATATTTTATGGCTTCTATATCTTTATAGAAGTAAAGAGTAAAGAATATAATAAATAGAAGTATGAAGCGGAGAATTCTTTACCCTCTAAACTCTATATCACACTTGCATGTTATATGGAGGCTTTACTAATGACTTTATGTAGCCGGTAATCTGAAACAATGAGCCTTTTCCGAGTCTGCTCTAGACGTTGAGAAAATGATCTTGTTGGTCTATTATGGTGACAAAACATAACATGAGATGAGAAGATAAGACATGTCATAGAAAAAAAATACGATGATAGAATAAATGAGATGACAAAAGACGCTCGAGATTTCATTTGATAGCTATAAAGGATAGGTTTTGAAGATCATTATCTACATTTGTAAATTCTTAGATTCTGAGCTTCAATTACTTTTGCAATTTCAATAGCTGCGGGAAATTTCTGATTTAATAAATGAATGAAATTATTTTCTATTTTTGCAAAATAGTGGTAAAACTTGGACGTACTACTCACAAAATAGATATCTCACCTATGCAGACAGTACTTGACAATTCCTTCAAGTATTTTATGGATGCATTACAACAATATATAGTGTTATGACGGCTAGGGGAAGGTGGGCAAGTTGAGACACTTAATATAAATCATGATTTTTTATGACAGATATCTTTCTGAATGATATCAAATCCTACAGTTATTATGTCCAGGTTATCAAAATTAAAATTACTTATCAAAAACTACACTTGGATGATCTGGTTTTGCTCGAAGATCAAAATTGTGAATTACAGTGTTCTGTCTCATCTTGCCGCATAGCGGGGTAAGTTGAGACACCATGTCTCATCTTGCCCCACATATTTTTCATAGATTTGTAAGTAATATTGCTGAAAAATTATGTTTTTTTCTTATTCATTTTAAATAATTATATTGACTTTCAAGAACATGTAGTCATTGATTATATTTCATAGCATTAATTCATCATGTTTGTTAGCCCGATAAGACTGTTAATTGTGTGCGATAGCTAAGATAAAAATGTGGTCTGAGAATGAAATGTTAAGAAAGAATATAATTTAAAAATGTGGTCTAAGATAAGATGTGGTCTTTAGGTTATTCAATGTATTGATGTTATCCACTACTGACGTTGAATATAGAAAAGGATACTTAAAAACAGAATAACGACCTCTATTGCTATGACAACAGATATAATTTGCTAGTCTTTCATCAAAGGAAGAATTGTCTGTCAAACATACGAAAATCTTACTGTTCAAGAGTCATACAGAGTCGGCATTTCTCATTCCCGAAACACCCTTCGCATGTCCATTTCTCACAATCAGTGCACAGAAACCAATCTAAACCAGAGGAATTATATTCATTATCGCAACCCGGACAACTTAGATTTCGCATTATGATTTGCTAAGACAGTTTTTTCTGCTTTCTCTTCCTTTGTTTCTTCTCAGGTTCAATTACAGATGAACTAGTGCAGTTCGGTATTTGGGTCCGTTAACCACGTAGATTTCTTTCGCTTATAGTTAGATTTTCGTTCTGAACGACAGTTTTAGTGGGGAATGGCTTCACTTGGTCAGGAGACACATATGCTTTGGTGCAATTGCTGTTTTCTGTCATAGACTCAGCTGCATGCAATTTCGTAGGTTTACTTGTCGAAGCTTCATTTGTCAAGTCAAGGTTAATTATTTCAATTTGAATTTGATGATTTGACATCTCCATTTGCAATGCCGAGCTGTTTGCTGAGGATAATTGCGATTCTTTATTCTCATTTAGCTCTGTATTCAATTCAGTTGATGATCGCTCAGTTGTCTCCGCTGGGGCAAACTCCTCTTTTCTAAAGATTTGTGAATTCAATGGCCAAATTCTTGTTGTTTCAAATCCTCTACTTGCATTTTCTCTCGTAGCTGATTTCTTGTAGGCGATATTAAACCGATCAGCTACCTGGTATTCTGTGATTGATTTTCCGGGATTAATGGCCATCCAATCGTCGCAAGCGCGATTGTATGATGTCTTCAATGGACCATACATTGTACGATCTAGGGGCTGGAGCTTGTGGCTACAATGCGGAGGGAAACTTAGCAACTCAACGCTATTTTCCCGTGCAAATATGATTGTTTCCGCTTGTAAATGGCTGCTGTGGTTGTCAAGTAGAAGAATGGGGAAGTCCTTGCTTGGTCTCACATAAGCAACAAAATGCTTTAACCATTGTAAAAATATTTCTCCGGTCATCCATCCGTTTGATTGAAACGCTGCAATAGAATCTTCTGGGGCGTTATTGAGCAACTCTAGCTTTGCTCGAATGCGCGGAAATATCAATAAAGGTGGTACAAACTGGCCGGAGGCTCCCATACAACAAACAGCAGTTATGTTTCTACCTCTCTCTTGGCTAACAACTCTTCCAACTTGCTTTTGACCTTTCAGTGCGATGACTTTTGAGGGTATCTGAGTCGTAGATAAGCCGGTCTCATCCACATTAAATATTTGGTTTGATGAAAAGTTGAAATGACAGTATAAACCTCTCAATAAGTCAAAAAATTATTCGACCACTACACGATTGAATCCAGCGGCTCTCGCAAGGCTTGTTGCTTCCGGTTTTCGGAGAGTTATATCCTGAATCCAGCTCATAAAACCGGCCAACCAATCTTTTCCTGCACTCTCTGTGGAGTCCCAACTTTCCGGATAATTGCAATTATTTGCTTTTGCCAGTTCATAAGCAAACTTTCTTAGCGTAACCGTGGTGAATCCAAGAAATCTATTATTCATTTCAATCAGATACTTTCTCAAATCGTCTTCCATTTCTTTGCTAGAGACAGATGAAAACCGACCACCCGAGGAAGGGACTCGATTTTGAGCAACATAGCGTGCTAAAGTAGGATTGGGAATACCAAACGTTTCTGCTGCTCTTCGTATAGACATTTCCTTTCGAGATATGGCTTCAAGTGCTGCATCTACATTCGTTTTCCCGTTGTTCCTTACTGATTTTCTAACGTACGTGCGCACCATGTCACCTAAAAATGAAATAATATCTATTTAGACTGAAATATAAACATTTAATGCAAAATTCTATTTAAAGAACTATCTAGACATCAGACTGCTATATCAGAACTATATTCAGAAATCTTTAACTTGATATCTGAGCTATTGGTAAATTAGTATTTGAAATTGATAAAGAAAGTTTAAAAAAATAAGAATGAATGCTAGCTCTTGATCTATCAACAAAATCAGTCAGTTAACCATTAATTTACTGTAAACTTATGCCTATTTACATATCAATAATTTACACATAATGCATTCCATATTCGTAGACGGTGGTGTAAATATCTATTCAACATTTATTTTGAATTTCTATATTACCGTTAATAAGTCTAATTGAATCTATTTAACCTAAACCTAGGTTTAGTGGATCCGATTATTTTATTGTACAGGCCTACAATGAATATATGCTATGTATAGATCTATCCAAGTCAACATGAAGTTAGTGATCGATGGAGCAGACTTTGTTATAGGCCTATGAATACGATACATAATTAAATGTTTCGAAACCACTTACTATTCATTTACTCTAAATTCAACAAGCAAACTACACAGTTGGTCCTTAAGTCAGATAGGTGGGGCAAGTTGAGACAGCAATTTTAGTGTCTCAACTTGCCCCGTGTTGACATGTCTCAACTTGCCCCACACATATAGCTTTGAGTAAATCGAATAGAGCTACGAGGAATCCTTACTTTTTGTTCACCTAAGATGTGTCTGTTATTCTTAAAACATCTTCAAACACGATGACTCACTTGTTTGTAGCTGAATCTCGACCGAAATGATACCACGCGCTCTTGAACAACTCAACAAAATTACAAGCAAGGTCAATGAAATCCTTCTTTCGTCGATGAATCAGATTTGAAGACGCGTGTCAATCTGAGTAACCAATCACAACGAAGCATCACTTCCATCATTCACGTAGTGAATTTTCATGCTGTATAACGAATATAATCAGGAGAAAAGTTGAATGTCTCAACTTGCCCCACCGTCCCCTACCTTGTCTCGGAAATGCGTTGAGTTGAAAAAAAGATGACACACATAACGAAAATAGCCGCCATTTTGAAAATTGGCCATTTAAAAAAATCTGAGAATTGAAAACTTTTCCTTTTTGCGATTATACACTTCAAATGGGTCATGGATCACGAAAAAACAGGTTTGCCGATGGTATATTTTTTGAGTCTGAATGTTGAAATGGGGACACCGTGGCAGGCGTTCTCAAAATTACGGTGTAGCACAAATGGTGTATCCTCGTTCCAATGGTGGCATTGGCTGTTACCAACTCGGTCTTCTTGCTGTAAATGATATAATCATAAATAAAAATACAGTAATATGAATATAATAAATCAGTTTTGAATAAAAACTATAAATATCAGTTTTACATTGTAGCTCACTATTTTCAAGATTTCATGTTTTGAGTGTCTTGGAAATTGATGTCAGATGACTTTGACAAACGATGCGTTATTATAAGTAATCGCATGAAATCGTCAGCACTGTCTGGACCGATGCAGTATGATGCATTATTTTACAACTTCCACCAAATGCACATGAATACGTTTTGTCTTCATTTCTGTAGGTTAAGTCTTTTGATCGAATCGTAGCTTCTGGCGTTCGAACTCCACAACTGATTTACTCATCTCAAGAGTCATGTGAATACGTATCAATTAGCAAGTTGCACATTTGACCCAGTCACAGATCTTATCGTGACTGTTGCGCAACCACTATGGAGCTTGCCGAGACAAATCGTTGCTCTTTGTCAGTCCGGCATGAGCCAAGTTGAAGTGGCGAGGCAAATAGGCGTTTCAAAGCAGTGTGCTAATTTCACCATCAAGAGGCTTCGAGAGACCGGTGGATTTGCATCTCGAGCAAGAAGTGGTCGACCTGGAGTGACGTCACCTGCCACGGACAGAAGTATCCGGCGAACATGTTTGCCAAACCGTCAATCTCTGCTGATTAAATAAAAAGCGTTCATTATCATATGAAGAATGTTGCTATCTCATATGTATATTGACTAGATAGCTTGCAGTAACCGCACATCCGCAAATTGAAATGCTTGTACTATTTGCAGCACTATAGGTATAATTTGGATAGATCTTGAATAGATTAAGATGCTCAATTCCGCATGAGATTGATAAGAGATTTTCAAAATGTGCAATTGAACAAATATCAAATTTTTGACATTTCCACGAACTAAGTTTGATGAAATATGAATTTGCTACCAGAGATACGTAGAAACTATGAGTCATAAAAATTAGAGCCAAAGGTAATACAGCTCTGAGCAGTAGCGTCTTCGCTGTGCCTACGGGGTCTTCGAAGCAGTTTTTAGCCAGTTTGAGTCTGAATATCAGATCATGCGCTCAGATGAATTTTGGCACGCGCGGAACAACTGTTTCACTGCATAACACACACACACACAACGCGCGCGAAGTTTGCAACTTGTTCGTTGCTGCCATTGTATACCATGTATATAAGACTGATATCTTTGATAATGCCCAGAAATTCATTAACGGCCCGGAAATCATGGCCTGGAAATGAAACCATAGAAATATTTCGCAACATGGCATACAATGATTATGACATCTACATTTTTCGGGCTGTCAATGGCAAATTAGAGGGCCGCTAACGCGGCCCTCTAATTTGCCATTGACGCCCTCAAAATATAGCTGTCATCATATCATTGATGCACGAGTGTAGCGCGCTTAAGCTCGCCCATAGCGATCTTTTACTGCTGAAATTTTGGCGCGGCCGGCAAGCTGATGCGACAAGGCATAAGAATTAAGCTATTGTTAGACTCTTTCTTCCATGGCACAGTCATAGAGGGAGAGCAGTAGTTCCGCAATTTGCCTTCACCGCTGTGCATGCACAGCAGCATATCAACGACTCAGCGTAGACGCATTTCACATTCATGACGAATACAATGACGACTACCAGTAAAAGAATACTATAAGTCAATGATGAAAGCTGAATAATACAGGATTGTAGATTTTTATCGATGAAGCTACACTAATGAAGATCCCGCAATTTGATCCATGTGAACAGTGATATAATTTTAGTGTCAGCAGCCTGTGTTAACTGCCTATTAATCACACTTGTCGCCCGTGTGTTAGTGTTCGCATAGACTAGACTGAACATTGACTAGACTGAACATAGATCAACACGAAATGGAAACTATACTCACAAAGAAAAGAAAAGGAGTAAGTTTAGAATACTTTGTATAATCAGTGGCGTCGCGTGCGCTCAGACCATAAGCCTTCACTCGGCATTGGAATGCTATTTCTATACCAGACATTTTTTATGTTGCAACATCAATTTTCATAAAAGTTGAATTTTTAATCAATTTTCAAACAATTTTTAAACAATTTCCCTAACATTTTTTAAGGCCACGTGAATGTGCACATGAGAAGTGATTGCTCATGTCGCTTAACCGCCTTACTCAAGGAACTGATTACTGTAGCCTATCCCCTCCCTGTCCAGACCACATTTTATCGAGAAAAAAGGAAGCAAGGCCAACAAGAGTTTCTTGCGTTTCTCATGGCCGGTCAGCCGCTCACATGTTTGAAATTTTGATGCATCAAAATGTCTTGTGTATTTCTTACTTCTTTCTCTGTGAGTACTTTCAATTTTTATATCAGGTGCTGGCCTACCTTGCTTGACGACTGTCATCTTTTCAGTATATTCCCTTCGGACGAAAGGCGTGGTTATGATTTTATCTGCAGTACTAAACATAGTGTCACATCAATCACATAAAAACAAATTATGGAATTCCACAGAATCTGGGTGTTCGAGTCAGATGCATTACTCAGCATTCATTGATGAACGCTCATCATCTGATCGCAGTCTTGTCTGAACGTCAGCCATCTGCTACTGTTGACGTAGTGACCTCTCTGACATAAAGCGAATCCAGGAAGAATTGGGTTGCGCTTCCCTTACTATATTTAGATACCGCGCCTCGATCAAGAATCGCGCAGAATTTCATTGCAAAAATTGGAGAAGGCAAGGCATTATGTCTATCGGGAAAGCCAATATTGGCGCGGGCGCGTGCGCTTACTGCCTCACACGCACACAACTCTCTTTCGCTATCTGAACATCAATGCTCCGTCTGAACACACGACCAGCTTTTGTGTCTAATTGTTCGAAGAAAACAGTTGTGATTCGAGCACGTGCTGCAAAACTGCTCAATGAGGTTGAGCGTCTGACTTTGAGACGGAAGGCTGTGCACAGCTGTCACGGGAAGCTATCGAATTTGAATGAATGATGACACTTTTCACTTTTATAATTGTTGGAAAATTATTTTTGAGGATGCGCCGAAGGCCTCGCAGGTACGGAGAAGACGCCACTGTATATATATCTCTAAATATGAAACATGTGAGTGATTGACTGGGTGCAATAAACGCAACAAATTGTTGTATTGTGCGAATTTCGAGAGAGATGCTCTGTAGAGTAATTAATATCAGCTCATTGACTAAGACAAAATTGAGCGTCATAAGCAATCGCATTTTCGTTGTCATTTGACGTTTAAAATGTCTGAAAAACAGTACCGAATTAACAGATAATTAGCTTAGGATCGCAGGCTTACAATGAGTCTGTTGAGAGAAAAGTCTCACGTTGGGAAGACATCTAAGAGGAATGCATGCACATGTAATTGCTCTATTGTAAGTCAATACGTATTAGGTACTCTGAACTTCAATGTATTTTCATTTAGAAATCTTAGCTTTTATCTATTACACGTACTTTCATTTCATTAAGGAGTCACACATACCATAGCATCGAATATGTAAGTTTAAAAATGTATTGAAATTGAGATCAGGGTCTAATCAGTAAGTAGAACGCCCCAATAATTATGCTGTCTGTTGTATAGATAGGAATCCATTGAGTAGCGAAGGCCTATGGTCTGGAAGCACGCGACACCTCTGGCTCTGAGGAACATCAAAAACTAGTATGTACAGAGCTCGAGGAGTCATCAAGGTTGGGTCTAATCTTGGGTTTGGGTACCCCCAAGACCAAGATAACATATCATGTTCGTATAATACCTTCACATGAAAATATATTGTATACCCAGTCTGATCTGATAAAAAGGAATCTTTTTTAATTCACGAAGGCTTAAACTAAAAAAAGTATTTATCTTCCATAAATGTAGCAGCAAATACTATGATATATTCAAATATTTTTCATTGTTGTAAATTATTGAATGTCAAGAGATGTTATGAAAATTGATATAAGTAGTATATAGTGTGACATCCGGCGCGACGCTTCGCTTCGCTTTGCTTCGCTTCGCTTGCGCCGGATGTCACACTTTTGCGGGGTTTTTTCAAAAAATCAAAATTTCAAAAATTTAGGTAGACTTCAAATTTCACGTGGCCGAAGGGGGGAAAATTTAGGTAGTGACAAATTTTCAAAAAAAACAAAATTTCAAAAATTTAGCCGGTCCCGAAATATCACGTAATCTCAAATTTGAGAATTACAATTTTCACCGCTTAAATCATGACCGTTCCAGGACACCGAAAATCATAAAAGTTAAGAATCTCAAAATTTGAGAATTACAATCGGGCGAAGCCCTAGAACCTTCGGTTCGATTTTCATTGCTTAAATCATGACCGTTCAAGGACACCAAAAATCATAAAAGTTGAGAATTTCAAATTCATGAATTTTATCCATCTTTCAGGTTTTTAAAATATGTCATGTGACTAAAAATATTTGAAGGAATTGACATATTCTTAACAATAAGTTTAGGTACTTTTACAATTGTCATTCAAGGGTAGAGAACATCTGCTTCCCGCATTTATGAATAAAATGCATTTCAGTGTAAGGAGCTGTGTCCTCCAACTCAAACATTTGAAAGGAAACAATGTATGAAAGAACAAACAGCTGCTACACCCACTTATTCATTTGTAAAGACGTGGCATATAATTGCAGCATGTAGGAAGTAAGACTTCATTTACAATTCCATTAATCATAACTAGTGACTGTTTTCTTTCCTTATTGCAAAATGCCAAAACGTACTGCCGCAGAAGCTTTTTCGTTTTACATGCCGATTTTACTAAACTTAATTAAAGAAGAGCACAAGGAAACTGCGAATAAATACTTTGAAGAGTGGAAGTTAGAAATTCAATCGAGAAAGAAGAACAAATTGGACTCTCAAAAACAAGTGGAGGATATTACAGTAAAAATAGAACAGTATCTTAACACTACTACAATTCCTCAGTTCAATGTTACAAAAGAACATTTCATTACCATCGAAGATAGTGCTACTATGATTTCAAAACTGATTGCAAGTGATAAAGTGCACCATGGGTCGTTGCTGAGAAGTGCTGCTTATCAAGGTTATGGATTTAAAAGAATTCTGGAATTGAGTGACAATAAAAAAAAACAGATTTGTGGCAAACTTGGAACTATTTAGAATTTCCTATAACGTAAGTTATTGTTATTTCTTGATGAACTTATCAGATCTAATTCTACCACACGTATTATTTTTAAATTCATCAATGCCCATTAGTTTTGTTAGAAAACATTTTAAAGAAATCAAAATTTATATAGAAAAATTGAATCAACCGACAACTATAGAAGAAATGAGGTTTGGTTCCCAAGATGAATGAACATTAACTGTGTTGTTTCACTTTTTAAGATATGTGCAATGTACATGCATATTTGATGTATACATATTTATGAAGACTTATTTATAAGTAGTAACACATTTTGGATTATTTTGAAATGTAATTAAATTTCCTTTTGTTCTCCAGTCTCATGGTAGAAGACTGACATTGTACAATTGTATGATAAGATTGATTGTTGTATTATTATATTTGATATTTAAGAATGATTCATGGAACTTAGTAGTATTGCATTTTGGATTATTTTGAAATGTAATTAAATTTCCTTTTGTTCTCCAGTCTCATGGTAGAAGACTGACATTGTACAATTGTATGATAAGATTAATTGTTGTATTATTATATTTGATATTTAAGAATGATTCATGGAACTTAGTAGTATTGCATTTTGGATTATTTTGAAATGTAATTAAATTTCCTTTTGTTCTCCAGTCTCATGGTAGAAGACTGACATTGTACAATTGTATGATAAGATTGATTGTTGTATTATTATATTTGATGCAAAATACACTGCCGTTGTTTTCATTTTCCTGTACAAGAAGTAGACATTATTACAGTTATTGGAATTTATTTCATTTAAAATGAATTATGAAAATCCGACAGTTATACTGAGTAATATAGGTGATATATTACCTCAGGTTAATAACATGACTGAGTTCTTAGAAATATACGACAAACAAACAACTACGTATTTCGATTTAAATAGCATTTCAGAAGATTGTTTTCAAAATATTTATTCAAAATATTTCTTTAAAAATGGAAGAAACAAAAATGGAAGAAACCGCAAGAATATATCCTTCGTTATCATATGAACGTAGTTCTACTTTAATGGACATTGAAAAGATTAACATTGAAAAAATGAACATTGAAAAACACAAAGATAGAGTTAGGTATATGAAAGATAAGGAATCTCAATTATTATTAAGATTAGAGCATTATAAAAAATTAAGAAAGAGATGGACTAAAGTTAAGAATGTAACACAAGGAATTGGCATATTCTTAACAATAAGTTTAGGTGCTTTGACAATTGTTATATCTTCAGGTGTTTTATTAATTCCAGTAGTTGCTACAGCTTTAACAGGTACGGGTGTTTTTGCAACTTCACTTGTTACAATGTTAGATAAATCTTTAATAACTAAGAAACGAAAATCATTAAAAACTAAGCATTTACATATTAAAGAAGTCTATGATAAACTACATTACTACTTTCAGAGAGTATGTGATGATAATGTTATTACGTTAGATGAGATTGAAAAATTTGATCAAATAGCTAATGAAGTAAATCAAATATCATTTCAATCACAGACAGAAAAAGTTAATGATAAAAATAAAAAGGATGGTAAAATTTCTAGTGATGGTAAAACTTTTATTGATGATAAAATTTTTAATGAAGAAAATGATAAAATTTTTTTAGAAGACCTAAAAACTTTATTAGACAAAACTTTATTAAACAAAACTTAATACGAGAAAATTTTAAACGAAAAGATGTCAAACAACAAAGCAATAAAAAAATAATTTGTTCAGTAAAATGTTTTTGTTGTATTCCAATGTTACCACAAAATTCAAATATTATATTTTAAAAATGGATAAAATTAGAGCTGATAATTTTAAAAGAATAAAACAATTAGAAGAGTTAATAAAACAAAGAAATATTATGAAAGAAAATCATCTTCAACATAGAATGATAAAAGCTGGTATTCAATCTGATATGTTTGAAAAAATGCAGCAAACCGAGCAAGTAAAAACTGATTTTGAAAAAACTATGGAACCATTTAAAACTCTTGAAAAAGAAAGTACAAATAATGATAAACAAATTGATATAACAGATCCAGAGCACAAAACTATATTAGATGACTATGGATTACTAGAATCAAACATTAATAAGAAATTACCAAAATCTATGCAATTTGAACATTCTATTTCATTTATAGATGGAAAAACAATACCTAGATTTTATCTCGGTCAAAAAGAAATATTTCCACAACCTTTTCGAGGTATAATTTTTTCACCAGATAAATCTCCTTTTAATTTAGATAGAAATTTTGTTGATCTTTTAAGAGGAGCAGATTTAAATAATTATGCTGTAGAAGATCTCATAAAATATAAAGCTATGTTAGACAGAGTTGGTGCAGTAAAATCTCTTAGACGTTATAAACAATTAGAAAATTTATTATCAACGGGAGTTAAAGTAGGGAAAGGTTTATCTGAAAAACAGAAAACTGAAACAACTGTATTTTTACCAGATGATCCACAAGAATTACTAAATAGATTAAATATTTTAATATCTGCAATAAAAGAAGGACATAATTCTAGTTTCAATGAAATTCATGCTATATTGAAAAGACTGTTAGAAAAGAAGATTCTAAATGAAAAGGATTATAAAAGTGTAGCTGAAATATGTTGTTTCTAATTTTTATCTATGATTTTTATCTATGATTTTTATCTATGATTTTTATCTATGATTTTTATCTATGATTTTTATCTACGATTTTTATCTATAATATTTATTTAATTTTTTTAGTTTAAAAATGTGTTCAGCAGATTTAGACAAAATTAATAATCATTTAGAAAATTTGATAGAGATTTTGGGTTCATCAAAATTTAGTACGACGTTAAAAATTATAACAACTACTTCATCACACACTTGTAATTTAGAACCCATTCTACATTTGGAACAAAATAAAAATTATCAAATTGCATTGACTAGTTTCTCTACATTTAACACTATTCAAAACGTTATCAAAGATGTGAATGATCAATTTAGATATTCTACTGATAAAGGCAAAACGTGGAAAATATTAACTTTTCTTCCTGGTTCTTACGAAGTTGAATCAATATCAAATGAAATTAAGAGACATTTAGGTATACCATTTAAAGATAAGAAACAATTACATTTTGCAGTTGAACCGGCAGTTAATTAATTTTCTCTTACTTCAGACGAAAATCATCAAGTTGATTTTAATCATGATAGATCATTGTCAAAGCTATTAGGATTTAATAAACAAACCTATAGTCAAGGTTATCATTTAGGTGAGAAGATTCCAAAAATAACTGAAATAAATTCAATTGTTGTACATTGTGACATTATTGAAGGAGGATATATAAATGGTAAATTATCAAATTTAATATTCAGTTTTCCAGCTTTTACTGTACCCATTGGTTATAGATTAAATGTAATTCCACAAACATTAATATATTTTCCTATTACAAGAAAAACTATTAACAACATTAACATTAGAATCACTGATGAAAAAGGACAAGAAATAAATTTTGGAGGTGAAGAGATTATGATAGATCTTTTGGTTCGGGAGGTATAAACTCCCGTTCGGGAGGTATAAACTCCCGTTCGAGAGGTATAAACTCCCGTTCGAGAGGTATAAACTCCTACGCGAAGCTAGAGAAGTTTAATTTTCTTCTTCTTCTTTAGAAACAAAAAATAAAAAAATAAAAATAAAATTTTTTTATTAAAAAATGAGTGAACTACCTCCATTTAATAAAAAAAAACTTAAATTTAATCATCATCCAAATTTATCTAATAAAGTTTTGTCAGTTATTTGCGGAAGATCAGGTTGTGGAAAAACGTATCTATTATTTAAAATTTTAACGACTCCAAATTTTTTGGATTATAACAATCTTATAATTTATACAACAACGGCAGCACAACCCGTCTATCAATTTTTAAAATATGGATTTGAAAATAATCTTAAAAAAACAGCAATTGCTTCATTATTCAAAGAATATGAAAAATCTGAAGATGAAGAAGAAATAAGTTCGTGGTGTGAAGAAGCAGCAAAAAATAATCAGTTAGTAGAATCTAATAAAAATAACCATATAAAGATACAATTAATAGATGATAGTGGTAATATGCAAGATCCTAGTAAACTAGATAAAACAATGAAACATTGTGTAATTTTTGATGATTGTGTTAATGATAGAAATCAGTCAGTTCAGAGAAATTATTTCACAAGAGGTAGACATAATAACTGTAGTGTATTTTATTTAACACAAAGTATGTATTCATTAGACGGAAGTGTTATTAGAAAGAATGCAAATATATTTATACTATTTGAAATAAATGCAAGAAACTTAAGTGATTTGTTAAGAGATTTATGTGTAAGAAATAAAGATGAATTTAAACAATCGTGTAACAATGCTTGGGCAAAAGATTATGGATTCATTACAATTAATATTGATAAAAAAATTCATGAAAGAGTTATAGAAAATATTTTCGAGGAGTGATCGAACGGAGTGATCGAACGGAGTGAGCGAATAATTTTTTCTTATACATTTTTTGTTAATAAAAATAAAAAAAAATATGTTGAATGCTTACAAGATAGAGCATGTACCAGTTTTAAAAGATTATCGCCATCCTACAAATCCTGTAAATTCGAAGAAAGAAGTTAGATTTTATTATCATCATAAATACGTAGCGCTCGTTACAGATTATAAAACAAAACATGGTATTAAACCGTGTGTTAAAACAAAAGACTTTCCACTTTGTTTAAGAAGTTTCCGAGTATTTTTGGCGTATAATAATTTATGGTGGTTGGTTAAGAAAGAACATTTAACAGCACATGAATTAGAAACATTACATCAATTACATATTCCTGTGTATATGTAAAAACGGAACCGAGGTTCTATGTAAGAATTCATTTTTTCTTTTAAAAAATATGAATCGTGAAATGTCTCTCGGACAAACGTCTAGGATTGATGAATTAATCAAGAAACAAACTGCTGAGTTTGATGCGCAAATTAAACATAGTAAACGTAGTAAACGTATTAAAAAACAGAAACGTACTAGGCGTAGTATTAGACGTAATACTAAAAAACAGAAACGTGGAACAAAAGAAATATTAGAAACTCCTATTACTGATATCTTTATTGATGATAGAATTAAGGATGAGCTTGGTGATGATTTATGTAATTTATTTAATCCAAATGAAATTAAATATGAAAATGTATCTTTTATTAATGTAGTAAATGATATGCGGAAACTTTTAGCAAATGGTAAAATTATTAATTTACTTGGAAAAGTTATTAAAGATCAGGAAAATATAATTCAAAATTTTTACGTAACCTTCTATAATAAAAAATCATTTGAAACATGGTTTTCGAATCTGGATGAGAAATCCGATGCTAACGAATGTATTTTTACAGGTAATATTAAATATGAAGATTTTGGAATGAAGTTAGTACAAAGATCGCATAGAGGGGCAGGGATTAATATGAAATATAGAATCAAAGAATATTTCGGTGAATATTGTTATATTCCTTCTGAAGATTTTTGTTTTATTAAATGTTATAATGTTTTACGAGGTTTTAATGAACAACAAGGAGAAATGATGAAAGAAATGTTTAATAATTTTTTATATAAAGAGAAAGCCACATCTAGAACAGGAGTAATGTCAAACTGCAAATTTTCTCAATTCAATAAATATTTTGGAGAATGTGTTCAATATTATAGTCCTGCCAATCGTCATTTAAATCCTAGAGGAATTGAAACGTTTCATAATTATGTTTATTACAATTATTTTCACGCAGGTTCAACAATTGGTCACTATTGTTTAATTAATAAATCTCATAAATTAAAAGCTATTAGAGAAATTGAAAATAATTTCAAACCCATATATAAAACAGTTACTGATGAAAATCTAACAACGCGTCCATATAAAATCATAACAAAGAAAAAAATTGACTATGGTTCAACATATATTTGGGATCTCGAAACTTTTCCCGATCCTAACTGTTCAACAGATCATCCTATTCCTGACGCTGTAGGAGCTATTAATTTTAATAAATTTATATGTTGTTTACCGAAACAAAGATTGAAAGAATTAGAAACACGTTTGTTAAGTGATATGATTAAAATTAAACGATCAAAAGATGAAGATGAAATTAAAAAACTTAAAAAACAGATTAATGAGTATAATAATTTAACTGAATTAGAATTTAATAAACTTCAAAATTGTGTGAAAATATTTACGAGAACTGAGGATGATGAATGTTCGATCGGGGGAAACCCAGAGGACGTATGTCCGATCCATCAATTTTTTAAAACTCTTGGAAAATTTAATTATTCTAGAGTAACTTTAATAGCTCACAATTCATCAGGTTTTGATTCCTATTTTCCGATAAAAGCTAATTTTAAATTATCTAAACCGCCTCTTAAAACTTCAAGAGGAATATTGACTGCTTCATTACAAAATCCTTATACAACTGAATGTGTTAGTAGATACATTCAAAAATCTTTTAGATTTAAAAACAATATGAAAAAAGATTCACCGTCAGGTAAATTAGCACTTCAAACTATTATAATGAAATGTAGTTATCAACATGTAAAAACAAGTCTTTCTAAATGGTGTGAGAATTTTAAAATTCCTACGAATGTGTGTAAATTAAATTATGAAATTGGAGACATAACACATGAAAATTATAAAGAAAAAGAAAATGAATGGAGACCATATTTAGTTAACGATATTCTTTCTTTAGCTTTTTGTATCTACAAATATAATAATGTTATGCAAGATTTAGTTGGTGAAGATATAACTACTAATTTGACATCCTCTGCTTTAACATTTAACGGTTGGATGAAAAGCGTACAAAATGACAATATAAATATTCATTCTCATATAGATTTATGGGCTAGAAATTATATTAGAAAATCTGTTAAAGGTGGAAGAGTTTCAGCAAATATAAGAAAATACATATCGCCATTTTGTAGCATCTTGTTACCAATATTAAAACAGTATTTACCTGGTCGCTGCGCTGGGGGGACTTTGTCCCTTGGTCGCTGCGCTGGGGGGACTTTGTCCCTTGGTCGCTACGCTGGTGGGGCTTTGTCCCCTGGAAGTAATTTAATAGATTTAATGAAACAGTATCGAGATTTAGGAGATAAAACTGAAATTTGTAAGAAAATTTCAAATCAACTACTTGAACAAAAAAATGAATTTCTAATGGCTTTTGATGCAACATCTTTATATCCATCAGCTATGTATGATGAAAATTCAGAATACCCTAAAGCTGAATCAGCTAGAAAATTTCGTCAAGAAGAAGAGCGGGAAATAGTATATAAATTTAATACTCAAACATTTAGACCTAAAACTGGAATATTCTCTGTTGTGTTTCAATATCCGAATGATATGTTTTTCCAACCAGTTCCTATAAAAGATAAAGTTAAAAATCAAAATAATAATTCTCATGTAAAAGTAATCAGGTTTAGAAATGGTATATGTTATGATGTATTAACTTCTGTAGACATACAAGAAATTGTTAGATGTGGGGGAAAAATCTTACATATTACTGATGGTATAATTTATGAAAAAAATTATCAAGTTTCACCATTTCGAAATTATATTGAAAAACTTTTTAATTTGAGAAAAAGATATAAAACAGAAGGAAATACTGTAGGTGATGAGTTAATTAAATTATTGATGAATTCGCTATATGGCAAAACTGTGCAAAAAGATATAACCACTAAATATCATTTATGGAATGAGAATACATTGAGAAAAAATTTCACTCAAGAAGTAAAAGATTATGAAAAATTAAATGATGAACAATATTTAGCGAAAGTAGAAATGGAAGATGATGAATTTCTCAAAACTAATATTGTAAAAGATGGGAAGACGTCATTCATGCCATCACACTTAGGTTCTTTCATTCTTTCTCACTCTAGAAGAATCATGAATAACTTTATTTTAGAAATTAATGGTTTCAAAGAAAAATACATTCATTATACAGATACTGATTCAATATATATTTCCAATGAGCTCTTTAATAAATTAGATGCTGCTGGATATGTTGGTGGGGAATTGTGTCAAGGAAAAAATGATTATGGAAATGGTGGAATTATTTTTGCAATGTTTATTGCTCCTAAAATAAAATATTGTATTACTGTAGATGAACAAGGGAGACTTAGTGAAAAGAAAACATTCAAAGGATATTCACAAGATAAAGTAAAAGTAGAAGATTTTCTAAAATTATATTCGGGGAAAACATTATCGACTACAGTTAATAAACCATGGAAACGATCTTTAGAAACTGGAATTAGTATTCCTGATAAAAATAATAATACTGAAGAAAAAAAATTTTCTGGTCAAATAAATATTCTTAAACGTCAAGCACCTGATGAAAATGAAATTATGTTACCTTATAACGGAGAAGATATTCAAGCTGAAATATTTCAAACAATAATCTGTGAGAGTAATTTAAGTGATGATGATGACACGTGGGAATAATAATTTTTTTATTACATCTAAAAACTTATTAAATCTAAAAACTTATTAAATCTAAAAATTTTATTACATATGAAAATATATTTATCGTATATTTTGGTATTTTCTATTAAGTTTTAGCATATAATGTTCTATAATAATAAGTTTTATCATATTAAATTTTATCATATTAAGTTTTATCATATAACGTTTTATCAAAAGATAATTTAAATTTATTTTCACTAACTATTGATTCTTCATCATCATAAATTGATTCTTCATCATCATAAATTGATTCTTCATCATCATCATAAATTACACTTTTTGGGATTGGATACCATTCCCTGATAGGAATATCTAATTCTAAATTACATTTCTTATCTGATAATAATATAATAGAGAAAAATATTGGTCTTTGTTCTCTTTTGGAAAATTTAATAACACCACTATAATCTGAATCACTTTTAGTTTTTATTAAAGATGATAAAATTTTAAATTGATTAGATGTAAATCCTAATTTAAATTTTGTAGACCCGACGCATAGTTGTCTAACAGTATCTTCAACTATACCATCATTATTATTTTCAATTGTAAGAAAATGAAATTTAGATAAATTTTTATAATTACTAATATTTTTATAATCTTTTTTACCATTTACACCATTTTCAGATGTTTCTGAATCATCATCTATATTATCATCATCTATATTATTATCATCTATATTATTATCATCTATATTATTATCATTATTATCATAAGATTCTTTAAGATCGGGCAAAGCCCTAGAACCTTCGGTTCGTTTATTATGATTATGATTATGGTCATTGTTAATAGTATAAGGTGTAGACCACATATAAATTTTCTCTTGTTGAGCTAAACCATTTATATAAGATTTTAATAAATTAATATTTAAGTTGGAATATAATCCTATATACGTATCATCATCATATCTTTGCGGCATTTCTAATGTTTCTTGTTTATAAATTGTGTCTCTATAATAAACTTGACATAATAATTCTTCATTATGTTTTTTACTCTCTATGTGAATGTTATATTGATTTTGATCGTCAACAAATATTCTAATTTTTTCTTTGGAAAAAGATTTTAATTTTTTAACTAATTCTTTAATATTAATATAATTGATAATTTTAGTTTCTATCCACTCAGTATTACTAATCGGTAAAACTGCTCTAATGAATCCGTAAACATTATTATGTCCTATTATAACCATATTTTCTTTATTTAATTCAACATAAGCTACATCATTATATTTACTTACAATCTCCATAAATTTAATAAATGGATCACCTGGAAATAAACAATAATTAGTTTCTATAGAAGGTAAACCTTTAGTCTGTTCTCTAAATATTTCGGCTTGTAATTCAAACAAAAGATTAACATCTATACATGGATTATTATTATTATTATTAACAAAACATTTATTTTCAAATCCCGTTGATCTCGTCGAATAAGAAGAACAGGATGATGCGGACGAATATAATTTTTTTAAATTTGGATTTTCCATTTTTTTATTTTTATTAGAAAAAATTTTATTTTTTATTTTTATTAGAAAAAATTTTATTTTTTTATTGTTAAAAAATGATGTTACCAAATGTTGGTGGAGGTGCATATATCCCGAATAATCGTGAATTAGAAATAGAGATAGAAAATTATATTATGAAAACTGGAGACGTTTTATCTGGTCCATTGCATCTTTCTATTCTTCCACAACAAAATACAGAGTTAACAAATAAACAATATGTTGATACACAAATCAATGATTTAAAAGAAAAATATATAAACGATGTTTTGGTTCCACTGATGAATGAATTAAAGTTGCTAAAACTTAATGACAAATCATTAAACGAAAAATTATTAAAACTTGATAAAAAGGATAGAGAGCTAGAAGCAGATATAGCAAAACTTTTTAAAAAGATTTCTGAACAATCAAAAAATTTAATATTACTTTCTTTAAATTTAAAATCTGCTGTAATTAAAAATAAACATCAGATAAAAATGTTAAAAGAACAATTAGAAGATGAAATAGAAAATCTACCTGAAAGAATTAAAAAAAATTTAAAGCAGTTACAAACTACATTCCAAAAAAGTGTTGATGAATTAAGTTCTAAAATTACTCAACAAATGAAAAAGATGAATAGAATAATAAATGAAGTAAACTCACTTAATCAAAAAGTTGATAAAATGAAAACTCTTAAAATCAATTTAGAAAATGAATTAAAGAAAAAGTTACAAGAAAACTCTAAAGAAAATAAAGAACAGTTAGATTCTGTTAAAAGACAATTAGATGTTCTTAAAATTAAGTTAAATGCACTTAAAACAACATTGAAGATTAATCAGCAGAAAATGCAAGTTAATAGAAGAGAAATTAAAGTACATCACACGCTGCTTGACGCAATAGATAAAGTGCAACAGGCAATTAATAAAGTTATCTCGAAGTTGTTGTCCATTCACAAACGTAAATCTTAAAGGGACCAAAGGTCCTCAGGTTACTAACCAATCGGAGCGAAGCTCCTCGAGGTTTTAGCCGATCGGACCAAAGGTCCTCAGGTTTCTAACCAATCGTAAATATTTTTTCCCAAAAGTCAAATTTATTCCTAAAAAAATGCCTATAATTTATAAACACAATCTTAAACATTTTGCTTCAAATCAAAAAATTGCTCATGAACCACGTATGAATCCTGCTTATCATTATGATAATAGAGAAACAGTCGGAACACAAAAGTTCCTAGGCACCGCAGGTGCCGTTCACACGGAAGGAGCTGGGATCTTCTCTGGTATTGGTAGTATCGTTAACTTAATTAAAAATAATAAAGATTTGATTACATCTGCTGCAAAAGGAGCAGCTGCTATAGGTAGTACAGCTAGTGCAATATCAAATGCTGTTAAATCACAAAACGAATTAAAACAACTAGAAGCTATTCGTAAACTTAGGAATGATTCCGAAGAACTAAAAAATTTAAAAAAACTTTCAGAGGAAACAAAAAATAAAATTGCTAACATTGCTGTTGGGGAAACCTTGAGGAGCGGAGCTGCGTCTGATAGTAAACATAATGAAAAAACAATTGAAGAGATAAGAGGTAATGGTCTAGCAAAATTCTAAAATTATATTTTAATAAAATTTTTTAGTAATAGTAAAATTTTTTAGTAATTTTTTTAGTAAACTTTTTTAGTAATTTTTTTAGTAAATTTTTTTTCTGTCTGTGAGAAAAACAAAAAGTCAAATTATTTTTTATAAAAATGTCTTCGCTTATCGAAAATAAATTTAGATTAGACGATCCTCCGTTCGTCAGTAATAATCAAAAAAAGAATGACTATATAAGAATTGCTATGAATCCCGGATCTTCCAGTAGAGTAAATACTGGAAGTGATTTAATTTTTGAAGTTGATAATCAGCAGAGTTATATATATTTACCTGATTCGTTTTTACATTGTGAATATTCTTTATATAGTGATGCCAATTTTACAACACCATTACCAGAAACCGATAATATTGCACTAGAGAATAATTTTTTTCCAAGATTATTTACACAAATGCGTTTAGATGTTGCAACTCAAAATATAGAAACAATAAGTGATTCTCCAGGTGTAATTGATACAATGCTTAGATTTATAACAATTGGTGAAAATAATAAAAAGCATGAAATCGAAGGTTGGTTTCCTGATACTAATGATGGTATAATTGTTGATGATTTATCTCACGCTGGAACAGATGCAGCAGGAATTGCGAAAGATGTAGAAAATATTGCAAAACATTTAAATAAAACAAATAATGATGCATATAAAGAAAGACGTGAATTTAACAAGAAAAGTAAACAGACAGTTAATTGGTCATTGTCTCCATTATTCGGATATTTAGATTATGACAAAATATCATATCAATTAAAATTTAAATTAATAATTCATCGTACAGCAAATAATGAATTAATCTTTTTGGTAAGACTGGAAAAAAAGCATATTTAAAAATTGATAGACTTGAATGGTGGATTAAGCATATTACTCCTAGTTTAGAGATTGAAACAGCTATTGCAAAAAGATTAAATACTAACAAACCAATTCCAGTAAATTTTCTAAAGAGAACTGCTAGTTCAGTAACTTTTTCCGAACAAAGATTTAACTGGCATTTTACTAGAACTGCGAATACCCCAAGATATTTATTACTAACATTTCAAAGAAATAATTCTCCAAGTTTTGATAAGAACAATAATATTTTTCATATTAATACAATTCGAAGTTTACAAGTTTCATTAAATCAAACTCGATATCCAATTGATCCATTAAGATTCGATGATACCAATAATCAATTTATGGAAGGATATGATTCTTATCGAAATCTTTGTATAGAATTTGGAGTTGAACCACAATTAACTCCTGGAGATTGGAGACATTTATATCCAATTTTCTGTTTCGATTTAAGTGCACAATCTGAAGATATTATTAAAAATGGTTGTGATGTAACAATTAATATTGAAAAGAAAGATTCCACAACTTCATTGATAGCTTATGGTTTATTGCTAGAAGATGTAAAATATTCTATTGAAATTCTTAATGGAAAGATGACTAGGATAAGTTAATTAAAATTTTTTTCATAACTAGAATAGATTAAAAATTCTTAACTTAAAATTTTTTCATAGCTAGAATAGATTAAAATTTTTTCATAACTAGAATAGATTTAAATTTTTGATAACTTAAAATTTTTTTATTAAAAATGTCGCAAGCGAAAAGTAATAATAAAAATAAAACTGTTGAATTAAAATTACGTAATATTGTTGACAAAAATACACCTAAAACTATTACGATTAACAAAAAAAAGTATTACATAAGTAAACCAATGATAGAGAATATTCAATTACAAGAAGAAAATAATGGCGGGATTCTCCCATTAATTCCACTAATAATAGGTGGCATAGCAGCTGCAGGAAGTGTTGCAGGTGGGACAGCTGGTATTGTCCAAGCAGTAAATAAAAATAAATCAGAGAAGGCAGCATTAGAAGAACAAAAACGACATAATAGAGAGTTAGAGAAAGTTGCTAGGGGCGAAGGAGTAGTAGATAATTTTATTAGTAAATTAAAATTAGTTGATGAAGGAAAACGAGTTCTTAAAAATATTCTCCACAATGTTGATGATTTAATTGAAATTAAAGAAACTAAGGATGGTTCTGGAATATATCTAAGTCCTAGTATGATTCGGTAATAACCTCAGGACCTTTGGTCCATAAGGTAAAACATTTATTTTATCTTTTAAAATGAATTCTACAAATTCCGAAAATTTAACTGAATTAAAAATTTCTAATTTAGATTTATTGAATTATCTATTAAACAAAAATAAAAACTCAAACTGTCAGCATATTGGAGGTGACAAGAACAAAGTTCCATACCACTTCGGTGGTGATATACAAAAAACATTAGAAAACTTTCCTGGCTTTATTTGGAGTAAATATTCGAAAGAAAAACATCTTCCTGGTCATTCATATACCGGTCCAGGAACTCGATTAGATATAAGACTAGATGAGAATAATAATCCGAAACCAGGTGAAGAACCGATAAATAGAGTAGATGCCGCAGCTTACAGGCATGATTTAGCTTATCGAAATCATGATCTAAGTTCTCGACATGCAGCTGATAAGAAGATGATTCAAGAATTAGATAGTATTCAAAATCCAACATTTAGAGAAAAAATTGAAAGAATGTTTGTTAAGAAAGCTTTACAAGCTAAAATATTATTCGGACAGGGTTTAAATGAAACTAATAACCCTGAGAGCAACGCTCGAACTAATAACTCTGAGAGCAACGCTGGAACCTACGCGTCCGAAATCCACAAGGAATATAGAAGGCCTAAATATTTATTGAAAGTAAAAGTATTTAATAAAGATGATATTTGGAGTGCTGATCTTATTCATATGCCGAATGAAAGGGACTACAAATACGCATTGACCGTTATAGATTTATATACACGATACGCTTGGGTAAAGCCTTTAAAAAATAAAAGTGGTCTATCAGTTAAATATGCGTTTGAAGGAATCTTTAAAGAAAGTAATAGAAAGCCAAGGAAATTGTTTGTTGATAAAGGATCGGAATTTTATAACCGAAACGTTCAGCCACTATTTGAAACTGTTTATTCAACTGAAAATGCAGGGAAGGCCGTAGTGATAGAAAGATTCAATCGGACGTTGAAAAATATAATTTTCAAAAAATTTACTCAGCAAGGAAATCAGAAATGGTTGAAGATATTACCAGGAGTTGTAGAAGAGTACAATAATAAAGTTCATTCTGGTATTGAAGAAACCCCAAAGAATGCTTCTGACGACCCTGATTTGATACGAAAGAAAATATTCGAGAATAATAATTTGAATGAGAGTAATCCGAATTTGCAGAAACTTGAGCCGAAATTTAAAATTGGAGATAGAGTTAGAATATTTAAATATAAGAATAAATTTGAAAAAGGCTTTGTTGGTTATTGGACTAAAGAAATATTTGAAATTTCTAAAATAAACCAAACTTATCCGATTACTTACGAAATCAAAGATTTAGATGATGAAGATATCAGAGGCCGATTTTATCAAAATGAATTACAACGAAGTGATTTTTAATTATCATTATTATTATTATTGGAACTAACGTTTCGGGAATGAAATTCCCTTGTTAGGCGTAGCCATAGAACCTACGGTTCGTTCAATTCTAACATTATATCTAGAAATGGTACTCCTTTTTGTAATTTGTACAAAACGTATAAACATAATTGTCCACAATAGGTAGTGCCTGGTGTTTGAATTTGAAACGTATTGTATGTTCCCGTTCCAAGTAATTCTGTTACTTCATTTGTAGGGGGCAAACCGTATGAATCAAATTAATAGTTCTGCTGATGATTTTTAACGCCTGCTGACCAATGTACACCTTTTTGGTCTGAAGTGTGAAGATTGGTTACGAAATTTACAGTTATTGATGGAACTTTGTTCCGGGAACTGAAGGTTCCTGTTGGCTTATTTTTTAGGAATTGTAATTCGTCTCTCATTAGAACATGAAAATTCTTTATTCCTAATTCATTTGCGATTTTCTTTAGGTCGAAATTTGTCGTAGTTTGCGTTCCATATAATTTTAAAAACTCATTTATGTTGTTCATTTTATAATAAAAAAATTTCTTAAGGGACCCCTAGAAGTTAGAAGGGAGGGGGTAGTAGAACTACGTTCATATGATAACGAAGGATATATTCTTGCGGTTTCTTCCATTTTTGTTTCTTCCATTTTTAAAGAAATATTTTGAATAAATATTTTGAAAACAATCTTCTGAAATGCTATTTAAATCGAAATACGTAGTTGTTTGTTTGTCGTATATTTCTAAGAACTCAGTCATGTTATTAACCTGAGGTAATATATCACCTATATTACTCAGTATAACTGTCGGATTTTCATAATTCATTTTAAATGAAATAAATTCCAATAACTGTAATAATGTCTACTTCTTGTACAGGAAAATGAAAACAACGGCAGTGTATTTTGCATCAAATATAATAATACAACAATCAATCTTATCATACAATTGTACAATGTCAGTCTTCTACCATGAGACTGGAGAACAAAAGGAAATTTAATTACATTTCAAAATAATCCAAAATGCAATACTACTAAGTTCCATGAATCATTCTTAAATATCAAATATAATAATACAACAATTAATCTTATCATACAATTGTACAATGTCAGTCTTCTACCATGAGACTGGAGAACAAAAGGAAATTTAATTACATTTCAAAATAATCCAAAATGCAATACTACTAAGTTCCATGAATCATTCTTAAATATCAAATATAATAATACAACAATCAATCTTATCATACAATTGTACAATGTCAGTCTTCTACCATGAGACTGGAGAACAAAAGGAAATTTAATTACATTTCAAAATAATCCAAAATGTGTTACTACTTATAAATAAGTCTTCATAAATATGTATACATCAAATATGCATGTACATTGCACATATCTTAAAAAGTGAAACAACACAGTTAATGTTCATTCATCTTGGGAACCAAACCTCATTTCTTCTATAGTTGTCGGTTGATTCAATTTTTCTATATAAATTTTGATTTCTTTAAAATGTTTTCTAACAAAACTAATGGGCATTGATGAATTTAAAAATAATACGTGTGGTAGAATTAGATCTGATAAGTTCATCAAGAAATAACAATAACTTACGTTATAGGAAATTCTAAATAGTTCCAAGTTTGCCACAAATCTGTTTTTTTTATTGTCACTCAATTCCAGAATTCTTTTAAATCCATAACCTTGATAAGCAGCACTTCTCAGCAACGACCCATGGTGCACTTTATCACTTGCAATCAGTTTTGAAATCATAGTAGCACTATCTTCGATGGTAATGAAATGTTCTTTTGTAACATTGAACTGAGGAATTGTAGTAGTGTTAAGATACTGTTCTATTTTTACTGTAATATCCTCCACTTGTTTTTGAGAGTCCAATTTGTTCTTCTTTCTCGATTGAATTTCTAACTTCCACTCTTCAAAGTATTTATTCGCAGTTTCCTTGTGCTCTTCTTTAATTAAGTTTAGTAAAATCGGCATGTAAAACGAAAAAGCTTCTGCGGCAGTACGTTTTGGCATTTTGCAATAAGGAAAGAAAACAGTCACTAGTTATGATTAATGGAATTGTAAATGAAGTCTTACTTCCTACATGCTGCAATTATATGCCACGTCTTTACAAATGAATAAGTGGGTGTAGCAGCTGTTTGTTCTTTCATACATTGTTTCCTTTCAAATGTTTGAGTTGGAGGACACAGCTCCTTACACTGAAATGCATTTTATTCATAAATGCGGGAAGCAGATGTTCTCTACCCTTGAATGACAATTGTAAAAGTACCTAAACTTATTGTTAAGAATATGTCAATTCCTTCAAATATTTTTAGTCACATGACATATTTTAAAAACCTGAAAGATGGATAAAATTCATGAATTTGAAATTCTCAACTTTTATGATTTTTGGTGTCCTTGAACGGTCATGATTTAAGCAATGAAAATCGAACCGAAGGTTCTAGGGCTTCGCCCGATTGTAATTCTCAAATTTTGAGATTCTTAACTTTTATGATTTTCGGTGTCCTGGAACGGTCATGATTTAAGCGGTGAAAATTGTAATTCTCAAATTTGAGATTACGTGATATTTCGGGACCGGCTAAATTTTTGAAATTTTGTTTTTTTTGAAAATTTGTCACTACCTAAATTTTCCCCCCTTCGGCCACGTGAAATTTGAAGTCTACCTAAATTTTTGAAATTTTGATTTTTTGAAAAAACCCCGCAAAAGTGTGACATCCGGCGCAAGCGAAGCGAAGCAAAGCGAAGCGAAGCGTCGCGCCGGATGTCACACTATATACTACTGATATATGCGGATTCTCTATATTCTTATCATTATCAAAGAAAGATAGTCTGCACTTATTTCTTAGATAGGTTAGCCATATGTGGGGGATAGTGAGGAGGTGAGGGAGAGAATAGAGCCTCGGCTGTAGAGGCGGATTACTAAAGAAAATAAGAGGGAAAGTCAAAAGTAAAAGGTGACATATAGAGCGCGAATTGTCGCCGGCGAACTTCGCCAGCGAATATCCCGCAAATATGACTGAACTTTAGCATGATATTCTGCAGCTGACATTCGCCAGCTTTTCGCAAGATTCGTTCCCACAGGGATCTTAGGGAAGACCAAGATTAAACTTGGGTACCGCCAAGGTTGGACCCAAGAGTGGCTATTTCTCTAATGAAGTGGAACAACAATTTCCAGAACATTTTTGGAATTTTGATTGAGATTTAAACTTGCATGAAGATGTTTTGTATCATACCATATTGTACATATTAGTATCCAATTAACATGTACCTGATGTTCATATTAATTACTATTTATTGCCAGTATGAGCTTGTTATTGCGGAATTGAAGCCATATTAATATTCAGTTAAAAGTTTTAATTATCGGCATAGGTAATCTGTGGGCTTAATAATCAACCGTGTTTACGTCTACAGCCTAATAACTTCCTAATTAGAACAACATGGATGACTAAGCCACATTCCCTGCAACATATCTAATCGAGAAACGAAGCGCACATAACATAGGCCTACATGTGTTTAGTAAATACGTTTATCAGCCCTACAATCTGCTTTTGTGATGCATGCTTGCTTATGTGTGTGTGTGTGTGTGTGTGTGAGTGGAAATATTTCTCGTTACAAAGAAAGCTGGTGCAAATCGTCAAATTGAAATCGCTTGTCAAATCTATCCTGCCATTGAATTCTACACTGTAAACTGAAGGGCACTAACTTAGGCACGAAGCCGAAATTTCGTGGCAGTTAGCGCCTAGTTAGTGCCTTTCTAGTGCTTCGAGGCACCAGTAGGAGCCACTAGGCACTAATAGGCACCAAACCAAATATTTGTTTATCCAATGAAATCGAAGGAAAAATCAGTGCCGTTGAGAGAACAATGACTCTTGGGGCACCCCAGCTCTTGGGTCCGCACCCCAAGATTCTTGGGTACCCCTAAGACTACCCGAACCCAAAGAGTGACCTGACCCTAAGACCCAAGACCCAAACTTGCAGTCATCCCGCCGGTAAAATATCCTTAATGGAAAAATATGGGACATTCACATTTAGTTAAAGTGATTTAGTAAATGATCTTCGAAATAATTCCAGTAGATGTCCATGGGAATCGCATGCATGATGAAATTGAAATTCAATTAATTTTCGAAAAATCAACTTTTGAAACTCTTGAATTCTTCTTGTGCTATTCTTATTGACAATTATTCCAGAATTTTCATTTACAGGAAATGCGTCGGTTGACTGACCTGGTAAGGTCGGAAGCGCGGTCGCCCTTTGAAATATTAATGGAGATTGACTAAATTCAATCTGACTAGATGAATTCGCAATATTGGAAATATGTCGTCGATTGCAATGACAATAAAGAGACAAACATCGGTGAATTATAACAACATGAAAGTTGCTTCAAGATAAATATTCTTGTTTCCTTTGTTATATTCATGTGTACATCAAATACCAAGTCTTTGTTACATTTCACATTCAGAGAAGACTATCTTGTTGATATCAAAGAAAAAATCCGCATCAAAAATATGTTTCCTGAGATCCTTTGGTATTTTCATTTACGCTTGGTATTTGAAATCCACTTTATGAAGATATAAATGATAA
>CAJQUW010013122.1:0-271842 GCA_907163375.1 Prostheceraeus crozeri
ATGGAGGCGACATCACACAAATCTGCTTGCCACTGTTCATCAATGTCATGAACAATATAATGGCGGGTACGGTACTTCTTTTTCGCTTGCTTGTGGAGTGTATAGGTAGCCTGACCCTTTAACCATCGTTTCACTTGTGATTGTGGAAGACCACTCGCTTTTGATAATTTCTTGATCGATGCAAATCCTGCTGGATGTTTTACATCATAATAGATTTACTTCAAACGCTCAGTCGATGACGACTGACTCTTTTTCCTCCTTCTCATCTTTTTGCTTTCTTGCCTTTCTACATTTACAACAACTGCAGCATTTAGCTTTAGCGGTTTTGCGATCGTGTTCACATTGCTTAGGGGTTTCATTGTGAGAGCTGGCGCAGCAAGTGCAAGTGACAACGACATTCACCTCTGGCGGCTCATTACATGGCAAACAACACATCTGCTTCATATTAATAGTCTGAGAACATGTATTTCTTGGGAGGAGCTGTTTTACGTTTTCCTTTTACTAGTTTTAGTGGTGGCGTAGATCTACGTCGAGTTCTTCCTCTTGTTTGCTTAATGAGTGTGGGAGGGGATGTAGCAGGTGACGTCTTAAACCAATTTGTTGGCATTTTCATCGTCTGAAGCATTGGAGCAGTAGCCACGGTTGAATCAAGTTCTTTCAATGTCTCATTATTCAAAGCAAATTTTGGCACATTATGCTTTTTCAATAGTTTAAGAAAGTATGTCCAACCAGGTGGAACATCGCCCTGACGGCGCTTTCTACGTGTCGCATACTGAATCAAGTCTTCATAACGTGAAGCATCAATCACTTTATTTTCATCTGTAATGATTTCTCCTCTATCATTTACATTGAGATGGGGTTCAATACTGTTGAAAAGAGATATGGCATGTGCGCGAGATGCTAAAGGTGTAGCAGTCGATACAGAGTCACGCATCTTATTCTTCAAGTTTTTCAATTGCTCAACAGTTTCTGATTGTAATAATACAGCACGATGTGGATCTTTGATGTGAACATTTTGCTGATAATCTATTTCTTTCCTATACATTTGATTTGCAAGAGGTTGCTTTACTTGCTGCATGGCAGTCAATTGTACATATTCATCCTGAGGAATAACAATCATGCGAGAATAAGAACTCACAGTTTGTAGATAATCATGGGAGTTTTCAAAATATCACCTCGAAATCTAAATTCTTCCGGACACTCTTGCGTAAAGTCAATGAATAAGTAACCGTGTGGTCTTTCAGTAGCTGCTTGAAAGATTTCAATTAAGGCTTTTGATCCTCTGGGTGCAACTTGTCGCGCTAAAATTTCAAATTGACTTTTATGTCGCGGATTCTTGAAAATAGCATAATAGTGTGTATTCAGGTTTCGTGTACGAGCTTCTTTTCCATCAGGAAACAAATTTTGTGTGATATAGATGATAAAGCACCTTTTATGATGTGCTGCGCGAGTGAACATATCTGTAACATCTTTGGAATTCTTACTTTCTTTTAATAGATCATCCAATACAACAACATCATTAGACTGAAGTTTATCCACTGGAATAATTCTTTCATGTCGAATAAAGTTGCGACTTTGCAATTCCTGAAACAGCGACGGTTGATAAATACCATAACACCAAATCACTCGATTGATAGGTTCCTTAAAAAACTCCCTTCTTTTATCCAATAAATTCAGCCTGAAAACAGTTTTACCTGCATGAGATGGACCTGATAGAGTCAGAACTTTATCACATTGAAGTCTGAAATCCATTATAATACTTTGAGATTCAACATTTGCATAATTAACGTCTAGAGCCAAAGATATTACCCAATACGTTGCCCACGATAGGAGCTAGCATCGGTAGTAACGCTGGAAGGAAACCGCCCTTTTGTGTTAGAGTTTACCTCTTTCTTTGAAGGGTGACTTTAGGATTGGAGATGAACCGCAATTTCGTAGTATATCGCTTAAGTAGCTTTCGTTGTTTTGGTGCTAATTTCTTCGTCCTCAACTTTCTCACATGAGAAATAATTTCACGAATGAATTTATCGTTAGCATGTCGTATAGCATTGTATCGCTGATTTGCTTTCATTCGTCGGAGAGCTTGAATGGCTGAAGAAAACTTTGCAGACTTTTGACTTTTACGTTTCGTCATTTTACGTTTCGCCATTTTCCGTGTTAGTCTTTGCTAAAACCTGTCTTTACCACATTTGCATAGGTACTAACTATTGCGGCATAAGTGACACTCGAAATGAGCAATATCACAGTGGTTACATTTGCAAAGTTGAATGCAATTACGTATGAAACAGCGTTGACAAAAAGCATGCTTACATCTCTTGAAGATGCGCTTTTCATTTCCATCCTTTCGCTTACATACATCGCAACACATAGTTTCACCGCTACTAATGTCTATAGCAAGTCTTTTTGAAGATATGAATTTGCTAGCCTTTTCTAAATAATAGACGCATGTACAGAAGGAATATACTTCGAGAGTGAGCAGGCATAGCTCGAAAACCAGTTGTGCTACAATCAAGTACCACTGCATTTTCAATTTTTCTTTATAGAAAGTTGAATGTGAATATCTGAAATCGCTTCAATCACTAGACTGCTGCCATGATGGTTAAATGCGTTAAGAGGTTCAGCAATTTTTATAATATGTCTTTTAAAAAATTCTTGGGGGTGATCTACCACTTCCATTGAATAAGAAGCAAAATGGAAAGAGCAACTTTCCACCTCTTCCTTTCCAAAATGACTAAACTTAATTTTCGCAACTAATCGCGCCATGACAATGCTATCAGAGAATGTATTCATTAACTCTAGAAATAGAGTGCTAGCATCATCGACCACTGCTTCGATGTCGGTCTCATCTTTATGAAAAATTTATCACATAATCTTGAACAGCTCCTTTTAAACTTTGCCTATGAAAATGTAATGTTCCGCAGTCGTTTGAGAAAGACATGATCGCCCTTTATCTAACCCATCCATTGCATGAAAACAACAACTCTTCTCATAGTAACATTTATTGAATAACTGTAACAAGCATGCATTATAAATCAATGGTTTGAAACAGATAAAATAGATACAGCGAGCAATGATAACCATACAGTACTTTGGCAGTGTTGAGGTAAGGAGGAAAGAAGCATTGGTTATAAACGTAGCTACTACAACGAACAGACAAAATAGAAACAGACAAATCCCTAAAACGTTTCGTGACTTCATGATAATGTTGATTCACTCTACTATCCCAAGGTGGGAGCAAAATGTCATCAATGATTAGATTGGGAAATACTTTCCTCTCTTTACCAGGATTATTACAAAAGATGCGTATAACATTGAAAGCAGCTAACCATCGTTTAAAGTCAATAAGAAGAGCACTCTCACAAGAAAAGCCATAGTCTTGCAAATATTTCAGATTAAGTCCATGAATGTGTTTTCTCGCCCATTGATCAACATTGGGATCGCAGTTGGCATGTTGATGATTGACACTAACAATCTGATATGTCCAATTGTTCATAGCAATAGCACTGAGCTCCTGTACAGGTTCACCCTCACAATCCATAAAAATGATCATAGAAGCCTAAAACGGAAATTTACACATCTAAGGAAACGTTCTATAACATATTACAAAATGAAGAATTACATCGATGCTTTTCACGACAAAATACACAAATGATATGATGGCAACAAAGAAGTAAAATGTATCTAATAAGACCACGTCTACGACACTCAAAGCACATAAGCGAATTGTCATAGGGTAGAGTTAGGAAAGGACTAGTAATTCTCCTTCTTTGATTTGCGTTTTGAGGCATCATTCTTCTCCGACTTGCGCTTCGTACCACTGCTGTTAAGGATTTGGTCAATTATGTCATCCACGTTAAGTGGTTTTGGAATATATAGGATGGATTCCATATCCATGGAGAGAGAGGCTATTTTATCATCCTTGTGCCGACCATAATATAGCCCATTCACTTTGAAAAGGATATCCCAAGTACCTTCTCCGAGCTCGTCGCATGTGATGGATGTTGAATGATCTCCCTCCTTCTTATAGTAAGTACACCAATGTGATACCGGTAGGCAAATGTGATTACCATCCCAAATCTTTCTATAGGGAGTATCCTTGTCATCTCTCGCCTTCCACTCTTGAGCAAGAGGAGTAGGAATGTCCATATTTAATGTCACATACTCCTCAATAATATCAAGTTGGTGGCGAATGTACGGACTCCCGGGGATCAGTATGTAGTCCCCATACTGATTGCGCATTATCTTGACATCCGTGGAAGGGAGCATTCCCGTTTGGAGTACTACGCTATGATCGTCATAACGCAAGACTTGTTTAAATTTACGCTGTAGCGGTGTAGGATTATGTACCTTGGTTGTTTCTTCCACTGGCCTCAGTTGTAGATGATCTGATCGTAGCGAACCTTGTAACGTTTGACCGCCATTTTGTCCTACTAGTGCAGCAGATGGAGCAGATGCCTGAAGATGAAAAAGATTGTATTAAGTTTACGTTCAAGGGAGGAGAGGGAGGGAAGTAGCGACTTACCATTTTAGTCGGATAATAGAATAGAGAGAGAGAAAATGTGCGTCCGTCACTCGTGCGATTCAACGATGGAATGATTCTCACTGTGGAAGGCTCGCTATTTATATAGAAATGCTTGATTCTCATTGGATGATGATCCTCATTGGACAATAACATCAAGCTGATTCCAAATCTGGCCTCCGTTTACCAATCAGAGCATTCGTTCGCCCGCTGCAGCTGTTTCTTGTGAAATTCTAACTCTGTCGTTTTTTCACCAATCTCCCATATCTTAAATGGCGTCTCATATCTAAACGAAGACAGATATGAACAAGCCGTTTCTTTCACTGAATTTGTCTCACTCTTAGCTTTCAAACGAGCTATTGCACGACTTTCTACGATCACTAGAACCAAAGTTGGAAGATCGGTGCCCGGGGGGGGGACGTCAGCGAAATTTTTTTCTCTCCGATTGCTCTCAAATTCACCATGCAGATGCAGAATTGTACGCTGATTCCGAATCTGGCCTCCGTTTTCCCATCCGATGCTTCGTTTTGACTCTACACCCCAAAACCAACCCAAATTCGCCGCTAACTCTGTCGTTTTTTCGAAAAATGTTGAAAATTTTTTCTCTCCGATTGACTTGAAACTCACCATACAGATAGAGAATTTCACGCTGATTCCAAATCTGAAATCCGTTTTGCTCTCCGATGCTTCGTTTTGGCGCTACAGCCCAAAACGTCCAAAATTCTAACTCTGTCGTTTTTTTCGCCAATCTCCCAAATCTTAAATGGCGTCTCACATCTAAACGAAGACAGATATGAACAAGCCGTTTCTTTCACTGAATTTGTCTCACTCTTAGCTTTCAAACGAGCTATTGCACGACTTTCTACGATCTCTAGAACCAAAGTTGGAAGAACGCTGCCGAGGGGGGGGGGCGCCGGTCGGATGTTCACCCAACTTTTGACGAGAAACACGATGGGAGCGACCTCTCAGCCTGGCCGGCACAGCACGCCAGCCTGGCCGGCACACCACGACACCTTGGAGAGCGCAACCTCTGGCAACTCTAACGTTCCAGAGGGGGGCGCCGTTCGGGTGTTCGCCGTTTTATTACTACTATTTTGAGATTTTTTTCTTTGAGCCATAATTAATGAGAACCAGTCATTGAAACTAAATAAAATTGAACATGAAGCTGGAAAATTACCTGAAGATGATTACTGACGTGTACTTTCATCAGAAAACACAGTTTTGACATATTTCATGTAGTTTTTTGTGAAGTATAATATTTTGCAAATGACTTTCATTACAATCAAACCAAAGTTTTGGAAGACGATGATTTCTGTGCATAATTAATCATGTCTTCCAGTACTATTTCATAATCATCTTGTTCATATTGTAGCGCTAATTGTAAGTACCATTCGAAACATCCAATTTTTTTGGAAATCGGGGTGATATGGACATATATCATACATGTTTCCTATTTTTATCATACAGCTATCTATAGCAATTTACTAACGCGAATTTAGACCAGACTTGATGATAATGAATGTGCAAATATTATTATATAAAATGAAAGTCTTCTGTCAACTAAACAGGGCAGCAATTGAAAAAATCGACGCATATGCACAAACATGGTTAAATTATAGGCTTTCAACTGGACTTCACAGAATTTGCTTTCCCAAATAACTTCAAAAATAGAGTCAAGTGATACGAAAAATGTTCATGCAAAATAATTGTGTTACTTAAATTAGATTTTCAGCTTTCTAGATAAGCTTCGTTAAATCTAAATGTGCATGATCTTATTGTCTTAATAAATGATTTGAGGAGAACATCAAAATTGTCAGGAATAGATACGAGGATATGTATTTATTTGTTGATCATCATTTTGATTCATTTTACAGATTGATTTACTGTGCTTTATTAGCCTGTTGAAAAAAATGTCGAGAAATTACACCAGCAAAGGTGACACATTGATCGACGTCCTGCAAAATCCTGCAAGCACCAATTAATCCGGAAAGTGATCTTTAATTCAAAGAAAACGCTACACCGCACACACCAAGATACACAGTATCCAAATCATTTCTCTGGAGAACAAAATACACACACTCAAAGTTGTACACTGATTTAATAGGAAGAAAACATGGTCATGAAAACATTCTCAAAGTGAATTTCAATTACCCTGTTCTTCAACTTAAAAAAGCATTGAAGTGGAAACTGAAGAGCAGACAGCCACAAAAAAAGCCAATTTGGGGTAAAGACATGAATTATTCTTTTTGCAAAGCGTATTGGCAAAATACAACCGAAGATTGGCAAAAAATGCGAAACATCAGACAGTTGATGCTGCGAGTCATGCTTTGGAACTTTCAGCTGCTATGCTCTTTAAAACAGTTATGAATCAATGACGATATATTGATAAAGTGCAAGCTTCAGGCTTTTTTGTCGAATGATGAAATTTTTTAATCAAATTATTCTAATCGTGAAACAATAGGGGATTTTTTATTGCTGTCCACCCCGACTCGTCATTGTTTCAAAAATTGTATCTTGTTTTCAACGCGATAAAACGAACTGGTCAGGGGAGTATAGCACTTCAAACATAATTGAATGGAAACCAGGGCCCAGCCTGCATTAAGGTACATTTTCATGTATTATATTATGTGAATTGGTCTACCTTTCTGTAACAGAATTTTATTCGTAAACGAAAAGTGTCCATACCACCAACTCTTACCATAATGTGGTAAATTCTCAATTACAAAAATACAGTGAAGATGCCTACCGGCATGTTCCGAGCTCATCGACTTTGGTAAGAGAAAAAGTAATATCGCTGATTTATCACAACATCACACGTTTCCATTGGAAAGATGTTTAACTCTACTTCTTTACATCCTTGTCTGAAAATATTATTCAGGTATTCTCAGTTTTTCGCTGATGTGCGGTTCTCTAGAATGGCTTGTAACGCATCATTGATGTAAACGACACGACTGGAAGGCATGAGATGTGTTTGACACGATCAGTTTCAAAATCCATCATATTTCATAAACCAATCTCGAATAGAGGAGATCTCTTGACCAGGATCTCAGAAAATAGATCTCTTGAAAATATTTCTGTTGTACAGCAAATTATAAACAATGAAATGATTAATCGATTAAATTGCGATTACATAGTTTACCTAATGAAACAGATACAATTATTTTGAAAATTGACGCAACAACAGTTATTACAACCACGATAATACAGCGTTATCAAATAACCACATTAGGTAATTCTGGTAGGCCTATCTATCTACATACAGTAGTCCATCAAAAATCTAATTTTGTTATCGAGTCAGAATACTATATTCATTCAATAATCGATAGTTTCTCAATAGGAGAATGGTAAAATAGGCACCTTGCACTATTGTGATGCCATTCACAGTTCATTGCAAACGTTTGTAATTTGTAAACATAGAAAACAAAATACGTGAGCAACAGGACTTTGACAGGATCCTCAGATGCACGAACATCCATTTACATCTATTGAACAATCAAGACGCAAGAAGTGAAGTAATAGAATGCAGCAATACTACATGTACCTGAAACTACCAACTTGTCAAATCGTGATGATATAATAATAACACATATCATCGAACGCGAAGGAACCAAAGCCATGATTGCTCATAGAACTACTACAGCTGTGGCCCCATGAAAATTGAAAACTTTCTTTTCACGCAGGATTTCAACAAGAAGACGACTGAACTTTTCTATGGAACTTGACTGACAGTATGATCTACCCATCATTTATTTCATAGTGAATAGATTTGAATATCGTGTGAATCGTGAATACACTAGAGGAACAGACGATGCACGAGCACGATAAACGAATAAGATTTATTATAAAATGTTGCTCTCAAATCTGATCTGATCATTTGACGCATCTTATTCATTGAGAAAGTTAATTTCAAAAACCTGTATGCCATGTGAAATGTTAGGCTTTAAATCTTTAATTGATGAACTGTTGGTGCAATGTCCGGTCAGTTGTGGTCAGCAGGCAGACTTAAAAACATACTTTTGGTTATTTTGCTACAGATGTCCATAGAATGAACTCAACAAAACACAAGTTCAGATTATCACCAATGAATCAGATATTAAATAAGCCTAGTGAGCTGATATAATGCTATTCGAATTTTGACAAAATTTTGTAGCATTTTGATTTAAATTATAACTTGTATTATTTCACTCTCTTGTAAAAAAAAGTGTGAGATAAAGAGCAGCGATTTAACTGCTTTAACACAGCAAAGCTTTCTATAGAGCAAAGATTCGTTTAATCTTAATATCTATATCAACCCGATCTTAAAGTCTTATAATTTATATTATTAATAGGAGTAGATGCGAGATTTGAATTTGGTAGTTGATCATCATTTTGTTTCATTTCACAGATTGATTTACTGTGTTTTATTAACCTGTTGGCTAAAATGTCGAGAAATTACACTAAAAAAGGTGACAGATTGAGCGTCTTGCAAAGTTCTGCAAGTACCAATTAATCCGGAAAGTGATCCTTAGTTCAAAGAAAACGCTACAGCTTGCAGACACCCAAGTTGACAGCATCCGCATCACATCTCTGGAGAGCAGACAACACAAGCTCAAAGTTGAATACGATTTAATAGAAAAAAAACATGCCCCATGCAGAATATTCTTAACGTGACTTTAAACTATACTTTGTTCCTCAATTTCAAAAAGGCATTCAAGTGGAAACTGAGGAGCAGACAGCTGCAGAAATAGCCAATTTCGGGTGATGACATGAATTGTTCTTGTTACAAAGCGTGATGGGATATTACAACCAAAGATTGTCATGAAATTCGAAACATTAGACAATGTTGCTAATCATGCTTTGGAATTTCCAGCTGTTCTATCTTCCTTTAAACATTCATGAATTATTCATGATATTTGGCAGAGTGCACGTTTCAGACTTTTTAATCGTTTTTAGATGACATTTTTTAATCAAGTATTTCTGATCATAATAAACAATAGAGAATTTTATGTAGCTGTCCATATTACCCCTAACTGATCATTGTTTCAAAAAATTGTATATAGTCACTTTAACGCGATAAGACTATTTGGTCAGAGAATTATAATACCCTCAAACATAACTGAATGGAAACTGCACACATCAAGGTACATTTTCATGCACTATATTATGCATATTGACAGCGCTTCTACAAGAATTTTATTCGTAGAAAAAAAGTGTTCACCCCACTTGCCCTCTTTAAGTGTCCCTTCACCCACACATATCCTAAACAATGCGACTATCATGAAATTCATAATTCGAAAACGATGAATCGGTTATAAGCATCGCTTTATCACCTCATGTTTTGTTATGTCGCTAAACTTCACGCAACCAAAACCTATTTGATAGCCACCATAAGGAATAGGTGAAAAGATAGCGCCGCAAGCACCTTCAAAATCATCCCTGTCTTTTGTTTTCATCAATGCGATTTTAATTGGATACAATTAGCCTATAGCTTACACCTAAGTTTCAAAAATGAAGCAGGCCTGTGCTTTTTGACCCAATTGATCGAAGACTGCGATCAAATAAGAATGCAAAAAACCGTGAGCTTTGATTCTTTGTTTGACTGTCACTTCTACGACCCAACTCTTAAGAATTGTGCAGAAATGTCGAACACGTAGATAGATCACTTCCTCTTTAGATCCATGAAGAGCTTGCATTTCAATTTCCTCAAGCATGCCTGTGTAAGATGTCCCGCCTTCTGAGTTCAGTTTCATTCTGAAGTTCTTTAGGATAATTCTTGTCAGCTGTTTTCACTAACATGATAGAGTAAAGTCCGACTTTCATCAGTGCCGCGACACTTTTGACGGAACCAAACCATGAATCTGCTTTTACGGTTCTTCATCTTCCGTGGTATCGCTCTGTCAGTTGCAGTTCTGCTGCGGTGGTTGCTTCAAGTTCAATTCGTTCAAAGTTTGATAACGATGTTAGAACGCGCATCAGACAATAATTCAGTCTAGCGACTGACAGAGCAATAAATAGCTGCTATGAGCACTTTTGTCCAACTTTCCTCATCTTGAATTCATGCGCACAGTACTTCGGATGGAGACTTATCCTTTTGCCCTATGATTTCGACATCTTTACAGATGAAATAAATCATTGAGTAAGTGGCTTGATGCAGTTCCTTTCGATAGTCCTTTTGCATCTCATCTTGAAATTTTGATAAAAAATCTAATCCTTTGTGAACTTTTAGTAGAATTGCGCACTTTCAACCATCTCAAGCCATTATCTTTATCATGTTCAGTTTTTGTGCTTCATATTGTGTTACAAACAATCTGGTTAAATGTGAAATGTTATTACTCTTGCCATGATGACTAAAATTTCGAAAAGTGCGCAAAATCGAAAGCTGATTATGAATCTACACTGCATTCACAGTTCTTTCCACTCAATATGTGTGATGATGATGATCGAAATTAATCTTTCCTGAAATTTTATTACCTTCACGAATTTATTTATTTTTCTGTAATGAAACAAAGAAAAGTAGTTACTTCATAAAAAGGTCTTCCTGCATGGCTTAATAACATAATAGAGATTTCACCTAGTATTCAAACCAAATATAAAAAGCCGCAATTTTGTTCATTTCAAACGAAGTATATAGATTGACAATGAAGGTGACAGTTGTAGGCCTATATATTTTCCATGTTGAAGTGGATTAGAAATTTGAGCACTTTTCTTGGTCAATTTATCATCAAGGCGATTGTGGTCAGTTAAATTAAACACAAAATTAACTTTTTCGGAATAGAACAAAAATAGATGACCCAAACAACTATTCTGATCGCATTCTGAAGATACTAAACATTAGCAACAAGCTTGAGAGACAAATCATATCGTTCCTTACTTCTGGGACAACCTGTAGCTACCGGTATCCAAATTACTTTTATGCAATAGGCTACTCATTCTTAAAACACTTAGTTACGCATTTAATTGAGATACAATCCCAATCAATTGGAAGTCGGCTGGTTTGATCTCTATTGAGATTTTCAATTAATTATCCGTAAATACACGTAAATACGCTTATATGATTAGCATTGCTAGATTTAGCTTCATTCCAAAATCTGAGCCCATAAATCCGTTGACTTTTCATATTTGTGTAAATAAAGTCGCTTTAAACTATTTTGGGAATCAAATATAAAATCAAGTATTTTATGGTCTTATTTTTATTAGATGACAACGTTTCCGTGGCGCAGTGGTTAATTAAGTGCTTGGCCTAGCGATCTTTTGGTCCAGAGGTCGAGCCCCGAAGATGTCATTCGAAGTCGGCAGGAAGAGCAGAATTGAATATTTTGTTTATCTGCTTCGGTTTGCTAGAGGTGCGATTAATACGAAATCGACGGCACATCGAGGAACCTAATTGGGCAAAAAGGAATTCCTGATACCTTACGAAGATAGGAAAAAAAGTCGTGCGTCGCTTGCGGATTAATGTGAGTTCCAGCAAAGTGCTTCGATTGCCAAGATTCCTTCAGAATCGAAGAATTCAGATCATTGCGTACAACTTTTCTCCATAATGTTGGCCTTCCGATCATTATTTAAAAAAGTCGCAGGCGTGCGAAAATTAGTTCACTTTATGTTTTCACATCCTCTCCTCGGCATTTCTCACTGTATATATACTGCATACAATCGAATGTCAACCAAGACAGGGGTGTGTTTTGGTGTGTGCGAAGTGATATCACAGCACGCACGCATCTCTCACTGGCTCTACTGTCCTCTGCTGACAGCTTATTGTTTGCCATTTCCAATAGCAAGTGATACACGAATTATCCATTCGAGAAGGAGCAAGTTTTCTATTTCGGTGATATGCCATTTCAATATTAAGGTTACATACAATTCTTCCTTTCTAGGAAACCGAAGCGCGCGCAGATGAATCTAATTCTGTGGCAGGAAGGGCTTCCGGACTAAAAGCACTACAACGCTCCATAAGTCTGACTATGTCAGCACCGTCCAAGCCCCAAGTATGGGGAGTAGTGACGTAGAAGTTTCATTTTCATTTTTTTCATAACAATTAATTTTGGCTATGAGCTTACTTCAATGGAGTACTCCTACATAGCCATTCTCAAGTAAAAACGGAGTATAGCCGAAATTAATTGTTATAGTCTGATAAAAATAAGACCATCAAATACTTGATTTTTCCAACCATAATGAATAATTCCATCAATCAAGGCATATTTCAAAAACATATTCTGGGAGACCATTCAGCTGTCCAACTGACTTCACGTGCATAATTGATCGGTTACTATTCCTATATTGGCAAAAATGATCATAAAATAAACATGTTCTATGAATCCTGTTTATTATCCGTAAATCCTTAACTTTTAGATCGACTGACACACAAATACTCAACCTATCAGTTGCATTGATTACTTTGTACTAAAAGGCTAAATTTTCAATAAACGATATATTGTGAACAAATATTGCATCGCAATAAAAAAACATTATTTCATGTGTGACTAGCGGAGAAGGGATTATACGAAGCGAATGTAAGAAAGCCAGTGTGCTCAGCGTTTCTGAACGGCTGTACAGCAGCTATCGGACTTTTATTATCGTCGCTGATATTTTGAACAGTTCCCGCTTGATGTTCACGTTGACAACGAGATGGATCCTCCGTCAGGCCACAAGTAACCATTTGACTGCTGAAGGCAGATCTAGCCATGGTCTCTTTGCCGATCATTTCCAGAAAATGTGAAGCTGAGCCTTGGCCCACATTGGCTACAGGTAATGGTCGCCGAATCATATCCATTCGCCGACGATGGCACTCCACTGTCGATATTTCGCCATAATCACCGGATTGCCTCAATACGAGACACGTTCTTTGAACTTGTTCCACACAGGGAGAGAAGCAGCACAGTCGCCCACCTGACGAGAAAAGAATATAAAATAGCTTGGTAACGATTTTGCAAAGATGAATCTTTAGAAATCGATTAAAACAGATTTTCTTACCGATCAGGTTATGGAAGATCATCATCATAGTAGACGCCAGTTATTGTAGACAACATCAGCCAAAAGCCAATGTCTATATTATGGATACCACAGTTAGAGAGTGAGCTTTAATAAGCGTTAGAGAAATTGAAACAATAGAAAAGCAATATCATTCATCACGAGTGAAAGAGGATGCTTTCCAAGAAAGCTATGGTCTACGATTTAGGATTCGACACGACATCCATTTGCTTGCATGCGTGAGAATCCCTACACACTACTCTCATTGTCTACGACTCGTCAACACATAACGCATTTGACCAAACTTTTGATGCTAGACAATAAGGATCGAAACCTTATCTACTCCTCAGATTTCATTAAAATGTGTTCCGAAATTTGCATGGAGGGACCATGGGCCTGGGAAGAGAACTTGGACCCACTGGCCGGAGGGTCACAAGCGGGCCGAGAAATCCTCAACGTCAACTCGAATATCAGTACTATTACTGATATTATCAGAATACTTATTTGAGTGGATTTTGAAAGTTTAGAGCATCAGTTTAGCAAGCTTGTCAGTTGAAGAGCCAAGCGGATCTTATTAACATATTCAACCCAAATACTGAAGTCCATCCCACCGTCAACCATCCAGCTTACAATAACACCGTCCTATAATTTCTGGGGTTCTAAAGTGAAAAAGCCCGTAATTCATTTGTAACCATTTACGTCTTTATTGTTAAATAACATAATCAGATTAACTGTTTGACATTATTGTTGTATTATCAGATTTGTGTAAACTTGAACTTGTATGTTTATATTTCTTTATGATTCTTATTTCAATCAATAAACGCTAACTTGACTTGACTTGACTTGAGATCCAACAGTTGCTGAAGATCTAACTGCAACCTGATTTCATTTGAATACAACTTCAAGTTTGTAAATTGGCGACAATTGCGTAAATGCAACCATGCACAAACTCATCGACTTTAGTGTGAAAATTACAATATCACGAGGCAATCAAGTGACTTGGAAACGTGAATGGAAAGTCTGTGCGGACGCGCACTGCTGACAGGCACCTACAGACAAATATACACTATAATACCATGGATACTAATGCCGTATATACCATATAATACTACTACTAGCAAATTATCCTCCCTTAACCTATCTCAAGTTTAAGACGATTTTTAAGTTAAACGGTCACTAGATAGACTGCATCAAATTACTAAATTATACACTGTATGTGTCAGAATGTAGGCCTACGAATATATACCGGCATGCACTCAATAAGCTCACGCTTTATTTGTAGGGTGACAACTCAGTTGCAGCTTAGGATATGAACTGAACATTCTTGTTATTTTATAGTGCAAATGCATTTACACCATTCTTATTCTGATGATCCACTTGAAACATTCCACCTAAGGAGATCAATTGTAGCAATTAGGGTGGTCAAAAAAGTTGAAAAATTCTGATGCACGTCGCCAATAGTTCTTTTGATTTAGCATAGGCCTATTTAAGTCCATAGCTCGATTTTTCAAGACCTAGAGTCACTCTGAGGTGTCAAATGTGCAAAATAATGACTAAACACAGCCTCTGACGTAATCAAGTGACCTCGAATGACCTTTCTGACCTTGTAAAGTGACAGAATGGGGTCATATTTCACTTGGTAATATACTTTGATAGCTTTAAATTGCTTAGCTTCATCTCAAAATGACATTTTAGGTCCAAAACTCATGTCTTTGGATGGATCAGTCACGTGGTCAACGCGGTGGTAACACGAGAGCTTACCTATTTGTGACGAAACTATTTGTAGGTATATTAAAGGCATATGATGTTATAGAAAGATGCCTTCAGACTTGAACAATGTAAGCACGACGATTCCTTGGCAGACGTGGACATAGCGCTTCGTACTACAAGGGCTCGTCACGACGGTTCGGAATGACCCAAGCTAGTCTAAAATAGATAGAATGGCTGAACAGGCTGAAGGATGTTCTGTCCAACAGACTGATCTGCGTTTGTTTATCTTGACTTTGCCGCACAGCTGCGTACTGACGAGTCCTTATAGGGGGAAATGCAGAGTCTACCCACAGTGAATATTTTTGCACCCGACTTCTTCCACCAATAGCTTGTGCGCCAATTAACCTAATTCGAGTCTAACAAAGAGTGTTTTTCTTGTAATACTTCGATGTTGTCTGATAGAAGTTTAATCGAAAGAAGTTAAAACATACAGAGCAAAGAAATATGTTTACATAGTACTTAGTACTTAAGAAAATATGAATGTACAACTACAACATACAACAGGGAACATCAAATTAAATATGGAAAATAAAACTCGATTGGGTAACTGGTATTAAATAAAAACAAAACATTGTGGATGATTAAAATTGATCATGTTACTTCTTGAAAATAAAAAGAGTAGAAACTTTACTGCCTCATTTACAGGCAAAGAAGCAATTGAAGCTATAAATTAGAAGACAAAACTTTTCGGCAATATTCACGCACTCTTCAATGCCATTGGTATCATCAACCCAACATCCTTTTGTCTTCTAAGTTATAGTTTATTTGTTTCTCTGTCTGCACTTGAAGGAGTAAAGTTCAAAATGAAAAGAATATTTTGGATACTTTATACCTCATGGCAGAAATTAAAGAAATTTGGTATTTTACAACATTAAAGGAACATTATGAGATTAAAGGAAATGTAAACTTGCTCGTTTAACCATCTGATTTTTCTTTGCTGCACGTCGTGTACAAATTCTATTTCACATTTGGTAGTACTTTCTTCTGCTACTACATGCATTTCAAAAAATCAGCGTTTGAATCTAGAATCTTTGTGTCTTACGAATTACCTGTGCTTTTAAAGGTGTTGCTAAGGTGAGGAATAACTTCCCATGGATTTGGAAGATCCAGCACAATTGCATCGACAACGGCTGGCAGACCGAATCCATCATTGACGACATCACGTTGTTCACATTCAATCACTTGTGATAGGCCATGATCCTGAAGAAATAAAAATTTCAGCGGAAATGTATGGTCTAAAAACTGAATTTCGGAGCTTAAAAATAGTGTCAATATTTGAATGCAAAAAGTACAAGGGAATGATGAGCAAAATTTTGACAATTTTTTCTCTCAAGGGAGGTTTGTGTCTCAGAGGCAACTGGTGATGATTGCGTAAACGGTGTCATACCGACTGGTGGAAGTGCTTGAACACTTTATGAATTCATAAATGATCAGGGATGTAATATATACATGTATATAAGCATCCAGAAAAGTTGGATCCGGCCGGAAAATAAAGACAAGTGTTCGAACAGATCGGATGATTATTCGCTTGGTAAGAAACGATCCTTCTCTGTCTTCAGCCGAGTTGAGGAGTTCACTTCACCAGTCGACGGTTTCTGTCATAACAGTTAGACCTCGCCTGAAAAGTGAGCACTTCAAAAGCCGCAACAGACGATGAGGGATCGAATTGACCGCCAACCACAAGAGCTTGAGGCTGAAGTGGTCGATGAAACATTGCCACCAGTGACGTTCTCAATGGAATCGAGCTGTTTGGAGTGATGAAGCTTATGTCTGTCTCACAGGTCGCAATGGCCGTTTGAGAGTTTTGGATGAAGTCAGATGACGAAATTCCGGATCCTTTGACATTGTCTGTGAATGAAAGAGGTGGAAGATTGTTGATTTGGGCTGCGATATAGATGAATGTCCAAACTGAACTCCATATCCAAAGGGATAACATGAAATCGAAATCCGATTGATATGCGTATGTTATGCAAAGACACATTCTGCGATTGTCCTCACCCAATTGGGTGATCCTTCCTCCGACTGGATTTACATGGACGACAATGCCACTTGTCACAGGAGTTGTGTAACAAATTCATTCAATGTTCAAGTCGACATGCGAACTATGAAATGGCCCGCTTGCTCACCAGTCCTCAATCCACTTGAAAATGTCTGGAGTCTACTGAAGCACGGTGTGATGCGATCAATTCTTCCTGAAGATGGTTTTCCTCGACTTGAAGCTTTGCTAAGTCAAGAGTGGAGGAGTTTAGATCAAGAAGAAATCAACTGTCTGATCAAAAGCATGCCTTCCCGGATTCATTCGACAAGCGCCTGGACTTTCTGGTGAGGTTACGAAATATTAAAGACCACCATCGAACGCACTATGGGCCCTTTGAAGGGCCAACTGGCTCTACAGAACCACTGGAAAACAAAGAAAATTATACTTCAACCTTTATTTTCATTTATCTGCCAAATTTGTAACTGCAATTGACAAAATATAGTTAAATTAGACAAAATTGAGGTGGTCCACCTTTTATGATCATCACGGCAGATCGAGATACTAATTAATCAAATACCTAGAGATGCTAATTAATGAAAATTCCTTCACAGTCTACTTAAACTATGTCCAACTTATATTAAAACTTATGGACAAACCGTCTATCTGCGTATTTGACATTCAAAACGGACTACATTGAAAAAGCACAAACTGTCTATGTGTAAAATGATTGTTCCGCTATGATCGAGTTAGACGGCTTGTGCTTTTCTTATTTATCGCCTTCTGAAAATTTGGTTACTTTGCACTTAGGCGGCATGCGACTGTGACTATCGAATTAGATGTGAAGGCATGAATTGATCTTTCAAGTCACATAGGTCGGATTATTAGCTATCCTTGTTATCTTTGATATCTTGACTTTGCTATCCGACCTCTATTGTCTTACATTATTAACTATATTTACATTCGAAAAAAGAGGAGAACACGTCAAAGTCAAAGATGAATTTTTAAAAAAAGTAATCAAGTCAAGGTCCCTAGGATCTCGCTTCGGCCAACGGAGGCCTCGGTTCTTTTCAAAATGGCCTTGGCATTGCACCTTACCAGCGCAACAGATATCCTCCCACAAATAGAAGCAATGGCATCGTGGACAGTCACCCCGGTCTGTGTTCCTAGTCTGGTCCCTAGGCGCGACACAAATTCCATGGCTTCGTCACCCATAGCTCCATATACTGTGAAGCAAAAGGGGAGGCACTGCCAATTTAATTCCCGGCATTTCTATATGTTGGCGTCACGCTTCCGAGCTTCTGCAGCTGCTGTGATATGCTGGACAGTCGTACTCGCTCCGGTTAAATTTGATAGATTGAGCGGATGTACGACCGTCACATCAATCGCGGCGGATCTTCCCAACGACCAAACGGGGAGCAAAATGTCGGCTGGGCGAGTTTTTGGTTGATTACTCAAGCCACTGCCTCTTTCTAACTGTGGTCGTAATAACAATCGACTGCAGCATTCATACACGACATTTCTTATGGTATTGTGCCGATTGACGATGTCCCCTCCATTTTTGCAGGTCAATGCATGATGTCCATGTGGATCAAGAATTGTATCATGATGGTAGATGCATTTATTTGAGTTGTCATCCAAGCGCAAGCCTAACCACCATTTTAATGCTGCGCTCATTTCGTGTGGCTCCAACGCTAGACCTAACCCAGGGGAAGGAATGACCCGCAACCAGTCAGCGGCATGATCCGCAGCAACATTTTCAAGTCTAGCTTTATCGGCTGGTGAAGCTGCTTGAAGGAGGTCATTACGTGATTTTGATTCAATCATTTGTGAAAGGCTATGTTATGATATTTTAACACCAAGTATGTTGTCAAAACCTTGAATTTTTTCAGTCGGCAACACGTTTGAAGTCTGAAGTCTATCTGACACATCAGATAGTCTGAAGGTTCGGAACTACCACTTGAGAATGATGAGATGTAGGCGGCTCATGCATGTTGAGAGACAGATCGAAGTCCAAGGCCTCCATTTCTTAATGACAATTGGGCCTGTTGCCAGGCGTCATCAGTGCATTCTAGGGAGGTGCATTCTTCTAGAGATCTACGCACATCATTATCAAATATCCGCAATGATTGACTTATTTGATCTACTGGAGTTGTTCTGGCAATATGGATCAGGCGGCAATAACCACTACATCGACATAGAATACCCAAAGCAATCTGGAGGTTATGCAAATCCGAAAGAGCAGGAAGAAGTTCATTAGCTTTGCTTATCTTCTTTATGAGGAATTCATTGCAGAAACGAAGGTCTCCAATTGGCGAACCCAAAACTTCTAAATTTGGTTGTTTATACGATTTATACTCGTACTTCTTTATATCATCACTCAGAATGCTTAGATCAACTTTACTGTACGCTTCACACTTGGATAAATTAACTTCCAAACCTGTCTTGGATGTAGCGGATCGTAGTAGATGTAAAACTTGAACTATAGAATCTCTCTGTCCACAGACAATGCCATCGTCCAAATACCATGTGTTGTACATCAGCGGTATTGAACTTGAAATTTCGTTGATTGATTTCTGCAGGACTAGAGAAAACGAAAGTGGACCTAACGGATCACCTTGCTGAAGACCTGTTTCGGATGTTAAGTTCCCCATTTGATGACGGAGAATGGGATGTGAAGAATAACATGCCCTCACCCAAGGTAATAGTTCAGGGAAATGTTCAGCACATTCATTGAACAACATCTGACGAGAGACTCGATTAAAAGCATTGGTCATGTCAATTTTTAATATCACGAAGTCGTCTTCATTCCAACGTTTGTCGATCATAGCCCTTAACATATGAATAATCATCTCCATGCCTCTTGGACATGCAACTCCAAATTGATAAGGCTGAAAGAATTCAGCAGCCTTACTTCTTAGCACGACACATGTACTTTTACTGACTAGTCTTCTCAGAATTTCTCCTGCTGCAATCGGTCGGATATCATTTTCACCTTTCTTTAGGGCAGTGAGGTTAGCACTTGCCAGCGCACTGAGAACTTCTACGGGAGCTGATCCTCGCAATAATAAATTTGCAATGCTTCGAAGAGACGAATATAGGGGTGAATTCAAATGCTCCATGGCTAGCCATATTTACTATCTTCGATATCTTAGATAATGGATATCTACGCTTTGATATTCCACCTCTGTGTTTCAAGTGCTCGCACGCTCTATGATAGAAATCTATGGATATAGATCCATTTCTATGAGAAAACATAGCATGAGCTTTGAAGAAAAATTTGCAATCCAACTAAAAGATTTGCATTTAGATTCAGGAGATAAGTGCTGTCTATGATAAGTGATACATTCACAAACAGCGTTCAAGAAAAATCTACTGGACTAATTTCTGATGACATTATGAACAGGCAAACATTAAAATTTCGAGCGATTTTGTTTTTGTTCGTAACATTGGTTGTGTTTTGCGTTTGTCTACAAATTAAAACGACAGATTATTTCTTAGCAATCAAAGCAAACACAAATGCCCGAAGAATGTTGATGAATATCACTGAAAGTAATGGGAGTTCTCCGTATAATTCAAATTCAAGTCGATTCTGAAATTCTCCAACGTCACATCATTAAGAAAGAAATCTACAAGTACAACGTTGGCTGGAGAGGACTCACGCGAAAAATTTTTCTATGAAATTATTTGTGTTCATCGAGACTGTTCTCAAAATGATCAGCTCATGCGTAAAATTAATGGATGCAACGTCTTCTTGTCTTGTGTTTACATTTGGAGTCGGTGGTATCTGAGATTCGGTGATAAACTGTCCGTACGATGCTTTGTACTTTTTCGAGACATGAAAATCATTGATGAATTCAAGCTGGACATTAATTATTGTGAAAAAAATATTATAAAATGACAATCATATTTGAACTAATGGAGTTGAATGAGTATCGACGCTGCTATTTGATCATGCTTCAGAGGAAAGCGAGATTTCGGAAGTTTTTAGCTGATGAGACAGACGAAGCACGAAGACCAAATAAAACAAGGCTGATGATATTCATTTGCTCATCACGTTCAGTGCCACAGACGAAGCAAACTCGAAGATGTACGAAGCGTTTCGTTTAAGCCGTCAAGATGAGCAAACTCGACGAGACAAATGGCGATCCTATTTTGAAATCAGTAATACGAAGATGCTATGATGTCTGCAGTGTTTTGGAATTATGTTGCCTCTGGAGTACTCGGATGCTACTTTTTTTGACTGGCTCTTAAGAGGTTGTGACTATGTATGTAATAGCTAGTTTCTTCCTTGTCCAGACGCATGCTTTTACAACGGTCATTACTCATTATTGTTATTTCATGCTTTGTAACATATTGTCGTTTAATCAATATATCGAACATTTCAGAATTTTTGTACTCCGAGAAATAGTCAGAGAATCAAAAATATTTTTTTCATTTTTAACTTTACCTCATTTACAGGAAAAAAAGCAATTAAAACTATAAATAAAACTGCAACATTTACGCCTCTTCAATGTCATTAGATGTTGGAAAGAATAGTCTTCAATGTCCTTTACTTAAAATGTCCTCTAATCTTATTTAAAGTATCTCGGTACTTAAGCCAAAACTTACATAGTTCAATCAAACCATAGATGCTCTGGTAAAACAAGGCCAATTCGGATTCATAAATCATACCAAAATCCACTATCTAATTCATAATCACGATTTCGTGTAAATAACTTGAGTCATAATGCGTAGCATCAGTTCATTCGACAAACAATTCAAACAAGTATACATGAGAACTAGGGCTGTGCGCTAGCCGCACCTGCTCGCACCGGACATGATGACCGGTGCACCGATAGTTTTGAAGAAATAGTCTAATGGAATTCTTTAAAACCAGATGAAAACAGAAATAATAAAGATACACATGCACTACAGCGGAAAATGGTAAAAAAATTACAACGACTATATTAGTAATATTAATTACTCGAAATACAAATACTTCAAAATAATGAAATCATAGAAAACAAAATAAAAGTCAACAAAACATCAGGAACAATAGAAGGATTCGAAACAATGTCGCTGCAATCTGTAAATTACTATGCAAGGTCGATATCTCGACATTACTCTGGCCCTAGCATTCTCTGAGATGCTGCAATGCTACTGGATGCCAAGAAATCTTTCGGATGGAACGTTGGTATGCTAAGATGTATTTTGGAAAGAGGGGCAACGGCGGGGTATCTGATGAGTTTCTGAAATTCTGAGGTCACAGGAATTGAGATTTGTGGCCTAATATTTACCATGAACTTGAATTGGGGCCATTAGATTTTTCATGCATCGGTTACTTTATGATACAGACAGGCGTGATTTTCAAAGTTTCATTTTCATGACATATACATTAATAGTTTGAATTGAATCAATATAGACTTGAATAATTTTCTCCTGGTTGGATTAGCCATATTGCATGCTAAAATATTTTTCTCTCTCCATACTTGCTGTGACTGAGACAACAGAAAAAATCAATTAATTAGATTGAAAATACACAGTAAAATACATATTTGATCAAAATTCGCCCATTTCGGTGCCCTAATGAGAGGCATACAATCATATAACTCGTGAATACAGCACAAGTTTGTTTCATTAATGTTGACAGTATGAATTCCATGTTAACTAAGGGACATGACAAATTTCTTTAACAATGCACTTTGGTTAATAAGGGAGGTGTGTACTTACACATCATCATTAAACACTGATCTCTTTACATGATTGTGGTTTTACCAGATAGGCCTATAGTTTGCAAGTCTACAAATTATCGCAAGAGCCTAACTACATGTATGCTTAGAATGGCATTACATAAGGACACCTTAAAAAACAGAAAACAATAAAATGCAATCTCTAAATGATAGAGATGAATGCGGTTTATCCATGCATAGGTACTTGTACATGCTACAGGTTTTTAAGTTACTATTCATTCATATGTGCTCCAGTTAGTTGAGTGTTCAGTTGTGATTGACACATCTCAATATCTTTATTCACCATTAAGCATGTACGAAAAGGACTACTTAAAAGGGAAGGGAGCCTAGAACCAGAAAGCCCACTGAAGTAGTCAACTGGTTATCAATCGTTTTAAAACCAGTTGCGTAACTGTCTGCTGCGTGAGTAATTCACTTGAGTTTACAAAATTGTATGCGTGAAAACGAGATTAGACACTGAGCACGCTTGGAACAACACATTTTTTGCAAGTCAAATACAAATACCTTCCACAGGATGTCAAAAGATTCAGATAAAAAAGTAGCTCTAAGAAATTCGATAATTCAGATGCAAACACATTTTATATACTTTTTAAACTTAGGAATGATTTAGATATTTCATCAAATGTCGAGCCAAGGCATATTTCATATTATGTAAATTTCAAAATGAAAATGAAAGTACTTTTCTTCAATAAGTCCAGAATAAGTATACAAAAGCACTTGTTCCAAGCCTACTACCACTGAGAGCTTTTTTATGTGATTGTGAAGTCACAAAAGTAGGGAAGCATGAAACCTGTCTTATCGCATTGATAACTTGAGGGACTTGACCACCGTAGCTAATTGTCTTGTCTGCCTTTTGGGGTATAGAGATGACTGTCCTCATTCGTGATAGTCACGACCAAGACTAGTCTCAAATGCAAGAGCATCACTTTTCCACTGAACGCAATGCAAAATCAAGTCTGAATTTTGACAAACCAGAATACTAACACCTCATTAAACGTAAGCAGTCAGCAAATCTAGATCGCTAGGAGTCGACCGTTGTGAATAAAATTCCCATCTAACGAAGTTATCACAGGGAAAAATTGGGCCAAATATATATGCTCACTTGACAGATCCCAGTAAAGTGATAGCTGAAGTTTGCATATGTTCCCTAATTCTGCTGCATTACGCGTGTTTGGCCAATCATGTAAGCAAAGACAGACGAATATCTCCATATCAATCTCTGTCGCTTGCTACCTCTAGAGAGCCACAGCCAAAGGCTAGCAATCTGTCTCTGTGGACTTGATATTATGACGCTAAAAATTACTTCGAAATACAGTCCGTTTCATAAAAAGTTGATCATCCTAAAATTTGACTAAATAAAACATAAGTATGATACAGAAAGCATTTTTCATGTTATTTCATGTCCCTAATATATTTAAATGTCCTTATATAATCTGATAAGCTATGTTACAGTAACGGTTCTTAAGAAGCTAATATTTTGTGGCCCTACCCTTATTGTCAATGACATTACCAATTCGTCTAGGCATTGATTCGATGACATCGTTGATTTTTGACTGATCTAGCTTTCTCCACTCTCTTTTTAACAGTGACGTAAGTTGTGATACGCCATCTGTAGGTAGCAGTGAACGACGAACGTTACGTTTTAGAATACTCCATACATTTTCTATGGGATTCAGATCAGGAGAACGAGCTGGCCAAGATAATGTCCTAAGCCCTAATTGAGACTTGCATAAGTTGACTCTACTACTCCTGTGACACGTAGCATTATCATCCATAAATAACCAAGTCGATAGATCACCAAGTTGATCTGTCATTTGGCCAATGTTCATTCGTGAAACATTCACATAGCGTTCAGAATTCATGGTTCCTTGCTGTATGTGAAGTTCAGAGCGGCCATTGGTCCAAATGCCAGCCCAAATCAGTAGAGTCGCACCACCTTGTACCCGGGGACGATGTAAATGTCTCGGAATTTCCTGATCAGATTTTATCCATAATATCAATCGACCATCACTATCCTTCAGACGGACTGATGCCTCATCAGACCAGACAACCCGATCCCATTGATTTCGCCAGTGACAATGACTCATTGCCCATCTGAGACGTCTTTTTGTATGCTGATCTGATAATTCGATCTGAGAGGGCCTCTTACAGCTCTTGAAATTCGACTCAATAAGTCTTCTACGAATAGTGGACTTAGAAATAGACGAGTCTAGTGCAGCCATCTCAGTTAACGAGAGACTTGGATCAACTTTAACAAATCTCAAAATTAGGCGGTCTCTACGTTTGGATGTTTTGCGTGGACGGTCAGAGCCCTCTTTACGACAGAGTCGAAAATCATCATTATGCCATCGATGCACATTTGTGTAAGGGACATTTAGTCGCTTGCTTGTAGCTCGCAAAGAAGACCCTAGTTCTTTCTAGCAAGGCTGACACTTTGCCTTTTGTGAATGCGATCTCGTTATTGTTCATTTGTGCTTTGTATTGTTTTCAACCGGTAAGAGATAGATTTCTAGCTGAAAGCAATCAGGAGCATAGAAATTGATAACAATAAAACCTCTAGAATGGAAGTAAAGCTTCATGCAATACACAATAGTGGCACAAAAATCGCACGCATTTTCACTTAGATACACTTGTCAACGGCTGTATGATTGGGTTAGAATCAATCACATGTGCGATTCTAAGTTTTTCATTGGTGGTTCATGCCCCAACTTAGTTCCCCCGGATGTGCCGCGACCTTGAGTCAATTTCCATTCTAGTCAACTTCAGATAAACAACAATCTATTTCTATGATCAGGAGTGCTGCCAACACCACCGCAACGAAGTCAGGAAGCTATGGAACATGAAGTCCAGTTAATCACATGTAGCAGTTACATTATTGTTGATGAATAATGGTGCTATACTGGCTCTGATTGACCGATTTTCTTTATTTTTGGCTTGTAGAACAACATATTACATAACAAAGGAAACAAATGTAATTTTATAAGAGTGAGGTATGATTTTGTGTAACATTGCTAAATGAAGATCAAATTATCTACTACTTTTTTATCTATAACAGGAAAACAACTCAATATTCATGCTTGAAATTTCCAACAATGATATTAGTAAGCACAACTGACATATCTTCCAAATTTCAGAGAAATTCGTTCAAGTTTGGCGGAGTTAGACAAAGTTGAAGTTAAGGCGATGTTTAAGGTTGATCCATTTTTTATGAAACAATCTGTACATAGACTTATTGAGAAGAATGTTGCTATACATAGAAGGTTGGCCATTCCTGGAGTTTTGATAAGTTTGATATATCCTCCGTATTTCTCAGGAATAGGAGAGCGATTCTTTAGTCCGATATTTTGACTTTCTTTGACAAGGACAGTCAACAACTGGTACAATAAATTCAGATTCAGAACATATATGTAAATGTAGATGGTCAGACAGTGAACTTCATGAAAGCAAAATCGATAGCAAACAACAGACAAAGACAAATAAGAGAGATAAGTTAGTAAGTCACTACGACAAAGTTATGGTGAAAGTCAGATTACTCACAAGAAAGTCAGTAGCATCTCTCCGACAAAATTATTTATTTATTTATTTAGTACACCAATAAGTGCAAGGAGCACCAAGGCAACACAGGAAATACATTCAGGAGGGAACAATTAGAAGTTACAATAAAACATAAAAAGCTTTCGTTTAAACTGTTTCACCGTTTCACTGTTCACAATATCGTCGGGGAGGCGGTTCCAGTCATCTATAATGCGGTGGGAAAAAGAGGATAGGCGACAATTCAGATTTGTTGGGTGGCGGAAAATTTTGTAGTTATGTCCACGGGTTCGGGAAACACTAAAGGTGAAGAAGGAATTAGGATCACTTGGAGTAAGGTGGTTACATATTTTGAATACGGTTGTAAGGTCCATAATCCGACGACGACATTGTAGTGTTGGGAGTTTCAGAGCTCTCAGTCTTTCTTCGTAGGGTAACGAGGATAGACCACGGATGCTTTTGGTGAATCGACGTTGTACACGTTCGATAGCCAGAATGTCTTTATTCAGGGATGGATTCCAGACTGGGATGGCATATTCGAGGATAGGGCGGACCAGTGTCTTAAAGAGACGAATAAGCAGATCGGCGTCCCGAGAGACGAATGTCCTGAGGATGGCAGATACAATGCGATTCGCTTTCTGAACACAGGTCAGAATGTGCCGAGAGAATTTTAGGTCTTTTGAAATCAGAACTCCAAGGTCTTTGACACACTTGGAATTATTCAGGAAACTTCCATCCAGACGGTAGTCCGAGGCTGGATTGCGAAATCCAAAGTGTAGAATGGAGCACTTTTGGGGATTGAGCGATAGCTGCCATTTCTTCGACCAGGTGGTTACAGCGTTGAGGTCAGCTTGCAAAAGTTCTTTGGCTTTCAGGGGATCAGTGCGCTTGATTTCGGAGTACAATTTTACATCATCAGCATATTTCAATAAAGAAGAGTTTGTCAAGGTGTCATCAATGTCATTAATAAAGGCGACAAACAGATCTGGGCCTAAAACGGATCCCTGGGGGACACCAGAAATCATGCTGTAGGGGGAAGAATGCACACCATCCACGACAACACTCTCAGTTCTATCCTCAAGAAAAGCTTTCAGAAAACATAGAAGTCTCCCTCCAATGCCCAAGGAAGTCAATTTCGAGAGGAGACGAAAGTGAGGGACTGAATTGAACGCTTTTTCAAAATCGAGATAGATGACGTCAGCCCACTGACCGCGATCCACAACAGATGTTAAATCCTCGAGGAATTCTAAGAGCTGGTGGGTGCTAGACGCATTGGATCGAAAACCAAATTGAGAGCGCTTGATTATGTCATATTGGTTCCAGAACTGCCACAGGTGATCGCGAACAATCGACTCCATCAATTTGGAGGCAGTACAAGTCAGGCTGACCGGACGGTAATTCTCTGCCTTCTTGCGACAACCTTTCTTATGTATAGGAGTAACCAGAGCGTGCTTCCAGACTAGCGGGATATTCCCCAACTCAAAAAAGATCTGGAAAAGGCGAGCAAGAAGTGGAAGCAGAACAAAAGCACCTTGTTTGTAGCAGATATATTGAATGCCATCAGGGCCAGGGGAGGAGAAATCCTTCTTATGTGATAGGTGGAAGCGAATTCTATCAGGTGTGAAGACTACATCAGCGAGGCAATGATCAGTTTGTGCATGAACAGCAGGTATGGGAAGAGACTCAGAGGTGAAAGCAGATTTGTAGGAATCACCAAGAATAGTAGCTGAGTGTAGGGGATCATACACTACTCGGTCAGTGGACGGGTCGACAAGCGGACCAACGGTGGTTCGAACCTTTTGTTTAGATTTTACATAGTTCCAGAATCGCTTAGGATTGTCACTGTTAGCCAAAGATAATTCAAAATTGTAAATAGATCTGCGGATTGCTTGTTTCAAGAGGTTAGATGTATGATTGCGCAAACGTCTAGCCTCTTCAGATCTGGTGTCAAAGAAGATACGTTCCGCCCTTCTGCGCTGTAGTTTTAAAGAACGAATTTCTGGAGAATCCCAAGGAGGTCTGTTACTTCGAAGATAATTCATGGTTGGAACTGCTGACGATAAAGCACCGTGAATAGCGGATTGAAAAGAAGCCCATATCTCATTCACATCTTTGTGCTGGAAGCAACTTTCCCAGTTATTGGAAGCGAGAATGGAACGGTACAAGTCCCAATCAGCCTGCTTAAAATTATAACGAGGAGTCGACTTGGAAGAAATTGGTTTTCTTTCTGCAGAAAAAGCCAGTTCATCCAAGACCATATTGTGATCTGAAGAGGCTAGAGGTTCAATTACATCAACGCGGGTAACAAGATCAGGAGTGGAGCAGAATATTAAATCCAATATATGCTCTTCGCGTGTAGGTTCAAAGACAGTTTGGTAGAACCCTGACTCAACAGTGCAAACAAGAAAATCTTCTGAGTCTTTGTTGGAAGAAAGTGTCTCCCAGTCAATGTGGGGGAAATTAAAATCGCCACTTATTAGCTTAAACTGATGGGGAAGGGAGGAGGCTTCATGGAAGAGCTCGAATAGGACACTGTCATTAGCTACTGATGAATTAGGAGGACGATAAACCACACCTACAAGAATGGAAGATTTATTCTGAAGATAAACTTCAGCCCAAACACAATCACTGAAGTTCGAGCTGTTAGCGACATCCAAAGCACAAGACTGAAGTGAGTCCTTAATGTAAAGGCAAACACCACCACCGCGACTACCACTGCGACGATCAGATCTGAATAATTTAAAGCCTGAAATTTGAAATAAAGCATCATTAAAATTTTTATTTGCCCAAGTTTCAGTGACAGAGATAATATCTGGTTGGAGGTCAGAGATATAGGAATGAAAAATGTGAAGCTTGTTGACAATGCTGCGAGCATTCAAGTTAAGAAACTTAAGTGCAAGGTTAGGGCTCTTCAGTTTTTTGAATAAGTACGATCAAACCAAGAGGAGTCTCTTTGCCAGCTACCATCATCTCTGCGAACGAAGCGCCAAATAACCCCGGAGTCCCGTAGACTAAAACTCTCACAAGAAGAGCCATTGTCGCTATTGGAAGCTTGTTTATTCAGTTCGAAGCAGTGCCGACGGAGAGCCTGTCCTGAAGGCGAAAGGCTTGATCGAATGCGAACCTGGCTTGAATCACAAAAGAGGAGAGAAACGGAAGAGAAAGCTGATTTGAAAAGCTTCGCGTCGAAAGCAGATTTAAAAATCAGCCTGACCAGTCTATGAGAATTGACTTTCGGCTTGCCAATACGGATAACATCAGTTGGTTCAGGACATGACGAGGAAGGAGAACTGTTTCTAATAGACTGAATGATTGAAGATATACCGAAAGACAGATCCTTATCATCAGGAAAATTTGTCAGGATGAGCTCATTTGGCATGTAGATTCCAGAGTCTGGAGGGACGGACGGGATCGAACCGGTCTGTCTCACGGAAAAGACAGGCATCCGGGAAGTTGAGATAGGCGGAGTGGGATTCGATACATGATTCGATAGAGCTGGACCTTGAAAAGCACCAGGTGAGCGATCAACAGGGATATCTACTGAGGAGAGAGGAGGAAAATTACCGGTGTAAAACTGGGAGGAAGAAACGGGGGGAAGAGGAGCAGGCCAAGGAATGCTGGGAGATTTATCAGCTGTATTCTCGTGGAGGGAAGTAGAGATCATGGCTATCATGGATTCCAGCTTCAATGTCAGAGTCGAAAATGCTTTCTCCAATTCTTGAAATTTCGAAAGCAATGGAGGACTGTCTGAACTGGGAGAAATTTCCTTAACATTGGAACTAACACAACTGTGAGAAACATCCTGAGTCTGGCAAACAGGAGGATTAGTTAAATTGGCAACAGTGAACCAATCCTCGTCAAAGCAATACACATGCTCATCAGACGGGAAAGCGTCCAGTAACTTGGTCTTGATGGAGTCAACTTCTGGAGAGAGACAACAAGATTTACAGAGATAAAGGCCAGGATCGTCATTGATAACATAGGAGAGCTGGCGGAAGGAAAGACCCAGACAGAGATAATGAATCCAAGATCGACAGTTGGAACACTCAATCTCTGTTGAGTTGGAAAGCTGATTACACCAACACGTAGATCTACCAGGGAGAAGATCAGAGGAAGCTTGACTCTTGGAATCTTTAGCCGTTCTAGGCATTATGCGAAGAGGGAAAAAAGGAATTAACTACAATAAGAAAGGAGTCACACTCAGAGATTTCAGTCACAACAAAGAAAGTATAATAGTAGGCTAAGCCCACACTCAGACCCTGCAGTTACCGAATTAGCGAAGTAGGATGGATGGGAAAAATATACGCTGGTTCTAAAACAACACACCAAGCTACATGCACACTAACGGCCCCACACTTATGGGGTGGATAGATGGCATAATACAAAAAACGAACGGTAGAGAGTAAACAGTGTAAGAGCTCAACACTAGCTAATTATATGCTATTATCATAGAAGGACTGTGAACTACCACACAAAACAACAAAAAGAAAAAAAAATTAGAGCAGGATTTGAACTCGATGAACGAGGTTGGCAAGTCTAACACGGTACCACTACACTACTGCGCCGCTCTATCTTTTTGAAGAAATTTGATATCTATAAACGCGTGTGATCAGCAAAGAAATCGAAGAGGGATGCAATTCTGAAGAGAGAATTACATAGAAATCTGACTTGGCACAATACGCCAAGCTACAGCACTCTCAACAGCAGAGAAATCGGACAGAGAGATGAATCCAGATTACGAGACAAAGCACACTGCAGCTGCGTGTTGATAGAAGCACGCCAATGAAACTAAGCTATGGTAATCACTAAACAACGAATCACGTGATTAGATAATGGAGTAATCGAAGGGACTGAAATACAGCGATAACTTTGGAGCCACTAAATGACAGGGGATACCGATGACACAGAAATGAATAAATGAATAGAGTGTGATAAGGAGATGAATGATACCAAAATTAATGAAAAACAATCCCTAACAGCCTAGAACAGAAACACAAAGACCACAAGGCTAAGAGCGCGCTGAAAACACGTCCGACACCGGTGACGTACAGATATTCTCCAGAGATAGTTGGTGCCTCCGAATGTAGAGCTTCCAAAGACCATGGGAGGGTTGCGTTCAGCTCCACATCTAAAATTCTCCAGTTTATGCTGTCTTGTGGGAATGTCTGATGAACCAGTGTAGAATGCTGGTACACTGCACAGTTTTGGGATTTTACGTGTTCGTTAAGCCTCGATCTTATACTTCGTTCAGTTTGTCCGATATATTTCCTATTGCAGATGGTACATGTTATCTCATAAACTACATGTCTAGAGAAGCATCTCTCACTTTTTGTCGCGCATTTGCAAGTCCAACATGACGGCTCACATTTTGGTCTGTTGGTCACAAGTTGTCCCTTGTCGGCTTTTTCCCAGTTGTGGAGAATCAATTGGAGAAGACTCACAATTTGTCTCTTTCTTTGTGAATTCACTGATATATTGAAGGGAAATATGACTTATCGGTTGAGTACTTTCATCAAATATCAAATTGCCGTCTAGCGGGAGATTAAGTATTACTATGTACCGGTTTGACATACAGCGAAAACGAGAAATTGCGAGTCCTTGGACACCAATGAACCATCGTGTCCAAAAAAGGTAAGCTATTGCCGTTAGCCTCCTTGATTGTGAAGGAGACATTTGGATGGACACCGCTAACAAAATTCAAGATATCGAAATTCTCGCGATAGATAACAAAAACGTCATCTACACATATCCTAAGAAATGGGATGAGTAGTGAAAACTGTGCCCTACTTGCTACGGATAGGTACATGGATAGGTACATGTAAAGTTTAGTGTTATCAATAGGTACATGGATAGGTACATGTAAAGTTTAGTGTTATCAATAGGAACATGGATAGGTACATGGATAGGTACATGTATACTTTAGTTATCGATAGGCACATGGATAGGTACATGTATAATTCAGTGTTATGAATAAGAACTTGTATGAGATCTGTTTTACTGGATAGGTACATGTGTTTGGTACACTCAGTTGAGTACACTGTGTTTGGGAACGTCTATGATCGAACTTGTGTGGTTTGGTTCTGAGCACTTGGGTACGTACCGATAGACGTCCGTTGTTTGATTTTGAATGGGTTTGCTCAATTGCGACTATTGTGACAATTATTTTAAATGTAGCACTATTTAGATGTGAAACTTTAATGTGCAGTTATGATTTAGTTGCTCCCCAATAAGAAAACCAATTCCAGAACTATGTTTAAAGTGAAAAAGACAAGAGATTTACAATGTAAGTTTAATTTAAGCATGAAAAATAAATGATGGGTGTAGATCACGTCCCTCAGGCGACTCCATGATCTTCAGGAAGTCATCACACCATTCATGAAATGTTTTATTGTTGCTAAAGTCATGATCGCACTCGTGTACCGGACACTTCACTGGTAGTCCATTCCGCCTTTGAAGTGCAGAGACAGTCAAGGTCTTCCACAGGGCCACTTTGCAGCCGCAAGACAGATGCATGGTCATGTCCAACTGACCTCCCATAATGACTTGGCTGTCGTTTTGAAAATAAAATAGTGGTTTTGAGGACATGCTTCTTGTTATGGAACGTTGAGGATAAGTACTTAACAGTTTGGAACAATGTCATCCTTTATATAGTTATATATATTCTTTAGGGAAGTTCGGTACCTCTCTGATCGGCTGTTAGGATTTCCTTTGTTTAAAAAGTATATAAGTCCGAGGTTTGTACCAATTCTTATCAAAGGTTCTAATCCTCACGTTTACAAGTTACAATTATTTTAAATCTACAAGTCATAATGGATCGCAAACAGAAAGCCGCAGTTGAGAACGGTACTGCTGATCGTACCACTTCGCCAGTGGAACGTACCAGTACACCTCCCCAATCTCCGATGGAGCGATCGACAACACCAAACGAGCCGGTGGTGTTCACCCAAGCCCCTGCATCGCCCGACTACTCGAGTGATGAGGATAGTGACGTATCAATCGAGACGATGCGTCACATGAATAAGAAGTCCATGCGAACGCCACTTTATGGACGGGTCACGGTCAAAGTCAAGAACGCCCCGAAAAAGTATCACACCAAACGGGTGTTCATGAGGATGGAGCCGAACGAGCGGAACCTCACAACCGCTCTCGAATTTTCGGTCATCGACCTTGACACACCACGTCGCTGTCCCTGTGCGCCCAAGAAGACCAGGATCCATGTGCAAGTGGACTTGAAAAAACTTGTACCCTTTCCTTACCTTGATGACATTTAGTGTGTTTTTTCTTAATCTCTTTATTTAATATTCATTTGTATATATGAACAGACTTGTTTTATCATTTCACAAATCGGTCTTCAATTAAGGTCTGAATGGGAAAGGGGAATAACTATCTACAATTAATGATGTTCAATAACTGAATTGAAACAAAAAATCAAGTATGAAGACTTCAACTTGAAATAAATAGGAACATATAACTTTTAAAGAAACAGTTATGTTGTTAATTTTAAAATGCTTGTAGCAGTCCAGGATGATATCATACATGTGTCATACACGACACCATAAGAATGAGAATGAAAAGACCTTTAGAATGATATAAGGTATGTACCTATTCGATGGGAAAATCCTAGTTGTATGCAACTGTATGCAAGCAGACAAATGTTAGATTTTTAAATTCACTAAGTTTTTAGCCCATTCTTTAAAGACATGTAGCTCTCTAGTTATATGACATACATGTGTCATACAATACACCATTAGAATCAGCATGAAAAGAGCATTCGAATGATATATTGTATGTACCCATTTGATGAAAAAATCCTAGTTGTATGCATCTGTATGCAACTTGAAAAATTCCAAGTTTTTTTACAAAAATGACTAAGTTTACAAATTTTCAAAGTTAAAGTTTTACAACCAAAAATGACCATAATATACAAACCTCTACACTTGACCTTGACCTTTGACCTTCATACACTTCATACACGGCGGGGGGGGCTCAAAATTTCTCGGGCGCTTTGCGCCCGAGAAATTTTTCGGATTTTAGGGTAAATAAATTTTCTCGTGCGCTTCGCGCACTCGAAAATTTATTTACCCATGGGTTCCGGGTGCCATAGATACTCTTCTTGCTTCCCTAACCCTAAGCTAAACCCTAACCCTAACCCTTAACCCTAACCTAGTATTTTAATTTGATTATTTGAATTTTGGCGCGAAATTCAAATTTTCGAAAAAGTCTTTAAATTTGATTATTTGAATTTTGGCGCGAAATTTGAATTTTCGAAATTTAGCGCTTAATTCAAATTTTAATGTTCTATTCAAACCACACGTTTTATATCTTCAAATATGAATCATTATATGACTATTAATAATAACATGTATATCAAATAATACATCAGTCCATCAGTTCATATTACTTTGAATTCACTCTACTGTTTACATGTAGAAATCTTTCAACACATATGATGGCACTTCCATTTCTAAGGTTAAAAATAAACCAGCTGTTCCAATTCTTGTTTGAGTTATCAATTTTGTTTAACCGTACCAATTCCAGGATGTGATGTCATAAGGTCTTTGTTCATAGTTGCTTTGTCAATTTCATATATAAAGAAGTTGCACACAACGAATTTTCACTCATTTTCAAATTATTTAGTGTCCATAACAGACGTCGTTCTTCGTTCCTCCGTTCTCCGGTTCTTATTACAATTCTGAAGTGAGTTTCATTGTCATGTTGTGCTACTTTATAGGATATTCGGGAGTAGGAACATTATTAAGTTTTTATAACCAAATAGCTTTAAATATAGAAGCTTGGGTTTTTAGGATAGGAACACTTTATGTTATATTATTAACCATGTTTTTTTTTAATTTTTCACCCTATATTAAGTCACTGAGCGAGAGACATGAATATATCAGTTTAAATGTAAGTGTATTTGAATCAACAAGATTTTCACAGTTTGTAAATAAATAAAAAGATACCTAAACAAAGCCTTCATCCATTTTAAATATTCAGTCTATCATCTACTAACAGATGTATAAAATTCAAGCTTGTTTAATTAAACAAATTGAGGATTGGTTGAAATTTTCGAAATTTCACTTTCATTTCATTAAATTAATTTCGAAATTAAATAATTTCAAGACAGCTACTTGTAAATTTCAACTCTTTCTATGAGCAAACCGTTTTCGAATGAAAATTAAACTTTCGACTTTCGGTTTCAATTTCAACTTCAGATTTCAATTCTTTCTAAGATTTATTCAATATCAAGGTAGTACTTCATAAAGTTTTGTTGATGATATATAAATGAGTTTTCATTTAATAAGAGATAAAATTATAATAAAATTTCTTTCTTCTATAGAGATGGTCCGACAAGAGAGTCTTGCACGACAGCGCCTAATTTTTCACTACTGTGAAACATGCCAAATACCCGTTCGACATGCCAATAAGAGCGGTCACAAGAACTGTATCTTCAAAAGTGAATGCACATATCTTTATTGCCTAACTTGCAAATCATACAAACGGAGCAATGAAAAGGTAAATACCGAAGCCTCTAAGGCATTCATTGAAAAGCACACGCCATGTGCTCAGCAAAATGGGAGGAAGGGCATCAACCTCACCTCAAAGGTTGAAAAGAGGAGGTTGGAGCGATTATTCAACAAGGAGAGGCCGATGGAAGGTGTCCTTTCACAGGTGGAGGAGCCTACCGCAATAAAGAAACCCGTCAAGTCCCGAGTCCCAAAGAAAGCCCCCAAGTCACGACAGTTCATCGATGACACCTTAAGTGATATTGAGGTGAGTTCTGCCAATCATACATAATACCTTCAAAGGATAGCTTCTTAAAACCGAATACATTAATTATTGGTCCATTATGCATAAAAACATATATCATTTAAATATTTCAGGATAATGATGAGATGCCTCCTCCTAAGAAGACCAAGGTCTTAATTCAAAAAAAGATCATCACTAAAAATGTGAGAATACATTTACTCCATTAATTATTCTACCATGTAAAAAGTATTTCAACATTGTCACAACATTTCAGAGTGAGTTGCCTCAACAGACTTGTGTCAGTTTTGAAGAGGAGAAAGCGGCTGAATGCTTGAGAAATGTAAGTGTTAAAGTTATTCATTAGCTCTTTATGTGAAATTGAATATGTTCTTTTCTTCAGCTGTTTACAGGTGTGAACAGTATACCCCGTTTGCCTACACCGGAGAAGAAGTGTCTTCCCAGTCCCGTAAGTGTCATTGTTTAGTTATTTATCAATAATATTTCTCAATGCATGAAGTATTTCCAAGAACATGTATGCTTCTCAATGAGTTGCGAGCATGTTATATTATTTTTCTCTGCAGGTTGTGCGATCGCTGTCCCTCAGGAAGCATCGAAGTTTCCTTTCGACGCCAGCGACCAGTACATCGGTGGAAGATAATGAGGAAAAGCCGTATCCTATTCGGGAGTCCTCATCAGAGGACGATGAAACCTCGTCAGCGACTTCATCTGATGAGGAAACGTCGTCAGCGACTTCTTCCCCGACATCTTCTTCCGATGAGGATGATGATCCTGTTACAAATGTAAGTATCAAAGTTGGTCAACTGCATGAGTACAGAATTTTCTATTAAAATATGTTTTTTTGTTTGTAATAGATTGATTTATCTTTTAGAATGACTCGTTGCCCCGTGAGACAGAGGTTGGAACCGGTCAGAAGGTCACAATCCAGCCGGAGGTAAGAGAAATTCACTTTTGTATCTCATCAATGGTAAAATGCTAAATAGATGATAAACAATTGTTTCTTTCGATTACAGGACTCAGCGATGTGTGCATCTCAGGAGGAGGTCTCGTTCAGCCACATCCGGGCTTCTCCGAGCTGGAGTGTGCGCCTTCCTTTATCGCCCATGATGACACTGGCTCCGTTATCTCCACTGCGTCCTTCCTCTTCGATCCCAGCCGCAGCTCCTTCCTCTCCGATCCCAGCCGCAGCTCCTTCCTCTCCGATCCCAACCGCAGATCCTTCCTCTCCGATCCCAGCCGCAGATCCTTCCCCTCACGCTGCTGCGCCCGCACCTCCAGCTGCTCTCCCTGTTCGACAGTATAATGTCGATCTCGACGCGACAGTAGAAGAAGACGTTGAGATACAACTCCGTCGTTGCCAAGAGCGCCTGAAGGAGGTTGAGGCCCGCGAGGTGAAGTTGAAGGAGGACAATAGAGGTTTGATTGAGTCTCTAAGAAATATTACTCAATCAAACCTCCTGTTGGCCTCCCAAGTAACCACCAGTCAACAGCACCATAAAGAGACACTTGTCCACCTCGACTGTTCCCAAAATGGGATCAGAAAAGTGCGCCTTACGAGGATGGACGATTTGGGTGGCTGTAGTGACAGCTGCAGTCACCTAAAACTATATCATAGTGGTATTGTCAAATGCGTTAGACTGTAACTTTAACTTCTATTTTCTTCTATTTTGAAAAAAAAAAATAATTGTTAAAATTGTATGTGTTTTCTCTTTACAACAGATCGGAACATATGGTATTGGCTGGTGATGACGCTGACGTCATTAGATGGTAGATGTATATAAGGGCTTGCTAATTTCAATCCTCATCAATAATCATGGTTGTCTGTACCAAGTGTGGAAAAGTGTTCACTCTCATAGGCAATTTGCAACGACATGAAAAATTTTGTAAGTTAGGAAAAACGTATCAATGTAGCAAGTGTCCATATAAGACGAATAGGATGGATAATCTTAATAGACATAAACTTGTATGCAATAATAAACCGAATGATAGCATAACAGAGTCAAATTCAAATAATCAAAATAGATCTACTTCTAAGCCAACAACCAGCGCTTCAACTAACATACAAAACTTTATGCAATACTGCTCTCGGTGTGGCAAAACGTATAACTCTATAAGTAGATTTCGACAGCATATGAATGTACATAACACAAATAGTGAGATGAATATGCATAATAACTATGGAACTGTTAGTCTCAGTGAAAGCGCACTCAATGGCCATGCACGTGTGTATGATATCACGCCAACAACACCTACTGTGGACATAACATCATTCTTAGAAAGCATGCGTTCCATGTTAGGGAATTTAGTGTCTGACTTACTAAGGAGCTATCAATTGCGCGGTCGTCTGATTGCACAAATTCGTTATGTCCGTTCTAATCCTCAAGAAGAAGAAACTTTTCTCGCACACTTTACCTCATCATCCTCAAACTATATTTATGACTATGATGCTTGGTTTCAGGATCATCTAAATAGTCTAATAAATCATATTGAAGCCTTCACAAAAAAGGGTAGCAATTGGATTATAGATGATGTACAAAATATAGAGTTCAATGTAATAACAAGTCCAATACTGTCAGGTGGACAATCATTTCCTCTACCAAAGAAGTTAAAAAACTCTAAAGCTGTCATTAATGTTAATTCAAATGCAAATGATTGCTTCCTATATGCAGTTTTATCAATATTGCATTATAATGAAGTACCTTATTCAAGGAATGAAGTAAAATCATATAGTGAGTGGACATCTGAGCTAAATATGGAAGGCATTTCCACACCAGTATCAATCAAAGATATTCCAAAATTTGAGAAAATAATGATATTAAAATTAACATTCACTTTTATGAAAATGGACTCAAAGGTGTTCGTTACAATAGTAACTTTACTGGTAGGCAAACGGTTAATATTTTGCTAATTCTAAACAATGGAGCAGCACACTATTGTGGAATTCCAAAGCTGTCAAGATTGTATAGGAGAACTTTAAAAAGACATAAATACTTCTGCGAAAGATGCACTCAGTCATTCACATATAAGACAACACTAGAACGACATTTCCAGTTTTGCATTCGAGGAAAAGCACAAATAGAAAAAATGCCGACAGATCTAAAAGTACTAACAAGTAGCATGGAATATCAACTAAGTCCTCCTTTAGTAATTTATGCAGATATAGAGTGCTACATTGATAATAAAATACATAAACCTGCGGCTATTGGAGCTTATCATGTCTGGCATAATGCCCTTCAATCAAAATTTGAAAACAAGTATTACCTCTTTGAGGGAGAAAATTGCATTATTAGTTTCTTGCACCACTTAGAAACTGTAGCCCAAGACTTATATGACAACCAATGTGCAACAACTAGGCAGCCAATGTCACTGTCAGCGGATGAAAAAGCACGCCACGAGAATGCAGAATGTTGCAACAAATGTAAATCAAAATTCAGCGATGAAGTCATAAAAGTTCGTGATCATGATCATATCACCGGACGATATAGGCAAACATTATGTAGGAAATGCAATCTCCGGTTAAGACTTAACAGACGGGAGCTCCCCATATTTTTCCACAATTTTAAAAATTATGATAGCCACATCGTTTGCTATAAAGCGATTGGAAGAATGAAGTCTTGGAAATTAGATGTTGTAGCAGCAACTGCTGAAAAATATATAACTTTATCCGCCAGTGTCCCTGTAAATGAATACAAAGGGAAGACAGTATACTTTAAACTAAAATTCTTAGACTCATATCAATTTCTAAGTGCATCCTTGAGTGAATTAGCCAAGGGCTTGCAAACGTATGAGCATGTAGAGACATTAAGGGTAGAATTTCCACAATTAAGTGATAATGTTTTATATCAGAAGGGAGTGTTTCCATATTCATACTTCAAAAACTTAAACACGTTGACGGAAGACTGTCTACCACCACAATTTGAATTCTATAATGATCTTACTCGTGAGCACTGTTCCGATAGTGAATATTAACACGCTAACACGGCGTGGATTGAATTTAATTGTAGCACATTTGGTGATTACATGCTGGCATATCTGAAGTTAGATGTTTTATTGTTGGCAGACATATTTGAAGTGTTTAGAGCACTGAGTCAACGTGAGGATGAAGTCGACCCTGTACATTTTGTCAGTCTCCCACATCTTAGCTTTACCTCAGCACTAAATTTCTCTTCCAATGATCCCCCACACTACATACAAGATGAAAATATGTACAATCTATTTGAACGAGGAATTAGAGGGGGTATGACTTTCACCAACATTCACCGAGCGCGTGCACGCATTGAAGAATTAGGAAATGATACACATGAAAGTCGACATTTGACCTACTTAGATGTTAATAACCTTTATGGTTCTTCACTCAGTAGAAATCTACCCCACTCAAATTTCAAATGGTTGAATGAAAGTGAATTAGATAATTTTTTAAATGAAGAAAATGTTCAAAATATAGATGATGATGGTGAAATCGGCTACATTTTTGATTTAGATTTAGAGTATCCTGCAGCCATTCATGATGACACTGCCGATTTCCCATTAGCTCCAGAAATGCAGATGATTGAAAAGAGAATGTTTTCACACTATATGAAAAATCTATATGAAAAAGTAAGACCAAATACACATTTTTCTTCTATCAAGAAACTTCTGCTCCATCAATTTGATAGGGAAAATTATGTAGTCCACTATTCAATTTTAAAATTTTACTTGAGCATGGGCATGAGAATCAAGAAGATTCATAGTGGCATAAAATTCACACAAAAGCCTTGGTTAAAAACATACATTGATATGAACTCTCAAAAGAGGGCTCAATCAAACACTGACTTCGAAAAGTCATTCTACAAATTGAAAAATAATTCTTTATATGGTAAAACAATGGAAAATGTAAGGAGAAGGAAAAAATTTAAACTAGTCAACAATGAGAAACAACTACTGAAATTGTCAAATCATCCTCTCTATGTTCAACACAAAATATTTGATGAAGATCTGGTTGGTATGGAAATGTACAAACCTTCAATAGTTTTAAATAAATTAATATATGTTGGTCAAGCAGTACTTGACTATAGTAAGTTGGAAATGTATCAATTATATTACAATGATCTAAAAGGATGTCCACTGATAAATAGAACGCGGCTTTGTGGAGGTGATACCGACAGTTTCTTCCTATGTTTATACACATCACCATCTGTCCGTCTGGAAGATATACTTCTATACTTCGGTGAAAAGTTTGACTCTTCAAACTATGACAGTCATCACCGACTATACTCAACTACAAACAAAGCTAGATTAGGTTGTTTTAAGGATGAGTGTGCTGGAAAGTTGCTTGAGGAAATGATCCTACTAAAACCGAAAATGTATTCCATGAAATATCTAGACTCTACGAATCATAGCATCAAACGTGCAAAAGGAATTCAGAGAGCAGCAGTTAAAAAATTGAAACATGATGACTATAGGAGTGTCTATTATAGTGAGAATGATACAACTGAAGATATGACAATTATAAATTCAAAAAATCACATAGTTAGCACAAAATCATTTAGGAAGCGAGGTCTTTCACTTTGGGAGGATAAGCGCTGTTGGCTGGATAAAAATTTATCATTACCATATGGACACTATAGCCTAGGTCTTCCCCCACCGTCGAAGAGAAGGAGATGCCTTCCTGTCACAGGTGATGTAGAATAAGTCTAAATAAAAACAATATAATATTCCACTTGTAATAGATCTTGCGATTGCTGCATCTTCCGACATGTAGCAACACTTACTAATACATAAGTAGTCTTACTAAAATTGAAATTTCTACATCTTTCCGATATGTAGAAATGATTACTAATAAATAGGTAGTCCTAATGTGAATGAATATGTGAAGAATTTGTACTCAACATCATTCCGATATGTTGAGCTAATAAAATAACAAACTTTAGGCAAACATTAAACTTAAATTTGAAACATAGCTTTCGGAACATGCCTCATTACATTAGAACATGGAAACTTAGTGACGTTCAAAACGTTCACATAACAAATTCTAAAAGAATAGCATTTCGTCATTCAATAGCAAATAGTGATCGAAAACATCGTGGCGTTTGCATTAGTATTGACTCATTGCCTTCACTGAAAGACTTTGCGGATCTCATTGACAACCATAAGACTCGGATCAAGATTCCTCTCGATGACAAGGTATGGATAAAGTGTGATTCATCAGTCAAACTATACGTCTGTTCACCAAAACGTGAAGATGTTGAATATCGATTTTTTCGTTTCAGTGACGTCACATGGGAAACCTTTACAAGGGAGATACTACCACAGATAACGTCATTCATTAAAGATGGAGGACATCAAACGGTTGGAAGTTGTAAATCGGATGTTAACTACAAAAGCAAAGTCAAAACTCAATCTACAAGAGATCGAGAGGAATATACCCAACCGAAAACAATGGTTACTGATAAAACGCAAATTGAAGCCGACAACGAGCTTACATCTTGGAAGACCCTCAATGTTAACATGGAGGATTCAGAGGAAGGATAGATCTCTCACTATCCTATTCTTTCCAAATGGAACAATCCAATGTATTGGAAGGGTCATGGAGGGTGATCTCTCATATCTACACTTAACTTTGGAACATTTACTTGGTGATTCATTATCTGATTGGAAAGTGAAGACAATGACCGTGTTATGTGAATTACACTATCACTATGATTTCCGTAAAGTTACATCATCACATAATCTAACTTATGAAGTGGAGTTATTTCCAGCAGCTCAATTGACTAACTGGCATCCGTATCATGTTCATGTGTTCCATAATGGAAAGATTGTGATAACCGGCATTAAAGACATAAGTGATGTACCTCCCATCATATGTGATTTGAAAAAATGTTTCATGAAAACCAAATTGTAGATTTTGTATATATGTGGATAGATAATGAAATGTGAACATGTTTTTTGTATATATGTGAATAGATAATGAAATATGAGCATGTTTTTGTTTTCCTTATAAACCCTTGTTTTGGAAAAAAGAGAGCAAGTTAATGATACAACATAAAACTTTATTTCAAAACTGTTTCAACATATTTAGTAAGAATTACATCATTTTTATCACAGTTTTTTGAAAATAGTTCTAAAGCACTTTTACAGTTATTTTTCAATGGTCTCTCGTTGACAAAATAGAGTACATAGCCACCGCACATTAGAGATGTATTACTTTGAAGTGGGAACGATGTCACTTTCCTAACAGTCCAGGAAAACCTGTTCATCCATAATGCGATATCATGTAAACGAGGTTGATTAAGAGAGTCAAAATATTCGGCAACTTTATAACGATTGATGTATACAGCAATCCAATGTTTTCCGGGAAGATTGTTGGTATCCGTATTGATGATAACTGAACAAGGATAGAAAGGAATTGAATCAGGTAAATTATCTCTAGAAAAGACATTGAGAAATATTGTCTTGGAGTAGGGATGAGCTTTCCTCATTTTCCTCAAGATTTCTATGTTGCTTAAGTTACTCATCTCTGATAGCTGACAGTCACGTCTCTCATTCTTGTTATCTCAACTTTGCTATCATAGATAGCATAAATGAGACAATTGTTTTCTTCAAAGGTGACTCAAATGATACCTCCAGTCGTAGATTTCCAGGCTTTGTAACTCCTACGCTTTCACCACCTAGATCTGCATCTGCTGTGAGGTTGTACATAATGAAGAAGTAACCATTTTTATACATATCCATTGTAATTCCATTTGAATCATCTGTATTAAACATGTTGAGGGCGGTGAAAATAGAACCATATTCACGTGCGAATTTGCCATCTTTGAAATTAGGCTCATATGCTTTACAAGATACAAATTTCCCATCCTGATAGAGTGCTAGTTTGCTAACATTAAAGTGTTGGAAATTGAATGGATTCTTTTCAAAAGCACCAATGAATGCCTCATTTTCCACAAATGTGATATACACCGCCTTTGGCATTGCAGTGGGAAAAAGATTTGGGTAGGCATGTGAGGATGATCCCGCACCAATTGTGAAGTTTGTCAACACACTGTGATTAACTGGATATATTGCATTGTTTTTCCTCAATCCTGTCGCATGCTCGTTGATGACTGACGGGTTCATTGTTACTCGCCTTACATTGAGCACGGCATTACTTATGTTGACTTGATAGTTTGTAGCTCCAAAAGCCATTAACGCGAACTCAGGATTTGCACGAATAAATTTTATTTGCATTTTAACCTGTGATAGCAGATATCTAGATTGACGAAGGAAATCAAGATAGACGGGTCCTTTCAAGTATAATTCCTTTGAATCCGCTGTTAAATCCATTCGTCTTTTCAACCCTGTACTTGAGACATCATCAAATTTCCCTTGCTGATCATCATACCACCCAGAAACTTGCAAGTGTGACTGTTTAGCTTGCTTTTGAAATTGAGTCATTGTATGTATATATGCTCCATATGGATATGCTCGATCCCCTCCTTCAATCTGTTTGTCATTCAATATTAGATACACATCTGAGAACAGACTGGCAATAGGAAGATTTGCTAATCCCACTTTATCCTTGGATGAATCGATATTTGTACCATCAGTCTTCTTAATTTGTATACACAACTCTAAATCAATGGATTGACAGTCAATATAATCTTGAGGATTGGCAGGTATATCAAACTGAATAGGCTGCTGGTTACCATCGATATTTGTTGTGGGGACTATGTCTACAATTGTTGAGGAGATGATGTCTGTCTGATGAGGGGGAGAATCGAAGAAACACAAAGCCGAATTGATACTCTGCATCGTATTAGCTCTACAAATATGTTGTCTTCCTTCGTTTTGACTTGTTTCTAGTAGCTGTGGAATTTCTTTTGCGCTTTCTTGTTTTCACTCGACGTCTAGATTTAGAACGTGCTGCTCTAGTCGGCTTTTTACTTTTCCTGCGTCTTTGCTTAGTAACTCGGCCTGATCCAACTTGTCTTGACTTCCTACGCTTCTTCCGAACTGTACGTCTCGTCTTTGTTAAATCATCTAATGCGTCTATGGCAGATTGCTGCGCGCGCATTTTCATAGATTCACCGATATCCTCACCTTGAAGTGCATCAGCTGCAACATTTGCACCAAAATCTAAAGCCCTGCTTCCAACACGCTTCATGATTGGTACGCCATACTTTTTGAGTGTTGGAAGAATCATACGTCTTAGTGCACCAAATATGCCTCCTCCAACTTGTCGTCTACCTCCAACAAACACGGGATAACCGCTCTGATATGATGGTCTACTGTAAATGCCTGTCATTATGACTATTGAATAACTATGGAAGTCACAATAGCGTAAAGCCTTATTCTCGTGACCTAATATGTAGGGTCAAAACAGTAACACTACCACAGAACGGTACTACTTCTCCTGCGTCATCATGAATTGATATGTCAATTCTATTGATGAAATTTCGGCTGATTGGTAGATACATTGTATTAAAAAATTCTCGATTGATTAGTTGCTTCCTTACGGATGAGAGAGGAAATGTGCGCAGAAGTGGGGCCTCAATGTCGCCAACCCTTGTATATTCAATAATGTTACAATAGACGTATAAGTTACTTATATCACGCTCTAGTGATGGGGTTGTATCGCCTATTGATGTACCTTCATAAATAGTTGATTTTGAGAATCCCAATGTGGTCGTTAACACGCTATCCAGCTTGATAAGAGAGTTCTTCCCTACCTTTAGAATCATGCGTTTCTTATGTGGGTCATAAGAAAAGTGATATTCATCTGCATCAAGGTAATCTACACCAAACTCATTTAACTTTGTACACAATTCAGATGGCGTTTTCAAGCTTTCAATGTTCAAATTAACTCTTTTTACAAGTTCACTGGAAGTAGACAATTCATCACCCGATATGTCTTCGCTGTATACGTGGATATCCCATGAAGCATTTGTTGATGCTTTGAGTTTAGAAGAGGACAATTGAACCTTGAATGTATCATTTAATTCTGTCAACCAAGGTGCGCTTTCAAGGCCCTTAAACATCCCAATCATTTCAGATCCGAATTCAATAACAGCGGACTCAGACTTTTCCAATGGTGTCTTTTTAGTAAAAACAATAAATTCTGCCTCCGTTTCAACAGTAAATAAAGTTACTTTCTCTTTCTTATATTCACAAGTCATTAACGTTTCTGGCACTGATCCTTGAAACTTTCTTGCAAAGTCTTCAACACTTCTAATGACCTCAAATTTATTTTTTACTCGGATGCTCCTTCTTTGTAATGCATACAATGGCACAATTCTACATTTAAAATCAGTGACTTTCCTCTCCGAATTCCACCCACGTCCATTGTACCAATACCTTGATGAGAAAGTTGTTCTGGAATACCCAAAAGTATGACTCAAATCCTTACCTAATACAAGAAGAACATGCTTCCCTTCCTTCATCAATTTTGTTGACCCCTTTATGACTGGTTTGTAGAATTTATTCAAAGTCAGCTTGAAGAGATCATTTATTCGTTCAAACATTCTACCGATTTCCTTTTCTGTATCTTGCAAGCTCATTGTGGGAACCTTAGAATCAAAAGTTGACGTTGCAAATGCCTTTTGAATTTTAATCATGTTTTGAACAGATGGTAAAGATGTTGAAAAAGGATGTAAAGTTAGATGATGAAAAGCCCATGTACCATGTAGACTATTTTGAAATATGCGAAAGCAATCATCCTTCTCTCGCACTTCTTTATGTAATTCAAAATAGTTGTTCTTTAGCAAACTGATATCGTTGTAATAAGTAATTTCAGTTAGAGCAACTTCATGGGGTCCATGCAGAGTAATTGGATTAGCGAATTCAACAGAGTATAGAGATGGTTTGTTACTTGGGAATATCTTGGGGTTGCTATTGCTTGGAAGAATGATATTGAAGTTAGTAGACATGTTAAAGTCATATATGGAAGAAGTCACATGCTATATTAGCTTAAAAGTTACGAGTGTCTCCCATCTCCACATTTTGTAGATCCTGGTGCGTTATCCAGCTATTGAATGAATCAGGATATCCTTTCCATTTAACTAGATATTTCCTTTGATTGCCATGACCTTTCCTCCTAATTATTTTATCAATCATATACACCTCTTCACTTCTGTCTACTACTTGCAATTCATATAAGAGTAAAATTTTCCTTCAATTGGATTGCCATGGTAATCTATTAATTTATACATGGTGGGCCTAAATTTTGTATTTACTTCATCCACAAAAAACTCTTCTTCAGTCCAATTAGGTAGATACCCCTTCTCAAATGTAGACTTGACCTTTGAAATCCGAACTCTATCACCAACATTAATTTTCTTTTCATTGGAAATGTTTTTCGCTTTCTTATCATACAATCGAAGCCATACATCCATCGCATTATCTGGGGTAACATCAACTGGTTTCATCTTAATGATTCGATGATAGCTTTCATTGTAATTCTTAACAAATTTCTGCAGCTCACCTACCCAAACATGTGTATTTTTTGCAGTGAAATAGCGCCATATTTTTGTCTTCAGTGTGCGATTGAACCTCTCAACCATGGCAGCTTTATAAGCACTTTTGACACTAAACAATTCCACATTATGACTTTTAAGGAGACTTCGAACATGAGAGTTTTCGAATTCCTTCCCTTGATCGGTCTGTATTCTTTGCGGAACACGCCCCTCATCGAAAATGCTCTGAAAAGCCGCTTCAACTTCTGGTCCTCGTTTAGATTTCAGCGCACGTGCCCAAGCATAGCGAGATAAAATATCTATTACGGTTAAGATGTATTTATAGCCATCATTGTACTGTGATATCTGTTGCATGTCAGCCAAGTCCGCTTGCCATTGACTATCTATATTGTTAACAACATATTTTCTTGTTGGAAACCGCTTTCTCGCATTTTTGTGAAGAGTGTAAGTCGGTTGACTCCTCAACCACTTCTTGACTTTCTCTATTCCCACACCTGCTGCACGAGCTAGAACCTCCGGACGACTGAAACTTGCGGGATGATTTAAGTCGTAATAAATCTTTCTGAGTTTCACTGCTGTACTCATCGTCTTTGTTCTGATTTGCACGCGTATTACTCGCACAGCAACTGCTAACACAATTGATATCAACCTCTATGCCCTCTTCTCCTTTGCCTTCGAGCGCAGATTTCAAACAACAGCAAAATTTTTGTAACGACATGATATGAGAGAGGCAAGGCTTAATTCATATTTGCTTAATATTTACTATACTCCTTCGCAACACGCATTGAGCGCCTAGTAGCTCTTTTTGGTTGCAGATCATCGGGATCTGCAAGCTCTCGCTTGACCGCCATCGTGGGTGTTTTACTCTTTGATCCATCTTGTAAGTGACCCTTATCCAATTCATTCACAGTCGGTCCTCCAATAATATTGTGAGGTACATTTTGATCAGATAAAATTTTCTGAAAATATGTCCACCCTTGTGGTGCACCTAGTTTTCGCCTTACATCTCTGACAGCATATTGTAGAAGGTCATCTATGTGACTATTTCTAATAACATCACCAGTTGTTTTATCTATTATCTCCCCTCTCTCATTGAACTTCACATGTGGATCAATGAAGTCAAATAATCGCTCAGCGCGCACACGATATGGTCGAGGTGTTGACAAGGTTATAAATCGTCGCAACTTGTCACGAATCTGTCGCCTCTCGTCAATGTTTTCAGCTGCTAACTGCATTCGTCGATAGGGATCCTTAATCTTCTGAATTTCCATATCCTTTTGTGTTAGTTCCTTAAGTTGATTCGTAATAGGTTGATCTATATTTTTGACTTCCTGTGCACTTTGTAATGTAGTCAATTGTACATACTCCTCTTGAGGAATGACTACCATCTTTGAATACGACATGTTTGAAAATAATAAGGCAACAAAGTACATTGCTTAAAACTAACTGTGAACCGAGAAAACTGTCATTGGTTCAGCGGAATTAGGTATGATACATGTTCGAAATCGAAGTCGTTCCGGACATTCCTGGGTTAGATCAATAAATAGATAACCATGTGGTTTCTTTGTTACATCTTCATATATTTTTGAAAGTACTTTAGGTTGTTGAGGTAATATCTGTCTACTGAGATGATGTATCTGACTGCTATCTCTTGGATTTTTAAATATTGCCAAATAATGTGTATTCAAACTTCTAGTTCTTTGCTCTTTCCCTCCATCGAAGATGTTTTGGGTGATGTAGATAATAAAAGCTTCCCTATGATGTGCAGTTTGAATGAACATTTCAGTTACATCCTTTGAAGATTTGCTTTCTCGTAATAGATCATCTAATACTAGTAAGTCACCTGCTTTGATATCCTCAGTTGATGGCAACCCTTGCTTCACCTCATAACCTTTCTGGCGAAGTGCAGAATGTAGTTGTGGTTGAAATATTCCATAATACCATTTGACTCTCTTAATTTCCTTGTTAAACATTTCATTTCTATATTGTAGCAATTCAGTTACAAATGTAGTTTTACCGGACTGACTTGGTCCAGCGACACACATTGTGCGATCAGTGAATAGACGAAAATCTGTCATCTTATAATTCCATTAACATTAAACTCATCATCCCGCTAATTTTGCTTAGAACAACAAAACAGACACATGTTCCAGATCAAGTTTATTTACATTCAGAATAGAAACTTTCAAGTTACATTTACAAATTAAAACATTTACAAATTAAAACATTTGTGTTTCCTCATCACAATTAGGATTATAGAAAGTTTTCAAGTCAGCATCTTGGCGCTTCAACTTCAATTTAGGATTCCCATCTTTAGATTTCCGACCTCGCTTTTTGCTCTCTTCCTTCCCATCACTTGAAGCAGTCTTATCAATGTTAATTAAACATTTATCAATTGGTAGTGGTTCATAGACTAGTTGAAGAACCTTCATTTGCAAAGATGCGACTTTACCAGTCGAACCATGTGAGCCAATATAAAGTCCGGTAACGTGAACTAAGCCCATATAGCGGCCCCGTTTGAGATCCTCACATTCCATCGCGTTTGTAAAGAGATCGAATGCTTGAAAATGATCAGATAGTTTTAAAAACAGTGTATCGAATTCCGGCAATTCCTTATAACCAACTCCTTCCTCTAATGCCTTTCTCCAATGAGTGGGAGCACTTTCAGGCAGCTCAACACATTCTTTCGCGAAAGAGTCAATAGTTTTAAGAATCACCTGTTGCCATTTTGGAAAAGTCACTCGCATTTGTCTCATATTGCTATACCCTGATGTAGACATACCATTACTGTGGAAGAATGGAACTTGAAGATAAAAGCCATCATCACCATAATTCAAGGTTTGAAAGTAGAACGTATTTCCAATCCCTTGCACCTTTCGTGTCGGACGAAGCTTCAAGAGATCTTGCTCAAAAGCGTCACCTTCCTCTCTGATTGTATACATTTTCTGAGTCATGTTTCAACAAGTACTAATTCGGAGCTTTCAACCAGCGCAAATGAATTGTCACTTGAAAGTGGTAAAATATCATATAAGCGTCTTCCTTATATACACCTATATATGACTCATCAATCAAAGTGATGACGTGTCACTTTATGATTCGCTAACCTTATATTAACATTGCAGCAGTTGCTGCAATCCTTCCAAGCGGACTATTGATTACACCATTAATACTGTTTCCAATATCATTTAACATACTTAGAAACCCACCACCACCGCGCTGAATTAAGTTTCGCCTTTTCTTATCACTACTCCTTGGATTTGAAAACTTTTTTATGCTATTCAAAGAGCCAGCATTCAACAGAGGCTTGTAAATAGGTAGACATTTGTGTATTGCAAAAGCTAAATCACGAATGAAATCATCACTTGAATTTTGAATCAATTTACACTTCTTCTTATTATCATGTATCCTGTTTAACTTTCGCAACGCCTTTTTAAACTGACTTGAAGGTTTGAAGGACCGTTTCGATTGACGAGAAGATGCCTTCCGTTTTACAGACATTTTTATTCTAATATGGAAATAGATAATACAATTACAATTTTTGCTTAGTACTTACAACATTATATATAAAAGTTTACAAGCATTCACACAGAGTTTGTTGCTGGTACGTATAAAATTACATAAAACACTTAGCAAGTTGTAGAGGGAAACTGATATACACTCACATCGGCTAGAGTCTCATTTGTAGCAGTTATGAGCTGCTCAATGTCTTTCATTAGATGTTTTGAAATAGGACAGCACATACAGCAAGGCTTTAAATGGAAAGTCTTTAAAATATTGGCATAGTATGCCCGCAAACTGATCACCTCAGAATGTCCTTGAGCAGCCACATTGATGCTTACTGATGGCGGTCCACTGAACAAGTCCAGTTTGCACTTCTCACCCTTCTCGTCATAGTAGCTGGAGGTGATAATGTCATGGAGACATGTGTTGAGTTTCCGTTGGATACTGCTGCACCAACAGCGAGAGTATTCCGGTACAATCTCCGTTTGAGATAGTGGGCGAAATACTTCGTTGAGCCAGAATCTTGCAACTCGTGTAAGAGCGTTGTTCACGACTCTCATCAACATTCTCTGCACCACAACGTCCTCTCCGCAGCGGAAATACTTCACTATTTCCTCCATCAGATCCACCAAATCCGCTTTATAGCCAGTTATATTCACGGCAGAATAAAATATATTGCCGTGAAGAGTTGACTTCGGTAAATTATTGAAATGGGAATGTTGGTAGTGAACGACATGCTGGTTGACATTGTATTAGCCTCAAATTATGCTTGAAATAGAACGGTACAATGTCCTCCTTATATAGAAAAGTCACACAAAGACACAATAGTGACCAATCACAGACCTGCATGATGACTCATCATGCACGATATACAGTGACTGTTGAAGATATTTCTTCATTGCAAAGGGGACAAGATGAAGTTTCAAATGGTACATAACATGTAGAACACATAACGCTATGAGAACATGGCAAAAAGAGAAGGGATCATTCCTGTTTAAAACATTTAACGCAGTTCCGTTCACATAATAATTTAAATGTCTCTTGTTCTAATTTCCTTCTGAAGTCACTTTTATTGGGAGAACTTTTTATTAAAACACTGTCAGATGTCTCCTTCTTTCCATATCGTTCCAATTTGATCCTCCTAATTTCACTATCATTGCAGTGTAGCATGGAGAAATCCTCTATCCACCTACGATCCAAATTGTGATTCATAGCATGCTCATCTAGATCCATTAGTCGATCAACTAAATCACCAGCGTTGATATTTTCACTGAGATTTGTTACAGTTTCTATGGCTTTGAACGAATATCCAAGGTCTCTTGCGACAACCCACGACGTTGGGATACTAGTCATCATTATGTATGTCATCAAAAACTATCTCATATTTATAGCATAGTTTGTCTACGTAAAAGGAAAATCAATGTGTCATCTTGATTACAATGGTTGCAATAGTCACAATAGTCGCAATTGAGCAAACCCATTCAAAATCAAACAACGGACGTCTATCGGTACGTACCCAAGTGCTCAGAACCAAACCACACAAGTTCGATCATAGACGTTCCCAAACACAGTGTACTCAACTGAGTGTACCAAACACATGTACCTATCCAGTAAAACAGATCTCATACAAGTTCTTATTCATAACACTGAATTATACATGTACCTATCCATGTGCCTATCGATAACTAAAGTATACATGTACCTATCCACGTACCTATCCATGTTCCTATTGATAACACTAAACTTTACATGTACCTATCCATGTACCTATTGATAACACTAAACTTTACATGTACCTATCCATGTACCTATCCGTAGCAAGTAGGGCACAGTTTTCACTACTGGGATGCTACTGACTTTCTTGTGAGTAATCTGACTTTCACCATAACTTTGTCGTAGTGACTTACTAACTTATCTCTCTTATTTGTCTTTGTCTGTTGTTTGCTATCGATTTTGCTTTCACGAAGTTCACTGTCTGACCATCTACATTTACATATATGTTCTGAATCTGAATGTATTTTACCAGTTGTTGACTGTCCTTGTTAAAGAAAGTCGAAATATCGGACTAAAGAATCGCTCTCCTATTCCTGAGAAATACGGAGGATATATCAAACTTTAGAATGTTGCTGTTACGGGAAATCTTTGATACTTAACTAACAACATTTGCACCTTTTTGAATGTACGGTCTGACAGAATTATCACTTGTCAAGTTTTTGCTGGAATCGAACGGCGGAGAGCAGCATAAGTTTTTATTAGAATCATCTGAAATCACTCACTTGAAATTCTTTAACAGCAGTCTTCACACGCCCATCATGAAAATCGAAAGTGTAAACTTTTCCACAAGGAAACACAGCCCGTGCGATAGAATGAGTCAAAGAACCAGATCCCGTTCCAGCTTCAGCAACAATTCTACCGGGGACAATATCAAGCATGGTGATGATATAGCTGATATCTGCAGCATACAGGACCTGTGTACGATGAGGCAATGCCAGAGTCCATAATTCTGGGGTGAGAGGAACAATGTACACATAACCCTTCGTTGTCTTTACACGAGATCCAAGACGCATGCCAATAAGAGACTGGTGATCAATTGCTCCATATCGGGTCTGAGTAACTTTTCCTTTAGTAACTTTTAAGGGCAACAATTCATCACGACCAATATACACGATAATAGTTTGCTCCTCCTCCACAAAGCTAGAGAGGAAAGGACTATCTTGAGCCGCCTGCAAGACGAATACTATTTTGAGATAGCAGTTGAAAATACTTAACATTTAAAAATCATGTAACAACAGTCAAAAATCACGTAATTATCTCAATTAATTTCTTTAAGTTTTCCTTTGTGCGCTTTAAGTACATTCCAAAAGATTAACAAACTCAACCCTCGCCCCGGAAGTTTATGAAATACTTTCTTTCGTTAATGCTCTTCACAGATCGTAATGACTTTTCTTCAGGATTGCCAGTGCCAGAAAAAGAAATAAAAGGAGTAGGACGCAGGGTACCAGTCGTCCTTTTTCTAAGAACGGCGCTTTTAGAGTGTCACCGAAAGCAATTTTCGATTTATGCAATCATTTATGCAGATGTTCATTCAATTGATCTATGCAAAACAACTGAAATATACAACACTCCGCGGGCAGAGGCCCTGTGGAATTTCTCGAATCCACGCAGGATTATCATCCGTCTGCTCGAGATCACATGATGGTAAGATGGCGATGGCGCGATCGAAAAGCAGCATGGTCGTAAGACTTCTGACTCTTAGTGTACATAGCTCCCACACCAACAAGCCAAAATTTCATTATCATATATAAAATAACTTGGGTGGATTCTGATATTTCCATATGCCAATGCAAGAAAGGGTCATTTACAGACTTTTCCTAATTTTTCACGGTCCTAAACGCAAAACTAGGTTTAAAATTAAATTTTAATATTCGAAGGCAGCCTGAAATTCGCCACTGGAAGCATGTATTTTTACAAGAAATTATGAAATTCAAACTACTTTCCATTTCTTCTTTTTTCTTGCTGTTAAAAGCTCCTTCAGAAATAGCATATTAAATTCAAAGAAACCAAGCTTACCTAGTTGACAAATAATTGCAACTGCACATGCACTTACACTTACACAATGTGCATGTACATAATATTATGAAATTTGACAGTCTTATTTCTGCAATGATTCGACTTTTCGATAGTGCATGTACATGTACATTGTAAATGAAACAGTCTTCAGCTTCTGGCACCGGTGATAAAATCGTTGCAAGATACAAAAAATGCCTTGAATCGACAACGGGCTAGTCAAAAGAGGAGGGAATATTCATTCATGAAACTATAAAGTCATTGCCAAAACGGTGCCGAATTCTCGTTTGTGTGCAGCACTCAAACGAAAAGGAATAAAATTAAGTATAAAAAGTAAGTGAAAGCAGGGATGAGATCACGCCATGAATTCCCGGAAGATCTTCAGGTGCCTAAATTTGATATCAATTTGTTAGTATTACGGAAAACAACCACTGTCCATGCGATAACCTTCAAGAAAGACTTTAAAGCACTATAATGTGCAGTCAAGGCAGAACATAGAATAATGCTCTATCAAAAAACAATTAAAATTTGGGTACAATTCATTCATAGCTGATTGCACCTTTAGTTCTAAATCTGAAAAATTCGATATTTGTTATTTACACTGCTACGAATGAAAGCCATGAAAAATCGTTGGAAATTTCGTTACAAGTTACATTACTCAATAATCATCATTATCTGTAGACTTGCACAAAAGTTGTTAAGAAGCCCATTATCAATATGTACATAATGCATGCGCGTATACACACTTATGTTGTCGACTAGTGCTCTCCATAATGAGCAGTTGTGCACTTACGTGTGACGTGATTCTCGTCATGTATGCATCATTGAACGAGAAAATGTAGGAAAGCAGCTTCATTCACTGTGTTCATCCGCATTAACTGATAACACAAATTACATCCCTGGTTTTACGAATAACCCTACCCTACCCTTGTCATTTTATTGTATTTTTTAACGAATCTCAGGACCCAATAAATTTGAGGCAAAATTTCCGGAGAAATCTCACCCCTGAATGAAAGGAAAAGTAAAGCAAGCAAGTACTCAATGCAATTATGCCCAAGCTATTTTTCAACACTGCTCATAAATTTCAAGTAAACCTTCTGTTTATACTATTCAATTCATAATGTTGATTCTTCTGCTGATTGAAATCTGATAACCATAAGCAACTGCATGTACAAAGGAGGTCAGAGCTTTGAGTAACATTAAATATTGAAATCTCTCATGCAAGAATAATTGGAAATTTGATTTGATTTTCGTTTTTGGATTTTGAATTGAAGGTGGCTTAAATACTGATATGAGAACTTAATGATATGATGCAAAACAGATAGGGATTGTAGTGCTTGTAGATCTTTTTTGTCAATCTCTGCTCTACTGCATATTTGGAAATATAGATGAATCCACATATCTTGAGCTGCAGAAGGATGGCAAAATCTACTACTCCAGGTCATAGACTTGCTCAAGAAGTCCATGTCAGATAAGGCAAAGTTAGGAAGCCATTAGTTATGCTGTATATCTTCCGTTATATTAGATATGATTTGTCTATATTTCTAAACAACCGTCTATATTTGAAATAACCAGACGCGGAAAGGTGGTGCCAACACTCCAGCCAATCCTTGAGAGTGCGACTCGGATGTACATTATAAATACTTTTAGCACTAAATTTCGCAAATATGTTTAGCACCATATTGGAGAGATGAAACAACTTGCCTTCAAAAACGAAGCGCACATCTTCCCTCAAACTTTGATTATAAAAGAGATAACGCTTCCGAAAATCATTGTAGAGTCTCAAACTATCTCAAACTTATCTGTTAAACCACGATTGGTTTTGATATTCAAGAATTAAAAAATGAAAATAGCCTTGGTGTTAAAACAGTGGATGTTGGTCAAGCAGATCAAAAAATTATTTTTCTGTATTCAAAAATTGAATTAAAATCAATGAATCAATTCAGCTCAGCGTGCACCGTTTGAAAGAGTCAATCTCAATAAAAGAAACCAAATGCATTTTAAAAACTCCTCAGTGAGTAACTGAATGACATTGCTGAAACCGTCCCCCATTCAATTTCGTATAAATCGAAAAACTTGCACAGTTCGTCACAATTTTCAAATTTATTTGTGGATCACAGTTTCAAAGATGCAGAAATAGTAACGGTCAACGAAAGGTACGAGCACCAACGCACCAACAGATGAGTACCTAACTGACTAAGAGGATTCGATAAATGTCGTTAGTGAATGCAAGCGCATGAAAATGCTGCCTCTTTCTTCGAGGTATATTTTTCAGTAATTTTTGATAATTATGTCCTGAATCGATACTCAGGGTGTCCGCGGCTTTCCTGAAGTGTTTTTCCAGGTTTTTTCCTGGTTTTCCAGGATCTATCAAATGAGACAGATTAGTTTGATTTTCGAAATACGCATAGACGACCACAGGAATGTACATGGGAAGTCCTATATATTCCAATAAACAACACAAAACGATTGTTCTTATAATATCATTTCTTAAAATATAACAAACTATTTCTATAATATAACAACCTCATAATATATCAATAACAACTTTGATAAGAATATAAAAAAGAAAAATAGAAATGCGAATAGCAAAAGGACATGGAATATGTTTCTGACTAGCGGATTGTGTCATATGTCATTCGAAGATAGTAAAAAAACCAAAAACTGCAAGGTAGTGGTCAATTTGCCAATGAAGTCAACACTAAAAGGAGGAAATGTTGGCAGGAGGAAAATTGAGGTGTTTATATTACTGTAAGTTCTTGATCTCATCATTGACTGATATGATGTTGTCCTGTACTTCCTGTACTTCTTTTCTCTTCCCGCATGCCGCTTCTCTGATTGCATTCGATTTTGCGAGGAGGAGGAATTCACGCTTTGTCTCAGCCTCAAGGGCCAGATCATTGGCTTCTTTCTCCAGCATCGTTGCCTCATTCTCCAATCGTGTTTTCTTTTTAAAAAGTTCATCTTTTTCTGCCTGAAATTAAAAGATCTTTCGTTAGAAATAAATTCGATTGCAAAACATATACTCGTAAGTGTACTTGAAATCCATTTTATATAAAGGTTTATTTAGCTTCTTGAATTTTTTGAAATTGAAATTATCAAGAAAATAAATTAATCTACTCATGGTTATAGCACTCACGGTCATCTTGTGCTTTTAGTGAACGTGGGATGAGAAATCATAGTACACGATATCCTATCATCCTATAATCTATCTATCTATATCTGTGATATACATACAAGGGTACGTAGATGTGCTTACTTTTTTCTTTTCAATACATTTTCCTTTTCGTTTTGCTTGATATCCCTTTTCTTTTCTTCTAAGTGAAGACGATAAACTCCTCTCGAGTGCCGAAACTTGGCGAGCATTTCCTTCGAGATTGAAACTTCAGTCTCATCACCAGCTGCAACTACTGCATCATGTACCTGGAAATTGATTTTAAGTTGATTATATGAATGTAGGCTATAAGAAGAGGTCAAGTATGTTTACTCGGCAGTTTGCAAGTCCTTCAAGCTCTGAAGATAAAAAACTATGAGACATGTTTTCCTACTATAGTCAATGGGAACTTGGGGTTAGATGGAGGACAATAGATGAATTTGATGAGACATTTATAGATAATCAAATGTTATGCAATTACATATTTAGACTATCATAGAGAATGAGTCCTCTCAAACTAGGGCAATTCCACGCGTTATCACACTATTCAGAGCGTTTACGAGCTTTGCGCTCACTTTTTGAAAGTAGAACATTTAGTTGTACGGCTGCAGCATTAATAAATCAATATTTCCGTTACGGTTGCTTATACAATACCATGCCAAATTTTGCCTGATTGAATAGTAGTGAGGCTGTTTAAGGCTATTTATTTGATAGAACATATCTGTTCTCATAACAAGCAGTTTTTGTGAGCAACGTTAACATATATTTCTATCTCTACCAGTGCCTTTAGAAATGAGAAATTTTCGAAATTTTCTCAGTTTTGCAACTAAAAGTATAAAAGGACATTTTTTGTGAAAATGATTAAATCTGGACTCAATCTGACCATAATTATGAAAAATATGTGTGCGGGTCTGGATAATAACATCAGTGTTATCGAAATTAATATCTGAGAACTTCTAGAAAATCCCCTCCAGGATGACATACGCGTGGAATTGCCCACTAGTAAATCTATCATCTTTCACTTCTAATGATGTTCCATAAATAGTTGCATACCACCATAGTCTACGCCAAATTGGTCTACGCTTTTCAAATAATACGTGTAGCTATCAATATCATTCACTAACGACTTAATGATTTCATTTACGAAATTGATCATCAGCAACTATCACTTCAGTTAAGAAAATAAGGAGGAAACAGTACCTGGCGCATTGCAGTTATTGTCTCAAATGACAGTCCTTCCTTGAGCATTTGTTTATTGACTGAGAATCCTCTTTCAACGGAGGCTTGACCATGGGATAAAGTCAATAAAACTTTGATGACTTCGAATAGGGCCGTATAGCATGTCATCCTGCTCAACGTTTCGGCAAAGAAATCATCGATACGATCTTTCGAGCGATCAAAGGTGCAGGTCTCGTTTGCCAGTAAAAATCTACGAAATTGGACGATGGCTGCATCACAGGTTTCTTCATCAAACCGTTACGAATTCAACAGATACAGCAAAATAGCTTTAAACTGAGAAGCCGAGTTTTCACGGTCATTCGTGAATGTGGATGGTGCTAAGCATGACAAGTCTCGTATCATGGAATTCTTCAAAGGTGAATGTTTTAGTAGACATTCTGTCAGTGTGACTAATCCTTTTCGACAATTGACTTTGAAAGTCAAAACTTTACTAGGAGGGGCTTGTGAATCCTCAATACCCAAGGCGACACCAAAGCCAAAATCGATGTCATCCAATTCTTGGAAATTGTTTTCATTTGTTACATCAGAAACAGAGATATCTTTCAAATCAACAGATTCAATGAAAGAAAGCTTCAAGTATCTGCCCATGACCGAGACAAGCATTTCGGAGAAATCGTTTGCCAAACAAGGCAATAATGGCGCATCACCCTAAAATTTTGTCGAGAAGGGGTTCAATTGAGTCGCAATTAACAACCCGAATTTCAGCTCAGCCATTTTCAAGGAGGAATTTCCAACCGCTTTTTCAACTGTTTTGAAGCAGTGAGACGACGGTTTCTTAAGATTTTCAGATCTCGGAAGATATTCCACATACTTCTTTACTTTTGGAAGTAATTCAATTGCCCGCTTGATGACAGCGATATTTTCAACCCATCTGTGGGCGCAGTATTTCAATGGAAAGCGATTTTCGCCTGTAATACTAAAAAAATCTTCGCGTCTGGTAGGTGTGTCGTGAAATAGTTGCCACAAAGAAGACAAAAACGAATCCATATGAAAAGTGGTTGCTACTACAGAATGCTTAAAAGCATTGTGAACTGAATGAAGAATGCAGGTACCTACATCTACAATGTGGATGTCATCTTCAACAAAGTCAGAAACCAATTCTCGATGAAATTTTTGATTGACGTTTGGTCCGTCCATGGAAATTTGTAGTAGCTTTTTTTGTCCATTCCCCAAGCATACCATCATTTCATCAAACTTTCGTCTGATGTCATTTGCTGTGCAATGTCCAAGAGAAGATGATGTAAAATATCGCGTGGTCACTCGATTTGTATCATGATAAAAAAAATATAACGTGGAAATCAATTTGGCCTTCTTGTGTCACTTTGTTAAGTGATTCGTCGAAACAAATAACATAACAGTTCGGAGATTTCAAAGATTGTATCAATTGTCCTTGAAAATAAGGAGCTAATCCATACACTATAGAATAGCTGACTTTATCTCTACCAAGAGACATCTGATACGCGACGGGTGACTTTTTGAACATGTGACTGAAAATTTTCACGATTTTGTCAGAGGAGCGAAAACTACCTTTAGACATGATCATGTTCAAAATCCAAATTATTTCTTTATCAATTACAAAGTCGGAAACATCGTGACATTGTACAGTAGGATCAGTTGCATATTTATCAGAACGTTGTTCACCTTTCGAACCTGATCCTAAAGAACTCGTCTGCTTTATAATCTTGCACAAATCTAAATGCTTCTTTCCGCCAGCATGGCTTCTTACGGCTTGAAAACCCATATTCAAGACATCAAAGTCTTTCTGACAAACTTTACAAAATGCATTGAACAGAGTTTTACCGCGCTGGAGCCATTCTGAGCACTCAGACCGGTGGCACCAGAGTGGGTTGAAGGAAGTCTTGGATTGTCCTTTCGGCATTAATCTTTCTGAAAGAAAGGATGGTCTAATTATGTACAATTTAGGAAAAACATATTAAAAGATTAAATAATCCAAAAATCAAGTTTCTCTTCTTCTTGGATGCATAGTTGTAATCAGTGAAATATATTAGGTTCAAGTGTAGCCCTAGCATATTTCTTCCCTAAGACTTTTATTTGTGGAACTCTCCAACAAAACTAGCTCATCAGGAGTCATTAGGTTTAGTAGGTGATACCAATCTTAGCTTTAATCATGCGCGTTGCGTTGGATGTAAGAAGACTACGCTCGTCTTTTTTTAAGCGTAGGGAAAGTTTACAATTGACAGTATCCATTATCATGAAACTATCATAATCACATTGGCAAATACAAGTCAAACGAGGGTCTAGCTAGAATACTTAATGCAAACAATTCAATTGTTAAAAATACAGGATAGTGTTTTTTGTCTGTGATCATATTCATAACTGAATTATAATAGATTTATACATGCAGAAGGGATTTAGCTAGTGTACATAATCACAGATATGGAGTAAACACTGATATTTAACATAATAATACACATGCAAACATACAATTTAATTAAAGATAATGCGGCATGAAGACCCACTCTTTCAGTACATTGTTATTAAATAAAAACAAATTGTGATAATTGAATACTTTATTGAAGATATGTCAGGATATAACAAAGTATTAAAAAGATTTCACTCTATAAAATTTATAAAGATAAAATCACTCATATAAATTCACATCATTAAAATGTTGAGTGCATTAGCAGCTAGTGGAATTTCACTAGGTAACTTAACTTCACGTTATCCAGGATCAATCAATTTCCAGGTTTTTTTCAGGTTCCTTTAATTTCCAGGTTTTTTCCAGGATCAATCATATTCCAGGTTTTCCAGGGGCGCGGACACCCTGGATACTTGATACAGCTATTTAAATGCATGATCAATTGATTTTGACACTAAGTTGGATCTAGAGAGAGAGAGAGAGAACAATTAGCTACTTTAAATCTAATTTATGCATGATAATGCGAGCTTAATAGTGACGCAAGCGTCAACCTATCATTAAAAAAACATGCATACACACGAAGGATAATGATTCCATTAATCAGAAATTACATTCGGTAAGCAATTTAAAAAACATCCTTCTTTAATTAAATGTCTTCAAGAAAAAAAGAGGACGAATTTAGAAAAAAAGGATGTCCTTTCAAAAAAGGACAACTGGCAACCTTGTTTCTCGGAAAGTATATCTGCAAGATTATGAATATGTTCTAATTTCTCATAATATCTAGTGATCTCGGCTATTCAAATTTGATTTGATATGAAAGATATCGATCACATGGCTTCATGTAATGATCTATGAGCTTAAGCAATTGTCTGAATTGTGCATAATTTATCCACACTACTCATAAATGTATAAGTGACATCAGTAGCTTTACATGAAATTACCAAAAAGATAATTTTGATACGCCAAATTACTAATTCATAACTACTTCCTTTCTCTCGAGAACCTAGATAATTATACACAATAAAATTCTTCAAAGACAAAAGTTCTCGTCGATAATTTTTTTCTACATTTACCAAAAATTATCGACGAGAACTTTTGTCTTTGAAGAATTTTCTTTTGGCAAAATTTCTAGCATAATCATTTGCACATTATGTTTATGTCATTTTCATTCGTTTGAAATTGACAGGAAAATGACATTTCGCATTTTGATACATTAGACAGAATCCAATGAATCCATGTGATTTGTTTGAGATGCATTGACATTGTGAACATCAAGCCGGTGGAATTCAAGTTAACAAACATTCCCGATGTTTAAACTTCCATGAAGATATTTCTACCGCATACAGGACATGAGAAGAACGGTGCTTGAAACATCTGGGCAATATTTTTGTTCAAGCGATTTGTGAATTGTATAAATAATCAATACATCAATTTTATTAACACATTATTTTATTAACCCACGAATTTTTGCTAGGTCGATGTAAATAGCCGCTATAAATCAACGCAAAATTCTTCTCATGATTTGTGAATTTAGAAACAGCATTTTGTATTTCATACATTTGATAGACAGTGCTTGAAAACATGTACCATACTCTAATGACTTCAATGATCTGGCGGAGATGAAGTTCAGTTCGGACGAAGCTGAAAAGTTTGGGTTTGGAGCACCCCATGAGGAGAGTAACTTAAATGGAAGAGACTACACGTAAGTCATAACTTTTGAAGGAATGCATTTAATGTGGGATTACGCAAGAGGCTTCAGGACTACAGTGCAAAGATGACAAGTTAATTATACGTTTTCAAAAACTCAGCATTAAAATAGTAGTGTGGACAAATAACCGTCCCTCGCTGGAGTTTTTGAGAGACATAGGTTATTCTAGTTTTGACAATTTACTGATGAAAAAAGGCTGATCGCAAACATTTTTATCCGAAATATTGTCGGCTAAGTCCTTTCTTTCTTGGACCTTTCTTTGGAGCTGAGAACACGGATGCATACTTTTGAACACATCCTCTGCACGGTTTGATTAAGACTGAGAAATGCGGATACCGGGATACCATTTGATTCACTAGACTTCGAGTCTCCGAGACCTATGATGATCATTTGGACGCTTCGGACTGTGAATGAAGGAGGGCAAAGTGTCCCATCAGTGCGCGTGGAAAATGGGCGTAGAATTCGACCTCTATTGTCCAATGATGAATTCTTCGCTAACTCCTTGCAGCTAAGCTCGGCTTTGTCTGCTGAACATGTCGCCAATGAAGTCAATTTCATGGAAATCGCAGCATTGGCTCTTTGATAACCATGGATTATATTACTTGATAAACTTAACCGGTTGAAACAGCGTTTTCTTAACTTTTGTCGAAATAATTGCATTACTTTCTGTTGATGGACCGTTCTCTGGGCAAGCAAATAATCAGGAAGTGCAGATTTCATAGAATGCTAGACTTTCGCTTCGTCTTAATAAGGCTACCTAAGCGAACATGGGAAGTGTCACATTACTTCAACAACATCGCCACCAACAGTTGGTCAAATGATTCGACACTTATCAACAGGTCTACATCCTATAATCTATAATTTGAATATAGCCGTCAACAGATGATAAACAATAATTACTGGACTTTACACGTGGCATGGATGAAATCTCAGGCATATGTAGGCTATACGTGCGTAGATTTTTAATAATGCGTCTAGTTGTCTTTGTTTGAAAGGCGTGATCAAGACATTTCTTTGAGGACCACTTTTCAATTTTGAAAGTACTGTACAAGTGCACATTGTATATTGTACAGGGTGTCCAATAATTTACTGACGGTTTTTAATATGCTATTACTTCTTTGTTTTAAGAAGTTATTGGCTGATACTACAGGAAACGACACCTCATTTCTTGGAGATTTTATGTGAGGAAGAAAATTCAGGAAAGTTATCAGATATCGAACATAAGTTTATTTATAAAAAGTTATTTTTATGACTTTTTTTGAAAGTTTGCGATAAGTTACTGACGATTGTTAGAAGTTCTCAATAGATTTGGATTATGTATGGAAAGAGCATTTTAGAAAACATTCTTCTTCGCCATTGATAAGCATGTGCAGTGTTATTAACGGAAATTTACGTGTCAATTCAATTGTTATCGATGTCCGAATTCACTTTCTATGCCATTCTTCTTCGCCATTGATAAGCATGTCCAGTGTTATTAACGGAAATTTACGTGTCAATTCAATTGTTATCGATGTCCGAATTCACTTTCTATGCCGACAGTGTCTGCCAGTCACAATGACAATCACTCATGAGCGCAGGTCAGATCGTTGTTAGAAAAACGTGAAGTGAACGAGCTCGACTGCCAATTTATTGTAAGTGTGCGGATAACACAAAAATCAAATGTCTCAAAGATTAAGTTTAGAACAACGAATAAAAGTTGTCGAGCTGTTTCTTGAATCGGGAAAGTCCGTGATAATGACCCAAAGGAAGTATTGTTCCCATTTTGGAGTAAGAGACCCACCTGCAGCAAACACGATTAAAGCAATTGTGAAACGTTTCCAAGAAACTGGATCAGTTCATGAATCGGAAAGAAGTGGGCGACTAACTTCCGTTCGAAATGAAGAGAACGTGGGGCGAGTAATGCGTAGTGTGCAGAGAGACCGAAACATCTCAATACGAAGAAGGTCACGAGAATTGGACATCAAGAAATCATCGCTTCAGAAAATTTTGACTGCCGATTTAAACCTTTTCCCGTACAAAATCCAAATCGTTCAAGAATTGAAACCTACGGATCATGAAACGCGGCTGGCCTTCTGTGCTGCTTTTTGGACTCAAAATGATGTTACTCACAAATTGATCATGTCTGATGAAGCCCATTTCAACTTGTCAGGATTCATCAATAAACAGAACTACAGGTTTTGGGGTACGCAACAACCTCAGCTGATGATCGAGAAGCCACTTCATCCGGAGCGTGCATCAGTATGGTGTGGATTGTCCTCACAAAGGATTTACGGCCCATATTTCTTCGATGGTTCAATTGATGGAAACGCCTATAGACACATGCTTGTCGATTGGTTCTTCCCTCAAGTGGACAGTGATGAACTCTGGTTTCAACAGGATGGTGCGACTCCTCACACCGCTCGTGAAACTATGACCATTCTGCGTGAAAGATTTCCCAATCGATTGATTTCGCGATTCGGAACAATAACCTGGCCTGCTCGTTCACCAGACCTTTCTGCTCCAGACTTTTGGCTCTGGGGCTACCTTAAAGACCGTGTCTATACCCCAAACCCAATGAACATCCAGACGCTCAAGATGAATATTGAGCGTGAAATCGCGTTGATAACTCCACACATGCTTCTTACCGTAATGGAGAACTTCAAGACACGCATTGAACAATGCCATGTGAACGGTGGAGGACATTTGAAAGATGTTATATTTCATAAATAAAGGTCTGCCTATCTATCATGTTTTCACTTTCTGATTATTCATTATGTCTCATAAAATCTCCAATGAAAGACGAGTCTTTTTCGGTAGTTTCAGCGAATAATTCATAAAACCAGATAACTTATAGCTTTTTAAAAACCGTCAGTAAATTATTGGCCACCCTGTACAAATTCACGGTGCCTTGCTTTTCAGCTACAAAGAATTACTGTGTAATAAAACGGACTCAGCATCAACCAAAATTTTCTAGTACTAAAAAAACCAAAGTACTAAAGTACTAAGCCCACAGTCATAATTCTTGACATGCAATGTCTTCAGGTCATTTCCAATGATGTGCATATGCCATTATTATGCATATAATCGGCAATGTATGTGAGAATGTGGTTGAATGTGGATAAAGTTGCTCAAAATGTTTGTGTTTGCCAACATTAAGATGCTCGCCAAATTTAAATGTCTAGCTTTATAGACAGGGGTGCATGAATATGAAAAGAAATGACCTGAAGACATTCCATGTCAAGAATTATGACTGTGGGCTTAGTACTTTTCATTTAATCAGAGAAAACATGCAAAATCTCATTTTAGCGAAAACCTACAATCTGTGTCCCATTGGATTTACATGTGCTTTTCTTTGATCTTGCCTGACAAGAGGAGGAAATCACTGGAACTCGGCAGACGTGACGATTCGAAGTAGGTATAGGGTGTACATCATTCTGAGAAAGTCTCATTTTCGGCCTCGTTCCCTGTAGAAACTCGTTCTGGCTGCCGGACTACTGCTTGGCAAACATTTGAAGAATAAATTTTAAATCAACAAATGAGGATCAATCTCCTTGCATCATTTGAAGCATGCACAAGAAGATTAGTTTTATTCTTCAAACCCGGTAAAACCTGCATGAATCTGTGGATTTGAACTTTTATAATCCGTGGCACCCCTTGCTATAATTTAGCTTGAGAACGAAAATATTTAATGGCGGACTTAAAGACGATGAGAATAGCAAATGCATAATTCCTAAGACCGACTTCACTCGTTTTACCCTTCGAATTTGTAATTTAACCTGTGAGAAGGACACTCATCATCTTTAATAACGATCAGCTCTAACATACAAATCGTCGTTCTTTCTTCTTCACTGGACAATTTGAACTTTACTGCTCTTGAGGGTTCTGCAACAATGCAATGTAGTAATTGTAACCGTTTGCCACTTTTATCATGATTTCTTAATTACACATATTCTGTCGAAATTCATTTTATCATAATTCGTTCTTAAAGAGAGCTGCCTTGTCAAATATTGAATATGCGTCCGGCGTTGACGATGCCAACTACGTGTTTGTTATATCCTAATCATGTACATCTCCTGTTATATGCTCTATCTTTGAATATTTGTCCGATAGTTTTAAGAATTCCATCGTCGCTGAATTTTATCGCTTGTGTGTTACATAAAGAAAATCAAGCCAATTTCATTGGTGGAAATGTGTTTTCCGGATCTATTACTCGACATTATGATACTTTCTTGGTCATCATATCCTTTAAGTCGTGACGTGAGAGTAGAATAATTTTCTATATACTGCGGTTATTAAGCGATAGGATATCACTGTCATGTCGCCGAACTCTCTCCTGTTACGCAAGAACCTATTCTGCATTCAAATTATTGTTGTGGAATACACTCAATCAAAAACCAAGGACCTAATTTGGTTGACTTGTCCAGCTACCAGCTTGTGAGTCCTGGGCATGACGTCAAACTGCATCCCCTTTGTCAAGAGGAGAGGTAGCACCTTACCCCAGGTCTGGGTCCGATGGCACCGGATACGTCCCGCTGGTAGAAATGGTCCCACTCTTGACTTGGGTGCCAGTGCCAGGCATTCAGCCAGTCCCCGGCTATTGGAAAGGCGATGGCCTATAGTACATAGGTTAGCTGCGAATAATCTGCTTCGGCAAGAATAGGCAGTCTGCTACCAAAGGGTTGCTCATGGCCCTCAACCTAACCAGCACATGGGATAGGAGAAGGACTACTCCGAAATAACACCCTCGCCAACCCGCAGGCCTAGCGTGGTGAGTACGGCAACAACCTCTATGAAAGTATCCACAAATCAACGGTCCTCAGTCCCCAGCGGCTCTGGAGTACACAACCGAGGCAGCGGGAGTGCTAACGAAAGAGCAGAGATCGTTAAGAACCACTGGGTTAAGTCAGGCTGCCATTGGAACATGAACATTTGCACATACAATGCAAGGTCACTGTCTACAGACGCTCGTGTTACCGACCTGGAGGAGGAGATCAGCAGGATCAACAGGACAATCATCGGGTTAAGTGAAGTCCGCAAGAAAAGCACTGGATGCCTCACTCTACGGTCCTCAGGCCACACATTTTACTGCTCAGGATCCAACGAATGTCAACGAGGGGTGGGATTCTTAATCAACAAGAACATCGCCAATAACGTCACAAGTTTTAGAGGCATTTCAGACAGAGTAGCTGAATTGACGATACGCATCAACAGGCGATACACCCTAACATGCATTCAAGCATATCTACCCACCAGCAACTATTCAGATGAAGATGTAGAAAGGGTATATGAAGATATCGATGGCATTATTACCAGAAGTAAGTCGCACTGCAAGGTTGTGATGGGAGACTTCAACGCCAAAGTCGGTTCGGGCGAGCCCCAGGAATCATCCACCGGAAATTTTGGTTTGGGCTACAGGAATGCTAGAGGAGACATGCTGGTTGATTTCGCAGAGCGACATAACTTCAAGATCCTAACTTCAAGAAGCCGCGACAATGTCGCTGGACCTAGATATCTCCAAATGCAGAAGCAAAGAATGAGATCGATTATATAATGTCAAATAAGATGGATCAGTCATTTCTCAGACGTCTCAGACGTTTCAGTCATTAATAAGTTGAACACAGGAAGCGACCACAGGATGTTACGAGGCAAGATTAGGATAAATACTAGATTTGAAAGAGCAAGGATGGTTTCCCAACCGGTAAAAGTCAATGAAAATGAGTTGCAGCACCAGAGAACTGAATTCCAGGTGGAACTCCGTAACAGATTTTCCGCCCTGGCTTCCATACAAGAAGGGAACTTGGATGAAAATGAGAATGATATTATCACGATCATCCACGATGCTGCCATAGCTACCGCAGGCCAACACAAGAAGAAGTTTGATAAACTATCAGTGGTTACCAAACATCTGAAAAACAAGAGAAGGGAGATGAAGAGAAACGGCTCCACAAGAGAAAACATTGAATATGCAGAGTAGTGATGTGCGGTTATAACCGTGGTTACGGTTAACCGTGGTTAACCGCTGTAACCGCGGTTAATGGCCAGTTACGGTTAAAAGCACCACGGTTACGGTTAAAGTTCTCACGGTTACGGTCGGTTGCGGTTAACGGGCTCAGCGATCACGGCTAATTACGATTAAATTTTTGCGAATGGCCACGCAAAATTCTTGTCAACGCACATTTAGTGCAACTGAATCCACCATTGGTAACTGACGTAATCGATTAAACTCCCACCTTAATGAACTTATGGTCATACGATCGCACCGAAAATGAGGAAGCAAGTACATGAGCTTTGGAATATATTTTGTTCATATTTGTTTTACTTTTGTGATCTTAAATGAGTGATCATTGAATGCTTCCTTAAAGTTAAACAATAAATAGGCTACAAGATATTAAACGAAATCAGAAGGATGTCATGATCATAATGCAATTATGAAAATGAATTTTTGGGTAATTACGTTAGGTTTATGCATTGATTTCATGTAGAATTAGCAATTCTGTTGGATGCTGCTTAAACAAGTAGACGGATATAACATGACACATTGCATAATTGGCTACATGTTCTAGTCTTAACAATTGAACTATTACAATATCAGCGTTAACATTTGATAATTCAAAACTTAACCAGGAGGATTCATAATTCATATTCAGGCCACTTTAATGGGATGTAGGTTTAGACTACACACTAAGATTAAGACGATAAGCCAAACATTTCTTGTAATCACATATAGGGCTCTGGTGTGGGACATCCTTTGCAGTAAAGCACAGTATATTACGGTAAATTATCAGTAAGCTTATCGTGATTGAAGTGTTTCTCAAAAGAAAGAAAGAATGTCCTAATCATTTATTGTACCATAGGTCAATGGAACCGGTGCCTGTACGTCTGTGATTTGCATTTGTAGCCTATGCAAAGCCACTGTATTTGACTGCATGTGTACATGAAATATATGATAAACTGCTTTAGCTACGAATTTTACAAGAATGAAGCTTTGTATGATAATAGCAAGGTAAGGTAAGCCAAACTGGCCCAAGTCTATTAGGCTGCTGTCAGTATTTTTTGTCGATAAGCGAAGCATAGCCTATCATGCAAGACTATTATATAAGTTGCGGTCTATTACGATGACCAGTAATATAGCTGATTTAGGGTATTGACTCAACGAGCCTTTACGTTCATACGATCAACAGTTGGATATATATATGTTTTTGAGGTTATCGGTCGGTTACGGTTGGTTACGGTTAAAAATCCCATGGTTACGGTTGGTTACGGACTAGACTCTTCACCTCATGTCTGCAAGACGCAGTAATCAATAAGATCAACGTGGAGGGCAAAGGTATCAATATCGATGGAGAGTTTCTGTCCCACCTCATATTCGCTGACGACATAGTCCTAATTGCCAGCTCCACAGAGTTGCAAACGATGCTTCGGGATATCCACGACAATAACCAGCCAGTTGGACTGAAGATGAATATTGCCAAGACGAAGATCATGTGTAACAATTCCGTACGGAAGACCGATGTCATTATCGATGGAAAGAAGATCGAAGAAGTCAACAAATATGTATACCTTGGCCAGATGCAGACTAAAGATCACAACCAGTTGATGGAATTTCGACGAAGGATCACTCTTGTGTGGAATGCCTTCCGGAAGCTTGGCGATATCATGCGAGATAAGAAAGTTCCCATGAAATTTAAGAAAAAGGCGCTCAACGAATGTTTTCTTCCTACTATGACATATGGCAGCGAAACATGGTCACTAAATGATATACAATTGGAGAAACTCGTCACAACTCAACGGAAAATGGAGTGTATAATGATGGGCATTACACTTCGTGACAGGAAGAGAGCCAGTTGGATCCGTCAGCAGACAGGGGTCACGGACATCATCCAGTGTTCGGGAAAGCAAACATCGATGGGCAGGACATGTGGCGCGACGAAATGACAACTGATGGACAACACGGGTTACAGAATGGACTCCGCGCAACTACAAAAGATCACGTAGACGACCAAAATCAAGATGGCGCGACAATTTGGAACGCAACATCGGAAGCACATGGAGCCGCATGGCTAAAGACAAAGTTTTGTGGACGCAGAAGAGAGAGGGGTTCCTCCTAAGGGAGAGAGAAATACCCTGATGATGATGATGATGATGTCCAACTTCCGATTAACATGACTCCCCATCAATGTGGCTAATTCGTCTAGGACATACATCATGCAGCCATCTGCCCTTACTTCGATTTAATCTCAAGCGCCAAGACCAGCTTGGCGTCGGCTCCTTCATCTAGTCACAAAGCATTGACATGGAACAATATGTACATGTATCACTTCTGGAGCATGCGAGCACAGATTACTCGCATCTTTAAAGTGATCTGGCTGCCATCCTGAGACTCTGATCAAGATCTACGAAATCTCTACTCCTATTCTTAACTACTCCTTCAAAGCATTATGCAATTTCCTGTCTCCACATGCACAAGCTAATTACAGGTGTGATTCGGCCAAATTTTGCACGTTGTTTATATTCGCTCAATCAGCGCAAACCGCATCCCTGATCCCTGTTCGCCATATTTTTTCATCTAATTCATTTATAAACGTTGAAGCGCAGGAGCGTGGAAAAGTTTCGTGATGAATACACCGGGGACACACTGTCAATTCAGAGAGATTGTCGCATAACCCGAGCACATTCAATGATGCATTTCAAGTTTAATCTCATCTTTAAAGGCTATCTCTCATGGATAAATAATGGTATTGCATGTAATAGACATTATGTAAGGTAAGATATCCGCATATAGATTAAGAGTCCGCATCATTTAATTCTATATGGACTATGTCACTTCCCGAATATCTGACTGATGCATCACAAGCTATATCAAGTTTTTGTAGGCCTTTTTATAGATGAATTTAATTGTACATGCTGCCGTATGAAAGTTCATCAAGAAGGTTCGCTCATATCTTAGATCAAGATGGTGAAGGATCCCTACTTCACCGTACGTAGATTAATTTATTTCGATGACCCTATCCCGAACCTTGCGTGGATCAAGTCCGAAATTAATGCATCCTCATTAAAATTTTGCAGACATTTGAAGCTATTAGGCCTACATAAATTGTCGATATCAGCAAATATAGTTGTTTTTATTCTTTTTCCATTTGCCTCAAGTTAGTGAATCATGGAAAGCAGTTATCTATAAATCATGTGTGTACAGCAGGATGTTGCATGGCAGCGAGACTTGAGCCATGTCATGAGTGTTTGCGATTTGAAGTGAACGAAATAAAGATGGTCTGTTGGATGTTCAGAGTCTCATAACATAGATGTGGATTGTTCACCAGATTGATGAACCAGTTCACCAAAGTATCGCTGTGTCAGTGATCCGCTCTGATAGTACTTGCATGTCCGCGTCATGTTGGACATCACTCTTGATTTTTAAAAAAATGAAGGTGAAAAATAATTTAATATTATAAATGCACCAGAAATTCATCTGGAAAATACCTAACCTGCCAGAAAAAGAACTTCTATTCTTTGCTGCTCTAAATCAAATATTTAAGACTCAAGCCTACTTTGCAAGAACAATACAACGCGGTTGACAAAACAAATTTTCACACTCATGAGGCCAAAAAATCAATGTCCAAGTCTGTCTCCCACTTACTTATGTTCTGTCTCGACATGGCCTACTGCCCTCTATCAGCATTGTTTTCATTCTTTCATTCCGTCTATTGTACAGTATTCATAAACATCTGTCTTCTACGTTGTAGTAGTATGTGCAAATCACAACTTTATTGATTTCTGTTTCTCGGCTTCTGACTTTGATGTGTAAGTTAACTGTAATCGTTGTGTATACGTACGCTTTAGATCATTCTGTTATGACACCCAACTCAGAGCAGACGAAACGTGTCGTGAATATAAAAAAGAATTGATCATAAAACATCTTGCGCTTCCATTTCTATACACATGTCCAAGTCCAAACTGTGTTTCTGCGATAGGAAAATGTCATCAAGAGCATCGGCAAAAGCTTTATGATTTTCTGACGAGCTATTCCACGTAAAGCTGAGGATTTAGTCCAACACTGCCATTGAATTTTGCGGACCGAGGTTATCGCCGCCAGCTTGCTCCATGCAAACATTTCAGATGTGCATTGCCTGGAAGATTCTCAAACCTGAGTTACACACTATGTAGTGCGCACGCACTGTCTTAATTTTCACCCTTTCATTACAATATTCACGTATAAAGAGTACAGATGTGGAAATTGTGATCTGTACCTTGAGTGACAGGAGATTATTTCTATCTTCACTATTGATGTGACGAGTAGTTCTAAAATAAAATTGAGTAAAACTTGATATCATGCCATTTAACGCATCTGCAACATTAGAAATTAATAATACCATAGAAAGTCCTAGAATGGAAATTGCATGAAAATTATGACACACGCCGGGGGAACTTAGTTGGGGCAAAATGCAAATTGTACGAGCTGGTTTCTAAGTTTTCTGATTGGCATATATATATATATATATATATATATATATATATATATATGCATCAAGCCAATTTGTGATGTGGATTGTTGCCCCTTGTCCAAAGATCATGTACACAAAGCCTATAATGAATTTACAAAAAACTGCGGCGACAAGATGACAAAGAAGGAAATCCTTTAAAACGTTCTGTACGTTCATCATTTTGAAATATCGGTCCTGTAATCTATCAAGAGTATGATCAGACGCATGTGCAACTTGTAATGTCGATTTACAGAACATGCATTACTCCAGCTTGAAATACGGTAAGAGGCCAATAAACCTTCAGTATTCATTTTACTGTAAAGGGTTCCCCTGTTCTTTACATTTGAACAATTCTCAAAATTTTTGCATGCTTTCGAATGTCAGCTGCCAAAACATCATCAAACTATTTCACATAAGTCATTCAATGATTAATTGAAGAGTTCCAGCAACATTCTATTTATCTGAGAAATGATTGTAGGTAAAGAAGCTTTCAGTGTGTTTATTCCAAAAAAGCACTAGGTCTCTTAACCGCTTGACCGAGAAATGATCCAATAATTAGAAATTTTATCTGTGAATTCTTAAGATGCTCTTCCAACCAGTACAGCGACCACTTTCAGTATGACTCTGGGAACCAAAATTTAATTCGTATTCCAGTGTTGAAAAATGCATAATGGTTGTGAATGACTGTCACAAATAGACACAGTATATTAATCCATGGAATAGTAGGCTATTTCACATGATACAATACCACCATCCCACTAAAATTCTCTTCATGAAGATCCTGTGATTTGCTGCCAACAACTTCCACAACCAACTTGGCAAATAGTTTGACTATGATATAATGTTTTAGATCGAATCTGGTCTACAAACCATAGATTTTTTCCTTGTGCCATCATTGTATGTAGGCAAGATGTCAAACTTCCATTCTAGTGTACTATTATCTACCTCTATGTCTGCAACTAAGGAAATAACTCTGTGAAAACAGAAAAGTTTTTCATATTCATTAAGCACTTTATATTTCTAATGTGAGGAACTGCGTGTGTGCAAAACCCAAAGTATGAGATTCATCATACACGTTGATGAAATAGAAGCTATCTGTTATCGAAAAATTAACTCTTTTTCAAGTACTTTAAATATTCATTCTATAACACAAAACAAAAATTTCATTTTACTTCACAGAAAGTAATGCATTTTGGGATAATTCCATAGTCACACACGAAATTAATGTCTACACGTAATCAATGTCACCATGAAACTGATGACAACATATTTCTGGGAACATTTATCAAGTTAACATATATAAACTTGTCAACATTCTATAGACAACATCTGTTTGTTGGTGGAAATTTCAGATGTTGCTAGATCTTGAGATGAGTTACCGTTGTCAACTCTATGGTTGTCATCACAACGCACGCCCGTGATGTAGTATTTTCCTATTTAGCGTTCTATAGTCCTCACATTCATTTTGTGAAATCTGACGATTTCAACGGACTTGAATTTAAGAAACAACGACATTTGCCGCTGGGCTCGAACCTTCGAACTATGCTTAGAACCGCATCTCAACAAATGTTGCGATAGGGTTCGATTGATCGAGGAAGCTTGCTATAATCCGTTAAGAGAAAGCTTGACAGGGACATGTAGTCTTTGAGCATGACCTTATTGAATCCTTTTATGTATTTACAGGGTGTCCCACAATTCCAGCCAAATTTAAAATGAATTTTAGGCTAACTGAAATTCGTCTATTCTACTCTCAATCATGTTTTTTATTGAGTACTATGAATGGGGTTTTGTAATCATCCATTTTTATTTAGCTACGGTCAGTATCTAAAACTCGGAGCAATCTTCAAAGACAACATAAAAAATGTACTATAATTTCTCCATATAAATACGTAACCCATGTTTTCCTCCATTTTATCACTAAACAATTAAAAGAATTATCATTCCCATTTTATTCTTTCATCTCGTTACATGCGAACGTGTGATTTCTAGTTGTCATTTCTACTGAGAGGATAAGTCAGATGTCTATGCTTTTGTGTGAATTGTGCTTAATCACATGATCGAATTCAAATCTGTCTTAATGACAACATTATCATTTGCGATGGAATTGCAAGACAAGATTGACGTTGTTCGTTTTTACTTCTCGGCATCATGCAGTGCCACAGCCGCGTTTACGATTGTTTAAAAATAGCGCAATCTTCGTAATGACCCGTTTGAGGACAATACAAAGAATTGTGAATCGCTTTCTGGAAACCGGCTCGGTGGCTGACCGTGCACGTAGTGGAAGACCTGGTCCATTTGAAGAGGCGATTGAAGCTGTGGACACGGCCAGGGAAAGGATTCAAAATTCTGCAGCTCTTGGAAACTCATCGACACGAAGGATTTCCAATGAAGTTGGCATTCCGAAAACAACGGTTCACCGTGTTCTCAGAAGAAAACTGAATTTGTATCCATACAAAATGCACTGTGGTCAAGCTCTTTCACAAGAACAACAGGAAAGGAGAGTGCAGTTTGCGGAGTGGCTTTTAGATAACGATTGACATTTGGAGGACATTATTTGGATTGACGAGGCCCACTTCGAGTTGCATGGTAGTGTCAATCGCCATAATTGTATCATCTGGGGTTCTCAGAGGCCTGACCATGTCATCGAGGAACCACTTCATTCTGCCAGAGTGACAGTTTGGATGGGGTTTTCAGGAATTTTGCTGTTGAGACCATTCTTCTTCGCCGATACCGTGACAGGTCTGCGATATCGCGACATGCTTCGTGATCACGTTTGGCCTCAAATTGTTGCAAAGCGCAAGAAAACCTCCGCAATCTTCATGCAAGACGGTGCTCCACCACATGTCAAGACTAATGGTGGTGGATCTTCTTCGGAACACGTTTGGATAGAGAGCCGTGTTATCAGTCGCGGCTTCAAGAATTTCTGGCCTGCAAATTCTCCGGACCTCAATCCCCTGGACTTTTATCTTTGGGGTCGATTGCGTGACGATGTCTACTCACAGGGGACACCATCCAACAAAGACGAATTGAAAGAAAGGATCGAAAACGCCATCAAGTCCATCACACAGGAAGAACTTCTTTCTGCTGTGTGTGGTGTCTTGGACAGATGTCTGTTGCTGCGTGAAACTGGTGGTGGACATTTTGAACATCTTCTTTAACGTTCGCATATATGTATGTAATGAGAATAATAAAATGATAGATTACGATCATAATTCTTTTAATTGTTTAGTGATAAAATGGAGGAAAACATGGGTTACGTATTTATATGGAGAAATTATAGTACATTTTTTATGTTGTCTTTGAAGATTGCTCCGAGTTTTAGATACTGACCGTAGCTAAATAAAAATGGATGATTACAAAACCCCATTCATAGTACTCAATAAAAAACATGATTGAGAGTAGAATAGACGAATTTCAGTTAGCCTAAAATTCATTTTAAATTTGGCTGGAATTGTGGGACACCCTGTAAGTTCAAAACATGCAAATTTCTGAAAATTTCCGTTTGTACTATACTATCAATTTAGAACACATGTGGAATATCCTCGATCGACTTGTTGATGAATGCAGAGGTTTAATAAACAACAGCATTAAAAAAAAGTAGCATGACGACTACCGTAGTGTCAAGTATCCTTGGATGAATGCATCATCTTTCCATCAAAATATGACAGCTATATTTGTGTTTTAATGTTCAATATCCATCATATGGCTGACCGCACATACATCGCAAGGCGTTCACATGCCACGCGCAACCCTAATCTCATTGATGTTTTTTGCTAAACGGGCCAATTGCAGATGCCATCATCGCAATTGGTTATGCATCATTATGTAGCCCATGATTTATCATGATATCAAGGGTAACTACAAAGCTGTCCATTCTAACTCATATTTTACTTGAAGCGACAATTAATGATATTTTGACAATCCTACTCTATGCTTTGAGCAAACCACCTATTTTGTAAAATGAAAAGATACGGACAGTTTTTACTGCTATTTCAAGCTCATTCAAAATGGTTGTGCTCGTGCAAACATACATTCAAAGGAGAAAATATCAATATGAAACTAAGTAACTTCCTGTCATTACTAGAAGAAAAAGCAAACATGCTCCAATTTCATTTATAGACTGTATCTTCACAAAGGCAAGTTATATGTACAAAAAGCAAAATGTCCATCCGATATCTATTTCTTTTTCCGCTTCTTTAACTCTCCCCTCCGTCCTTCTCGACCTCGCTTTCGTGGCATTGGCTTGAAATCATCATCCTTTCCTTCCAAATTCAGAGCATCGGAGAGAAAGGACTCAGAGTTTTTAAATGACTCAACAAGTTCTAGAAGTCGCTCTTGATGTGATTTCTTGCTAAATGCATCATCTAATTCTTGCTGCAGCTCTTGTATAGCACGTTCTCCAGAAACATTCACATCACCATTTCTTCGAGTAATCTGAAAATGACACAAGGACGTTAAAAATCGCATTCAATGATTCTATGGAAGTTGTAGTCCATTGTCAGTGTTGTTGTGAAGTCGTGGGTCTTGAATATTGCTCATTCCAATATAATTACAAGAAGGCCTGAATTGACATGATACATGTATTAACAGAAATCTGCATGCAGCCTAAAAAGGAATGACAGCAGAAATCATACATGTAGCCACATTTGAAAGCATTGCTATGATCCTAAGTTACATGTCATCCATTCAAAAGCAGTGATCGAGCCAGCTTAGATGCAATAATTTACGCAGGTATAACTCGACAAATGCAAAAATGCATTATTTGCGTACAGAGACAAAAGACAGCAATGCGCCGATGTTTTAAGCTGCATTTGTGCTTACTTAATGAGATATAAGCTGAACTCTTATACAAGATGATTGAAATAGTTAAGGTTATTATTTTTTAAAATTTGTACAGCCTCAATCAACTGACATGAGCGTTCAGATGATTTCCACAGAAATTCGTATCGAAATGGCTGAATTCATGAAAAATAGGAAGTTCTTCCATTTCAGTATGACCTACATGTATATTTGACCTACCTTTCAAAGATAACAAATTTTGATGTTCAAGATCCTTGATGATATGAGAAGAGTCTTATCAAGCTCTAGCTACGAGATTAGGCTTTTCACAAATTTAGGTGCTTATTCTGAAAATATACCAAAATAATGCCATGCGAATATTATTCATTCTGATGAAAGAAGCATAACTGTGTTTCCATTTACTCTGTTTTTTAGTGGTATTTTAATGTGAAAAATAATTCTCGTTTTTCGCGATAAGCTCTTTCAGTGCGTCCCATGGCGGACAATTGGCAGGCTCCGTGCTACACATATATAGTGTCCCGAATCAAAGGTCCTCCGAGGTGCTCCGAATCGAATTATTTTGGGGAGAGCCAATTTTGTTCTGGCTCTATTATTAAAATGGAAATGCTTTTTTCTGACATATCTAATCGGTTCCTCGTCAAAGCGCTACTGAAAATCGGTTTTGATTGGGCTGCGTGGACCGGTTATTTTGCTTGAACCGGTTCACGGGACGGTGCATCGAAATGTGAAAATTTCTTGTGTCGAAAAATACTGAGTCGCTTTATCTATGGTTAATTCATTTTCTCTGTTCTCAGTCACAACAAATTGGAATGAAAACTACTTTAAGCATACAGTATAGATGACCCAGCTAGAACATTGTTCATTTCTATTAAGCAATTCAATTCAAACTTTGAGCTTCTACATCATAAACGTGAAGCATTTGGAAAATCACGAATGTCATAAAATAACCGATGCATTTCCTGACGATCAGAAAAAATGTGAAGAAAATTAGATAAAAGTCCTACATTTCATTCGCCACTGACACAGCAAATTAGTCATTGTAATAAAAATATCTTAGAAAGAAACAATATTTTTTCATCGTTAAGTATTCGATTATTATCAGTAGCGACTTTCCGGCCAAATTTTGCCAGGAACATAAGTTTCATATGTAGCAAAGAACATGGCATTTAGATCTTTTTCTGAGACCATCTCATCGACTGTTTTTATCAGGACCAGTGGGCGGAGCATTTTGACTTTAAACCATTTCGATATGCAGATAATCGTTTTCATTGATGGGTGAAAACTGAATTACAGCAGTATCGTCGCATAAACAGGCAGCTTGTCCATTTCATGGTGTGATCAGACCATGGGTTTTGCATCTAGCATATTCAAAATAGGAAGGTTTCATGGGAATTCGTGTATATGGATTGTACATTGGTGCTTTTCCTCATCCGCTGAGGTGTCGACTAATGCTTATTTCACTGTAGCATATCACAGGAAAATTATTTTCGTTTAATGTAGCAGAAAAAATAGTTATCCCTAAAAAATCAGTCATCATTTTGTCGATTCATCGCATCTTCACCTAATTTAAGATAGCTAGCAGAAGATTTTTCTACAATTTTCTTTAAATTTTCTGCACTGAATTCAATATGAGAGCTCAAAATCTACTTTAGAATTCACAGTACAATAAGAAGATGAATGTACTTTGCATTCTCTTCTTTAGCATAAAAGAGAAGAACATGTAAATCTTGGAAATCATGTAAATAATGCCTCGTAACTGTAATTCTCGGTAATTATTGAACAAGAGGCTCTTTAGCCCTGATTTTTACATCCCCTATTTTCTTACCTCAGTTCCTTTAAATCGGTTGTTTGTATCATTGACCAACAGACCTCGCAGATTGTTGTAGAGTCGCTTAGCTGCAAATTGAAGTGCCATCCGAAGAACAGCCTTTTCCAAATGACAATTCAAATCAGTAGATAGTTCGGTGGCCAGCTGTTGAAAATCCAGCTGTTTTACGGCAATACCCAATAGCACCTGCTTGTGAAGACTGAAAATCGAAATTCATTATAAAAATTACTCTATAAATTATTAAATACTAAGTTAATATTACCTTAACATTTTACATTACATTAATGGCACTCTCAAACAAAAAGCACAGCTATCCAGTAAATAGCTTCTTCACCTATGACATCAAATAAGGTGCGGTGAAAATTGAATTCCTGATATTGACAACGAAATGTCAAATAGGGCTATGATGAACTGTCAGGATTTCGACACCGTAAAGCAATGTCTGAAACACTTCCAATCTTTTCTGAATTAAGCACAAAGCACTCAAAAATCAAATTGTTAAATTACGAATGTGTGATTCCCTAAATTCGAGTATCATCTTCAAAAATGAATCGGAAACACAATCTGTTTATGTCTTGATATATTGAAGTGCTAAGAATGTGTGATGAAATTCTGAAAAACGGGCTGCGAATTGAGACCCAAAAGGGCACACTACTGATGCGACACCTGAAATTGAAATCGCTTGGATTACCGTATTTCTCTGAGAGGCGCACTTGAATAAAATACACCTATTAATTATGCAAAAAACAGTTAGTAGGCTTAGTAATTTATATTGCATAGTAGGCCTATACGATTACGCAGTTCCCAACTACTCAAGACCCAGCTTGCTTTAATTCACAGATTAATTGAATTCTAATTGAGTAATACCGCTATTTTATTGGGGAAAAGGGAATTACTGATATTTATAATCTCCCCAAATATGCACATTGCACAGCGAAAATAAACGGTAAAATCAACAGATCAACAGCGCAAACAACAATAACGCATCAACCTAAGCCGCAAAAAGTATTTGTAAAGTAAGATATACGCTAAATGCAACGCTGATTCAGAGATAATCGATTAATTCTTCATTCCTTTACAAAACGCTGATACCGAATAATTCGAGTATTTGACTTTTGTAAAACAGTCTTGCTAAGCTCGCATTTGAATTCTTTCTAAGAGCACAGTACTGCGGATTCAAGAAAGATAAATACTAATGCTCTAGAAATAAGAAATCCCAAGATGATGACAACAAATTTGATCGTGGTGAGGATGCTTTTAGCATTTCATGAACAAACTCTCTGGAAAATGACTTACACTCCGGCAATGCAGGGAGTTCCAACTGCTGTACGATACGTTTTAAATACATTTCTAGAGAACGGAGAATCTTAATCGAAACGAAGTAGAAACTGAGGAAGCTAATTACCTATTGTAAACATGCAAAAACAAACTTCTCAGTCAAGCTTTAACTGAGAAAATTTTGAAATTTAAATCGACTTCCTAAAACACACCAGAGCAGTTCGTGGGCAGTCGGCAGCACAATGTCACATGTAAGCTACAGATCCCTGTCCGATAATGAGAGTCAGCATTTTGAATTGCCTGCAATATCTTTTTACTTTCACAGTTAATATTATTTTGAGTATACTCTGTGGCAGTGTGCATACATGTACCTCTGATGTGGCCTTTAATTAAATTCACCTCATACATCCGACTTTTATTTTTTTCATTAACTTTTTATTAACATTTTATTGTTAGACGGATACAAAATAAGCAGATCAGAATTCACAACCTACTTGGAGAGAATTAAATCTGGCAGACGACCTGTGAACACGAGACGACACAGACATCTTAATGCGCCTCGCAACGACCGAAAGTCTAATAATTCCCCATTGCCAAGTTGCTTGAGTTGATGCCAATCTTCGGGTTCAAGAACGTTCTCCAACTGCAAGGTAATATAGATAGAGAGGCAAGTTTAGAAATGAAACAATGTGTGAAGCCTCAACTGATCAAATCATTTGCTTTTTTGAGGATTCGAGAACGTCAGCAATTTTTAAATACACACTTAATTGAACACCCATTACAGGGATTGTTATCAATGTATAATTGTCCAGTCTAATGGTCAACATGGCTTGTCTTGTCGATTCAGTGATGCAGACGACCTCGCCATTCAATGATTAATAACGTCATTTCTCCCGCACTGACACATTCCAAACGAGGACTTCGCAGATCTAAGAAAGGAAACGAGTTGACGGAATGTCTCTTATACCTCAGTGTGGGAATGTTTGCATGGGATGCTGCTGTTTCCGGCTCTAGAGCCTTCTGTCATTCAAGATCAAGTACAGTCGGTCACCATGCAGTTGCAGCAGAAGTAGAAGAGAAGATCGTTAGATATGATTCAATTGTGCACCAAGGCGACAATTGTTTTATTAGCCTTTGAAACTCTTGGGGCCCGAGGTTCTGCAACACTGACTTCTAGTGTCTGAAGAGAGCCGTTCTTTGATTTATTTAGCACAAAGACATCAGTTCGCCATTCCTGTTGGAAGCACAGCCGCCGCTAAAGTCGCACTCCCTCAGTTGAATTCGTTAAAGTCTATATTTCTCATGCATTTTCGTTTCAGCGAGGATCGCACTTTACCCAAGAAAAAATTGGAAAATCGGGTAAAACCGGGGTTTGAATGCAAAATTTTGAAATATCTACATTAGCAGTGGTCGGATTAAGAATTTTCAGGATTTTCGTGCCCATCCCTCGAAATTCGTGCCCATGCAATGCCACCAGCTGAAAGAGCTTACTGCTTCATCTGCATGACCATAGATCGCACTAACTGAATTGCACAATCTTCAGATTGTTTTTTGAGCCCGTAAATGCCCACTTGTTGCATATACATGTACGAGTACATCCAATAGAAACTAGTCAACTAAAAATATGCCGAAATGCCTAGAAATGCACTTTGTATTCAGCTACAAGTACGAGTATTATTCGTAGTACGCATGTTGCGTGGAAAAGTTTATAGTCATTTCTTATTAGGAACAGAATTATTATCGTCACTGTCAAGGTAAACCCTGATCTTTCTTTCCATGAACTTTTGAAATAGTCTGTCTGATTCCAAATTTTTCTCATCCATTAGTTTCGACATTTCATTCAGAAGAACCTTCAGATCTGCATCCTTCAGACTTTTCAGCCTCGTCATATCCTTCTGATATGTGCTTTCGTTTTATCATCTTTGATTTTGTTCATTTTGTAATGTTGCCTTGTAAGTTGGTTTGTACTACTTCAAGCCTTTTATAAGCTTGGTGGGGCATGCCTTTGGTCGTGGGTTCGCCTGCTGCTGATCGCCCAAGATGTTAAAAGAACCGAAATGGAATGTAGGCAATTGATCAACTTGATGATGAGACCCGTGCATCTTTGTAGGGTAAACTCGGCTAATTCGGAGGCACCTATATTTTCGAGGTATTTTATTTGATCAAATAATTTCCTTTCTTAAAGAAATCCGATATTTTACACTTCACGCATGGATATCTAATCTGTACGAGTAGTATGTAGGTAATATGTAGGCCTACGTCAATCATGCTTAAATGATCAAAAATTCTACAGCGGAAGTGATGTTACACCATATTATTTGTATAGATAACCATAGATGTGACGAAAATTCGATGTCCATGCATACACATCGTGGGAAAGTCAACATTTTATGATATAATGCCGACATATTGACTGAACATTTGCTGCAAGTTAGAAACTCAATGCAAATCAAATTAGATCAAAATACACCTGCTGGATACTTAGCTAATTCATTGAAAATCAAGCATTTTTTCATTACTTGGCTGACGATGGATCGGTGAACACACATTGCTGCTGCTAAGAAGGAAGCAACAGTCAGCAGAATGTCAATCTATAAAGCCGTCAGGCAATACGTCATTCTCGAGACTACATTGAGAAGGCATGTCAAAACTTCTATCAATCCGAATCCTGGTAACCCACGATCCCTAAACGACAGCCAAGAGTGGGAGTTAATGAAGTATTCGACAGATATGGTCCGCTTAGGGTTCCGATTGAAATCAATCGATATGAGTTATTTTGCGAATACAATGGCTGGAAATAACAGTAAAATTGGCTGGAACTGGCGGTCCTGTTTCAAAAGACGTGACAATATTTCAGTGAGAGCGCTCGAGCCAGTAGCCCACTATCGAGAAACGATTGCGAAATGCGTTATAATGGACGACCTCTTCGACAAGAACGGAGCTTACGGAGCCGAACTGCATCTGCAAGATCTGTCTCATCTCATAGACCTATACAATGTGGATGGAACTAGACTTCAAACGGCGGGAGGATTTTATCGTCCGCTGGCAATCAAGAATAAGTTATATTCATGGATTATTGTGCTGATAATTTTCTATTCTGAAGTTGTAGGATATTCAGTTGAACTTCAGATTATCAACACAGGCCTACTACTCATTGGCAGTATCAATTATCAAGAAAAATTAATGGTATAGCCTTATTGATATGTTGAATGAATAAGGAAAAAATTATAATACCAATCTCATGGTAATTCCTTTCATGTCTGCACTATATAATCAAATACTACCACCAAATTGGAAGAGCATGTTATACCATCTAATTTATCTTTAATTAGAGTTTACCACCAAATTACTCGAGTCACCTATCATTTTCTGATTGGTTTTCTTCTGTACGCAAATGAAACAATGGTGTGCTAGAGTGATAAGTGGTTCCCTGAACGACGCTGAAAAGTAAATATAGCTCGATCGAATGACGCATATAAATACCTGCATTATTTCGTTTTATTTTTTTGAAAAAAAATTGAAAAAGATTTGATTTCTAGAATCAGCAACGAATTAAATTGTTTTCATACATATAATGAATTAATGCATGAAGCGTACGGCTATTAATACAGATTGTATTTGTATTGTTAGTTATTATCATTATTTTTCTTATGTACAAAATTATCATTATTTTTCTTGTGCACAAAAGATTTTTAAGTCTTCTTGATTTTACAGTGACAATATCTTCATCCAATGAAGCACGATTTGAATTCTACAAAAAAGCAGCCAAAAAGAGCATTTTCGTACACTCTGATTCTCACATGCCAACTAAGACTAAAATTAATTTCATTATAAATGAAAAGAAGAGAATTTCTGATCGATGCTCAGACAAACCAACATGCATGAAGCACAAGAAGGATTTTGACGATCTGTTACGTACATATGGATATAGCGAACAAATTACATAATCGGAAACAAAAATGCAACAGAACAAAAAATCAACAAAACTAAAGCGAAACAACAATCAATGGACGAATAAAGATGTTCTGTATTTCCCTTTCCCATACATCTCAGATAATACTGATCACGGACAAAACGCGTTTTTCAAAAACACATACTTAATGTTCGACTTGGATGACGTAATAAAACACTTTGTCAACAATTGAAACGAAATGAAACAGGTACAACACAACTATGCTCTCTTGCTAACTTCAACATGAAAAACAATGAATTATGCAACCGAAAAAACATTATCTACAAGATCCACTGTAACAAATGTAATAAATCTTATATTGGCAGTACCGTACGACCTCTCCACGCCCACTTCAAGGAACATACCACAAACCCTCCATCTTCCGTGTTTAAAAATATTCAAACGTCAAAGTACAACATTCTGGCCCACACATCATGACAACACAAATTTGAGATTCCGTGAAGTTTTCATCATTAACAAATGTAAACCAACAATAAATAGTAGAACAGAACTTGACAGCTACCGCGATTTCCTTTTGCTAATAACTTTATCATTTCTTCACTGTATCATCCAACATAGAATTCATCCATCCTGTCAGGTCAATTTATTTATGCTACTGGAAAAGATATGTAATCCAGTACAACCTGTTCATACCTACATACCTTCATATCATCTCATTGTAAATATCATTTTCATATTCATTATAGCTTAAACTTCTACTAACCCTAATCCTTTGTACCTGAAGATGATTGCTGGATGGTGATCGAAAAATTTTGTACATAAGAAAAGTAATGATAATAATAATAATAACTAACATCTTTAAAAACCTCACTCTTTCCGACTCAACTACTAATACAGATTGTGTTGGAAATTTCAGGTGATTCTAAGAAAAAGATGGGCACGAATTTCAGGAGGTTCAATTTTCGTGCCCACACTCATTTTTCGTGCATTCGTGCCCACTTTCGACAAATTCGTGCACGGGCACGAAATCGTGCCCAAATCCGACCACTGCATTAGACTAATTTCGCAAAAAAACGGAAAAGACGGAAAAAAGGAAAAATGCGATCCCTCCGTTTAAGGTAATGTTAGGTGATGACGTTAGTGCATTAGATAATAATACTAGGGTTTTCTCTAATAAGCACCGTGTTGCGTGTAATTTCGAATTCAAGCAGCTGCGGCGCTTAAATCCATTTGACTTCTTTAGCAATACTTGTTGGGATTTAGAAATCATCAGGCCTTTTCAAGTTGGAAGTTTATATATTCTCTGATTTTTTATCAACTAAGACATACTTAACTGTATAAAACTTACATCAATTGCTTCTTTCTCCAATTCATCCCCACTGGTTACTTGCAATAGAAATAAGGCCGTTTTGACAGGTAGAGTCTCAGCGCCTCCGCCTCGTTTGAAGAATCGATTAAGAAAGTGCTTGACAGCAGTCGCCACCGTCTGTTTTCCTTCATCTGTTAATCCAGCCATCATCTTCAGCTTGCCATTGCTCTTCAGAACAACTGGACGAAATCCTTCTGCATGCAGCAATCGCAATCTTTCTTCTTCTTTGATGATATCAATTTCTGAAGTGACAGTTTGCAATCCGACGGGAGTGGGAGGGAGCGATGAAAGATCGAGTAATAGAGGCAAGGATAGATCATCGGCATCGGAAATGTATGTCGACAGACTCGTGTCCACCAATTCACCACGGAGATGTTCCATCAATAGTCTGACAGCCCGCTCTCCATATCCTCCGCATTCACTCCCAGGACGTTCGTATAAATGTATTCGAGGATTGTGAGGAGAGGCGACTTCCAGCTGGTAAAGAGAGAAGAAAATTTGTTTCAGTTTGATTCACCTTCGCATGCAGTCAATAAACATTCAGTCAACTTGATGAGGACATTGGGCTATATACATTGAATAAGGCCCTACATGGATTTCAAATTTTCATCGAACATGCATGTAGTAGTATCACTAAGCAGTAGGCATCATTGGTCCGCGAATCTGAAATCTACGGATATCTGACCCCTGATTGAGAGTAGTATAATTTTACATGTATATAGGAAGTTTTAAATGTGGCACAAGGGAAAAAGAGGGTAATTCATTAAGCTAAAACCAGGGTTGGTCCGCGGGTTTTTTCGGGTCATAATTATCATTTTATTGAAAAATCAAACTGTACTTAGTTTTAGCCGTACCAAATATTCAGATAATTACAGGCTATCTAAATAAGTCACCTTCTAAAATTTTGTACAGTAGAAACGGGGAAGATTCTAATGAGTCATTTAAACATCGATCACCAATATCCTGTTTGTATATACCGGTATTCAAAAAGAAAAGAATAGCCCTAGACAAAAAATATAGCCCAACTGTTAGCAGTATTACTGACTGACACTAAAATAATAATAGATCGTTTTTCGTCGAACTTTTTCATTCATAATTCGATTTTTTTATTTTATTATTTTTTTTTTTTTTTTTTGAGATGGTCGTTTGGGTGTGGTCGAAGATCTGGTCCTAATATGTGAATGGGGAGACGCGCTCTTTCTTTATGGTCCGAAGTGTCCGTCGCAGCGTTGCAGCCTGTGCGGTATGCTGCGGTATGCGTCGCGACGCGCGCGCGCCACGCACGCGCCACCCCCACTTCCCATCCCATTTTCCGATGTTTGTTTTAATTAATGATCTTACTTGTGGGATAGTGGCTTTAAATCTTTGTTTTAAATCATCGATCTATCTTACGCACTTTACCATCTTACGCTTTTTCTTACCTCTTTACTTTTTCACCAGCCACCCAAAGACCTAAGTTTCTTGCGCAATGAAAACATCGGACGTTGACATATTATTCGGTTTTCCGTTGTAAAACATGTAGATTACGGAATTGTATACATTTTTTGAGAAGAGGAATCAAAAAATGAATTGGCATTACTGTATTTTAATTATATGGAAAACCCGATTTCCCGCCCGATTTCGCCCGCCGGGCGGGTGAAATCGGGTTTTTTTCTGACCGGGTGGGTTTTGACCAACCCTGGCTAAAACTGGTCTGATCTGTGCTGGTCGTGCCGTCTCTGTCTCTCGTCGTTCTCCGGATTTATGCTTCGTTCTCAGTGAATATCATTACCACATTCGATATTTTTTTACATCGTTGTGTGCGTCTGGTGATCACGCGTCTACTTGCGGTCTTCGTATTTCTTCGCGTCGCTTCGTTATCCCGTGATTCCCATTTTCCTGATCCTTTGGTGTGATCTGTGCTCATTTTGCTGAAGAATCGTGTATTGTCATCTGTCTGCATTTTCAAGGTCATTGCTTTCAGTAGACACAAGATACCTGTGGTTTCATACTTTTCTCCGTTTATATACAACGTGACAACCCGAGGCAACTACTGTTCCGGTAGCCTAGAGTTGAAACTGGTTTTTCGTACCAAAGGTCCACCTGTCGAATCCCTAAATTATTTTTCTACTCTTGAGTTCTAATGGTCTCTTCAAATGATATTTTGTCTATGACAGTTGAAGATCTTCAGCTCCGAAAGGGATCGATCAAGAAGGATGAGCTTGTGTCTGCCTTGGTAAAGTTTAAGAGGGAAAGTCAGTCAAAGAACGAGAACTCAATTGCTGCTATTATCAATCAGCAATTGCAACCGGTCGTAGAACAGCTGAAACTCCTTCTAGACAAATATCATGCACTAGAGAGAAGATTTAAGTGTCTGCAAAAAGAACGACTGAACGATGCTGACCCAACAGACATTGAATTCTTCATTAATGAAGCAAGGTTAAGGCGTGAAAAAAAGGACTGTTTGATAAAAAGCGGAGTAGCTGAAAATAATGATGGAACAGTTACTCAAAGAAGCAACTCTGACAAATGTACAACAATTTTAAAATAATGTTGAAATAAATGTCAAACAATTGTAATGTTAAAATAAATGTAAAACAATTTTACGATATGGTGAATGAAATCGGAGGCTCAAACTTTGAAATCAAGGAAATAAATCGCATTGGGAAAATCAGCGCAAAGCAGCCTCGACTGATTCGCATCAAATGCGCTTCAATTGAAGATAGGAGACATATATTTGAAAAAAATTCGTAAATTGCGTGAATCAGTGAGGTTCAAACACGTCTTCATCAATCCTGACTTGACACAACTTCAGCTTCATAAGCAAAAGGAGTTGAGATATAGTGAAGCAATGTAGAAGTGATGGTGACGATGTTATATTCAGAGGGCAGGTGGTTCCGCGGAATCATAAGCAAAACCTCTCGAATTTTCAGTAAAGCTTTTACCTCGCCGTATTGAGTTCCCTTCCATGGTTCTTGCAAATATTCAATCCCTCGTACCTAAGCTGGATGAGTTGAAGATTTTCCTGTCGTCAATTCAGCCTCAAATCATTTGCTTGACTGAAACATGGCTAAATGACTTAATTGATCATAATCAAGTCACAATTACTGGATACAATCTATTCCGCTCTGACAGACGAGACAGACGTGGAGGCGGTGTATGCTCTTACGTTCGAAATGACTTGCCTTGCATCGATATCTCATCTCAATTCCTAACCTCACCCAAGTGCATTGAACATCTCTGGATGAGATTTTCAAGACATCGACTCATAGTTTTGCTTCTTTACGTTCCACCGAGCCTTGCCGTCGCTCAGCATGCAGAAATCACTGAATTCATCATTAGTTCAACGGACATGGCGTTCGACCAAATGAACGAAAGCAATATTATTATCCTTGGTGACTTAGACAATCTTCCTACTGATGAAATTGAGAACGCGCTTGATCTGCAGCAAATTGTGAACCAGCCAACACGCAAATCTTCGACTCTCGATAAAATGCTTATAAACAAAGACTTACGAGACCATTACTATTCTCCTACTATAGGGTGCAACTTCGGTAGCTCTGATCATTACTCAATTCATCTGAGTCCTAAGTCGAAAGCTTCTCATTCAGACTCTGTAACTGTAGAAGTTCGCAAGGTGCATGACGTCCGTTTCTAACACGTGGCCAAATTTCGTGATGAGATTCAATCCATCCCTTGGCATGCATTTTATAGACTGGAGTGTGGTCTGCAAGAGAAATGTGACTTGTTCTACGAATTCATCCATAACGCCCTTAAGAATATTCCTTGTACATTCGTCGAAATGAAGTCTTCTGATAAAGAATGGATAACGCCAACACTGAAACATCTCATAAATATGAAACATCAAGCCTTCCGTGCTAGAAAATGTTCTAGCTATGAGCACTACAAAGAAAAGTTAAAGATATTAATTCCTCAAGCAAAGAATGATTGGCTAGAGAGATTGAAGAATAAGCCAAATTATATATGGAAGATAACGAAGAAAATTAATAATTCAAAGAAAGACAGCGGTGTTTTGAGTTCACTGATTTCTGCATTCACATCAGCAAGCGATGCTATTGAAGCTATAAGTTCTGAATTTGATAAGTCATTTTCTGATGTCCCTGACTGGCTCGACATTGAAAGAAATCTCAAAATTTCTGAGACTGACAATTGGCATATAAATGCAAGCGTTGCTGATGTCTACGAAATATTGATAAATCTTGACATCAAAAAAGCCGGTGGAGGTGACGAATTAACCCCACGCTTGTTGCGCGATAATGCGGATATACTTGCCGAGCCAATCACTCACCTTTTTTCTCTATCGGTCTCAACGACAACTGTCCCTAGTCAATGGAAAACATGTGACATTAATACCAATCCCAAAAAAGCAATGCAAATCAATAAAAGACCTCCGCCCACTTACCATGATCCCGGTGCTGGCCAAAAGCCTTGAACGTCTGATTTTAAAGTCGGTCAAAGTCAAATTGATTCAAACATATGGTGACCATCAATATGGTTTCCGTCCCAGATGCTCAACATTATATGCTCACATTGCACTTGTCGACACCATAGCTAAACATCTGGACTCCCCTAACATCTACAGAGTTGTATTGTTAGCTTTTGATCTCAGCAAGGCCTTCGATCGCTTACCATACGATAAATTGCTCCAGTCCTTGACGGAAAACGAACTTCCACCTGATTTCATTCGCTGGTGTTTTAGCTATTTTCACAGAAGAAGACAGAGAGTAACACTACGTGGTTTGGCCTCAATGGAGAAAGTCACTTCATCCGGTGTACCACAAGGAGCCGTTATCTCGCCTTATCTGTTCGCCTCATTTATGGGTTCTTTATCTCCTGAACAGCCAGACACAAAATTTTCAAATACGCTGACGACTTCTACTTGTTGTTTCCGTCGTACAAGCACTCAAATATAAATGACAATATTCACTCTGAAATTAATAGTGTTGCACACTGGTGTCACACACACGGTCTGGCGATTAATGTGGACAAAACACGTCTTGTGATGTTTGGTAAGTCAGGATGCTCAGTCAGCCTTTCCTGTGATCTCACAATAGTACCGGAGATCAAAATACTTGGAGTGACTTTCCAACAGAATCTAAAGTGGGATTCACACATCGACAACATTACTAAGAAAGCTTCTCAACGCATATTCCTTTTAAAGCAACTGAAAAAGATCCCTGGTATAAGCAAAAACGATCTTTTGCGTGTCTACAAGGCACATATTTCAAGCATACTTGAAAACAATTGCCCATTATTTATTATATGTCCAGAAAATCAAAAAAAAAGGTTGAAAGGCTTAGAAAACGCTGCCATCTTATTATATGTGGTCGTTGTAACAGTAATTGCAATTTACTGCCTTCCTTACTTTACTGAGAGAGTGAGGAAGACCAGCTACAAGCAGAATTCGACAACGTCACCTCTTGGTCCGACACTATTGGACTCAAAATGTCATCACGAAAAATAATTTGATTGTTTCCCCCATCAAATCACAGAACGACCTTTTAAATACTGTTTCTTCGGTCAAACTCTTGGGAATGTACCTGTCCGCGGACCTTAAGTGGAATATCCATATTAACCATACGATTTCCAAGGCGTGTCAAAGACTGTTCATTCTGTGGAATCTGAAAAAAGCAGGATTTCCTCCTTTCATGATTCGCAATGCATACTTGTCTTTCATAAGATCAGTTATTCTATATTGTTGTCCTGTCTTTGTAAATGCTTCAGGATACCTTTGGAGGAAACTAGAGAAAGTTGAGCGCAGGGCCGCGCAGATAATCGGTCAACCAATAATACCTCATATCAGAGAAGCAGTTGACTCCATCTGTACGCAACTCATTCACAAAATTAACGACGATCAAAATCATCCCCTTCGACCTATTTTTGATGAAGCTTCAACCCGAGTGTCTCGTTCTACCCTTTCTATTCGCCCTCCTCTTACAAAAACTGTCCGCTTCAAATCATCGTTCATAATGTTTTGTAAATAGGTTCTTTCTTTCTTATGTTCTCATCATCATTTCTTGTAATAATTATGTGCGTATGAATGAATTGTATACTTACGTTTACGTTCTGTGATCTGTAATGCGTCTACCGATTTTGTTCTTGTGGACCAATAAAGTTTCTATTATTATTACTATTATTATTCTTTGAGCGGGCAGACAAGATTGCTCTTCGTACGTTTTCAGATATTCTGAAATCGGACAACTTTTTGCACCATTTGGCTCCACGCCGACTTACCGTTTCAGGCCATATCGAAATTCCACTTTGTTACTCTGTGCGACGGTCCTCTACTTTCTTTCCTTATTGCTCAAGGCTATTCAACAAAACTGTTTCTTCTTTTCCTTAACGATGTTGTGAGATTCACATGAACTGGTTTACAAAACTTATGTGAAAATGTTTGTATGATTTCTATTTATCAATATACAAAAGATTATTATTTTCTCCAAATATCACAAACACTTTCTATATGTGAAGCTTCTGTTTCCTCTTTGATACTTCATACTCTTGTTAATATGTTGATTGCTTAATTTAAGCACACACGATTTGATATCTTGGAATAATGTAACTTCACATGGTAGCTGGTTGGGAGGGCTGAAAAGCCTTGTAACCAGAGCTGGAAAAATTCCACTGAAATTTTTTAATTCCAATTCCGGAGCAGAAATTTCAATTCCAAATCAAATTCCAATCGAAACAGTTCAATTCAATTCCAATTCCATAATATGATTCAATTCCGATAATTGCATGTCGCGTATAGTGTCTTATGTTAATGTATCTAACGTTTGTTCGTTTCAATCTAACCAATGTGCCCTTATCCTATCCTCGTTGTTCCTGTGTGCCGTTCGCTGCGTCGTTCCTATGTGCGTTTTTTGTTCATAGTTCATATTTCTTGTGTACATGTATATATGTAGCCGGTCAGCCTACGACACTTTCGTTTCGTAAACGAGATATTCACGAGATTATCTCGTGAAAAAAGAAAAGAAAGTTAACGGTCAGCAAAGAATCAAACGCTGAGAGAGAGATGAGATGCGAATAAATCTATTAAAAAGCTGACAGAAGAAAGAAATTCAGTGTGCGAATAACGTGACTGTTGATGAAAGAAAAAACGACGATAAAAATTATATCATGAAGTCTGATTAATGGTCCATGTTAAAAAAGGAGATTAAAAATTCCGTGATAAGAACGAAATGTAGTCGGGTCGAAAGCTAACGAGAAAGGATTAAAGGAAACTCTTTCAATTTTCAAAAGAACGTGGCTTTATCGTCAAGTCTCAAAAATTTGTATAAATTAAAATAGCAGTTAGAAGAACTCCGGGCTCTTGCGGTGTAACGTAACTACAGAAGTAACAACAACAACAGCCTGCCAGCGAACAACAACACAGCAGCGTATATACGGCAACACATCAGCGAACGCGATTGAAGATTGACGGTATAAGTGACACTGATGTTTAAGATATTATTTTGGTATAAGAGAGTCCGATCGAGTTGAAATGAATTTAACATTAAGAAAGTGAACTGCAAGTGTTAAGTTTTTCTTTTATCGTTGCGTATCGTATCTTTACTATAGTCTTAAAAATTAATATTGTTAAATGTTGTGATTGTAAGTTGAATAATAGTTCATGTAATTGAATAATTAATTATTAGAATAATTTGTTGACACTGTCTATATTATGATTTGAACTGACAGGGTTGCTGCCCTTTAATGCACCGTTAATCCAAACCAATCTCTTTCCATACCGATTGCTTTTCGCGTGTACAACAATTAAGTTAATCTCCAATTTTTGTGCTTATCCGATCAAGAGCTAAATTCAACAATTGCTATATTTTGATTAATTATCTTTCTTGATAAATAACTAAATAACAGATTGAACAAAGATGATTGTCTTTTCATTGTCTGCCTAATCGCTAAAATTTCATTGTCCGGGGCTGTAGGCCCATCGAAGTCACAGAAAACACCAACTATATTCAACTATAGAATAAAGCTACCTCTGTCGATCTATCTCTCTCTTATCTCTGCGTGCAGTTAACACAGCGACCGAGTACTGTGATTTCAATTTTTGTACAAATAGATTTATCACAGGTCTATCGAAAAAGTGGAATTGAGGTTTATCAAGGTCAATTTCAATTCCAATTCCAGTAGATTTAAATATCGTCAATTCCAATTCCGATGAAAAATGGAATTAATTCCGGATCGGAATTAATTCCAATTCCGACTTTTCCAACTCTGCTTGTAACAATTGTTCAGTCCTTCATTTAACTAGTAATCATGTTTAATCACTGCTAGTAATCACGAATACGACGTCTTAAGCATGCACTATGGCAAAGTGCACATGTTTCAGTCAAAAAGCATTTATTCAAGTATGTATACATGGGCATCGTCACCAGATCACTTTATTACAAAACTTTCAATTCTGACACAACGAAAAAGCCATGATTGAAGCTAAGGGTTACTCAATGAAATTTAATGTATTAGATTACTCCAAATAAACAAAAAGGAAATCCATAGATTGTTATGTGGACGATAATGGACCTTTTAAGTTAGCAGTTTGTGAAGGAAGATAACTGCCAGTTCGGCAGGCTTTCAATGCGCTGAACTGCCTGCCTAGTGGTTGGCTGAATGTGAGGCTTCCATGACGAGGCGTTCGTAACCATTAAACAAACATGAGGTTAAACCTTATTATATTGCCGGACATTCCGGACAGCATAGTGCTATGTTCGTCGTCATCTCCTTTCAGTCGTGAGTGCGGGATGCTCTGAGCATCAGAAGGATTAGAAGGCACGAGCTATTGGGCGCTCTATGCGGATACCATGTGAAAGTCTCTCTAGTCTCTAGGAATCTAGGTCCTTCCAAGTTCCAACATGACGTCAGTAGTACAGGGAATCATCACCAGTGAATAAAACAATCCTAAACAAGAAAGACATTTAGGTTGTCATATAACGCGTCATTAAACGTTTAAGACAGGTAGATGAAACCATGTAAAGGACAGTTAAAAGATCAGAAATTTTTGTGCTCATAGTAACTCAATTGTAACTGTCTTTTGGAATGCTTTCATATAGCTGTCACTAAGCGGAGAAAGCGCATAAGCGTCCATTAATTTTTCAGAACGTCGCGTGTACCTTGATTGGATGTCATTTTGATGCATTCTGGCATCATAACATAGAAAATCATTAAGTGTGTTGCTATCGTAGTAAAAGATGACCCGCTTTCCATTTAGACACCATGGATTTCGTTCGTAAATGAAGTAATAAAAAAATTGAGCAAATTCAATAAATGAAGTAAACAATGAACAGACTGTGCAATCTAGGTATAACCAAAACCAAGATTCGGTCTTGGATTAGCTAATTCTGAAAGTAAATCCTCTCATGGACTCTGTCATACGTTTGAAAGAAATAATTCAATAAAATTTGTTCAATAACATCGATAACTCTTGCTCGATATTAATGAAGGTCTTACCCTCCTTTAAATATTCTGCTTTCATTTAGGTTCCAATAATGAATGACATTTTTATGACGCGGTTGTGAACACCCTTCTACTAAATGATGGTTAAATGAAGCAAAATAAATGACGCCGTCTATGGACGGCATCTGTTTAATGACTTAAATAAGGCGTCATAAAGGCTGTTTTAATCAATGACGCGTTATAGGACAGTCCCATCGAGTTTATACAAGATGTGTCGTTTTCGTCATGTAAGGTTAAAGACAATTGAACAAAATACAGCTGAAGCCTATCGGCATTTGGAGGATAGGCTCACTCTGATCTCAGTTAGATAGGAAGATTGTAGAAATGTCCGGATGACTGTTAACTTATGAACTACATTTCAACATCTTTTTGTCTTTCTCAGAAAGACTATTCTTGGATTTCGTTAGAATCGGTACAAGACTTCAACATGCTAACATATTAACGGATCTAATTAGTGATGAAACGAAAGGAATCCGATCAGACTTACAGCGCATGACACATTTTACTCATATCGTGCGAAGTAACCTACCTTCAAGAAACATCGAACACGTAGTTCCACCTGCTTGAAGATGATTGAAGGATCCATCAGAACGAACCATTGTCCTTTGTCATTCAACAAACTTTGCCATGAATCGAGTGATTCCATCCCATTGGTCCAGGCTGCACAGACACCATGCATCAATTTCAGCCATACTTCAGAGTCGATCCCACTTCCTCTTAGTGCTCCGCCGTTCAGTCGCCAAAGAGTGCAACGCTCTGGGTGTGGGAAGGCCATCTCCATCTTCATTAACCAATCAGGGGAGTCTGGGAGTAGCAGGAGCTTCTTCAGCCATTCCTCCATCCTGTCTTTCTCTGCTTCCATCGTCCACTCTTCGATGTCGTCAGTCACCGGCCACATGGTCTCTCTGAGAAGTCTGTACCGCGCGCCTCCGGCCATCCCGGGACCAGATGTCGCTGCGGTGAGGAGGAGTGCGCACTGAGCTGTTTGCACAGCCTGCAGAACATTCTCCGGCAGTCCAGGAGCTTCGTCCACTAAGACTAGATCCCCTTCTCCTGATTTCACCGCCTCCTCCACGTCCTCCTCATTCAGAAATCGCACAGTCCGCTGTCGACCAACGCCTGCACATCGAAGAAGCACATCAGCTTCATTGTCGTCCTCCATATCGTTCTTAAGACCTAGGACTCGAAGTCCGTGCTCCACACCAGCCTTCACACGCATCCGCTGAAGTCTTTCATTGCGTGGAGAGATGACAAGGACAGTTGTGCGACCAGTAGCAAGTGCAGCAGCGATGCCGAAGCCCATCACCGTTGACTTGCCTGCTCCACGTCTACCTGTTACCAACAGAGGCCTATGGGTTTCCAAGTCAGCCTCTCCAGAGCCAAGTCGTGCTAATACATGAATCAGCAGTCGACGCTGACATGGACTGCGGCATAGCCTCAAGAGTGGAGCCGAAATGGATTCTGAGTCAGTATCCTCATCCATCTCAGTCTCCTCTTCATCTCTAACTTTGTCGGAGTTGACCAGCGCTAAGCCAGTGGCCCCTAAGGAAAGCACAGAACCGAGCGGCCACTGAGAAATCTGTAATGTCCGCATGACACGCTCTGCCATTGCTGATGTTGCCTCTCGGGTGAGAAGTAATACTAGAAGGCCTGTGTGATTCAGACTGGATATCGCATTAGCAAGAACGCGAGGGGATATGTCCGGAGACGTCTCAAGGACACAGAAGGAATAAGAGGTTGCTGGTACTATGCAGTTAAGCAATTGCTCCGTACTGCAGAAAGACACTGCACCTGATTTGGCTAGTAGGCGTGCTAGGGATACATCTTGTTTTGCGGAGAGTACTGCGCGTAGGAATGGCGCTGCCCATGTAGGAGTCTTGCCCCGCAGAGAAGAGCAGCACCAGAGACAAGGAGAGTCTGAGATCATCTCCGGGATCAACAATCGAGACGAAGCACCTCTGAGCAGCACGAGACTTCGCCGACCACTCAGACGATGGGAGCGCAGGAAAGTGGTCAATGAAGGCAAAGGAATGACAGCTTTCTTTGTCCACCACTTCCCATGTCTCTCTTCAACTTCCTCCACCTCCTTCTTCGTCTCGAAGTATTCCTTCATCTCAATATCGTCGTCGTCTGCTTCACTGCCGGAATCCTCAGCTCCGCCACACAGAAGATCAATGTCCTCACTCGACATTTGTACATAAGGACCGAAACCTCTTCGACCACAGGAAAGATTGCGTACAAACCGAACGTGCTTCCTGAAATTGAAAAAAAACAGTCACACTTTGACGGCAAATATTGAGGTTCTATATTCTTCCTTGAGTGAGGTGGAAGGAACCTATATAACATTAGAAATGCAAAAAAGAGGAAAATATGTTGCGATGTTTTATTTCATGTTCTAAAATCTTTGATAAAATGAACCACAGAAACAGATCGTAAATGAAAGTAGTGTATGAATGTGTTTAGGAAACGGAACTGATTGCTTGACTATTGTGACAAATTCGAGGGAGATGGCCAGGTTTCTCCCAGGAATATTCAATGGAGATTTGATCAAATTTCCCTGGTGGTACATTTTGTATCGATGAGAAATAGCATTTAATTTGCATTTCGAAATCTGTTGACACAGCAGTGAATGGGAGCTTGACTGATATAGTTATGTAAAAATGCACTCTCCCTTCAGTTTTGAGAAATAATATTTACAATTAGTTTTCTTCTCGGACGCTTCGGTTTCCGACCCTTTATCAGCGAGATATTGACTGACCTTACATAACTGATATCAACGTATGTTAATAATGATAGTGTATGTTTCAAAGACAATGGAAATCATAAGTTGCAGTACATCAAGAAAACGGCGATAGCATTTTTAAGCATCTACAGGTGATAAAGAAAGATGACACAATCAATGTTCTATGATGGTGCGGTGTTCATATTCACTTTCGAAATTCCTTTAGGCAGATCGATATTCATTACTTTCGCAACATGCAGAAAGAAGGAGTGTCGTCTTAACTGTGCGCGATTGCGATTCACTAGAAAATGTCGTGAGTAATGCAAGCGCTTCGGTAAGTATATTTGTCGTAAACGTAGATAGCGAGGAGAGCATTGGTCATGCATCAAAGCGACGAATCTGTTTTCGTAAATTGTCAATCTCTCTCTCTCTCTTGCAGTCGGCTATTATAACTTGAAATTTACTTTCTATTTAAAAAAACATTGTCTGATCTGATAGAGAATTACCGCTATTTACAATTTATTTCTGTGACAAATCGTAATCAACTCAAATCTGTTAAGGACAGCAAATAACATGGTAAGATTCGTTGTTGGAGAATGTTTAAGGCACATAATATGTAAAATACATTTTATTAAGACAGTCAAGCGAGCTAATCGTCATTCAATTCAAGGTTATCTGTCACTCATGCTGTACAAGGACAGAAATCACCCTCTATGCTGCCATACACATCAAGAAATGCGATTTTGGGATACAGGATGGCAATTATGAGATCGAGAAGCCTGAACAAAATCTCAGAACACCCGTTTGCTCATCGTCCATGGAAATCATGCACTGTCAGTCATCAGAGGGTATCGAGTACATGTACATCGAAAATCGTCATGGAACTCCAGAAAGCGCTTAATTGCAACCAAAACTCTACTACACGAGGAGTCTTCAAACTTCATTACAATCTGATAATAAGTAATTATGGCTTTGCATATGGATATAAAGTGCTTTGTGTAGTATACATTTGCACTGCACTTCTCCAAGACGCTGAAATATGAATCAAAGAATCTCACCAATTATCTATCGATTCAAAAGCTGCATTGGTGAGACAAACGGATGCTTCATTACTAATTTTCAGCGCCGTCGTGGTGAGCAAGTGCAGCCTTACACCAAAATCAGCGACAGATTCCGATCAAACAACTGCGAAATTTGGTAGTGGATGACTATTATCCTCGTGAAGACTCAGGAGGACATAATTCCAAGTAATCAATGAAGTCATGAAGTAGTTGATATTATTTGCGAATGGTGCGCAGAACCGCGCTCGTTGGAGAAGTCTCCCATCATGACAATCCTCAATAGTCGAGCAAAAAATGGCGTCAAAGGGAGAAATCACATGAAAGTAAGCATGCGGTCAGTACCGCTCTCCAGTCTTCACGTTGTACAATTTCAATGACAAAATAAACCGAAAAAGGGAATTGAAATGGTGACCAAGAATCCAGCCGGTTTAGAAGGCAATGATTCAGAAAACAGAACTGGTATTGATGGAAGCAATGTGGAAGTTAGATAGACAATTAAAGTTGCAACGTATTCATTTCGATTTGTTGTCAAGATGTGCATCTAAAATTTCGTTGGAGCAAACGTTTTACTGAGGCCCAAGTTCGGTCATTGCATTTTGAAGACATGTGACTTCAGGTTCTGAAAAATTCAAGGAGTTCCACAGTCATGCTAATAAGTGATTTTTCTTCTACAAAATGAACCCAATCTTTGAACTACAGCAATTTGCGACGGGTTAAAGCTCTGTTGAGGGTTATCTGAACATGGATTCCTTAATAGTAGTGGCCGGGATGGGAAACTGTGAAATTTCTCTCATCGCGGCTATAACATTCAAACCTACACCTGTTGGTCAGCGGCCAAATCAAAGGGATTAACTTCATTAGGAAAAGTCGATAAGATATACGTTTACATGCCTTCCTTTCCTTAGTCACATTTTGTACTTCGCGTATCTGAAGGTTTGAGGACGCGCCTAACGTGTGCCTCACTCGAATTGCAATTTTTTTATAAAAGTGTTCTGCGACATCAGTCTCTGGGAGTATCTCTTCCGAAGAGTACGTCATCAAGATGACGGATTCACGCGGGATAAAGCAAAGAATGCTTTTTGTGCTCCTGAACGCGAGTATTCTAACAATTCAAGAAAACAGCAACAAGGTATAATATTCGAACAAGCGAAATGAGTTTAAATATAAAGAAAACCGCTTCTCTGATAAACTTGTTATAGCAGTGATGCAAATGTAATCACTTGAATGTATGAATACGGATTTTAGGAACTTGCTGTAGTAGGAAAAAGAAGAAGAATAGAAAATTCTAATTCATTTTTAAAAGGATTCATATTTTATTGGTTGCAGTTGGCTAAGGGCCGCGCTGTCCTATCCCTAGCTTCTAGCATGACTTCGTGCCTTGGGTTGGGCAGGGATGAGTAAAAAAATGCGCGAGACAAAAGTTGAGATAAGTGAGCAATATTAAGTACAGAATGTCCCTTTAGATTTTATCAAGATAATTTTTTTTATACTACATGGAAGCTGTGTAACTAACTTATCTACAACAAGTAAGAAAGGTTAGATCTCAATTAAGACAGAAAAAATCATGTACACTTTGAAGTATAGACAGTAGTTTGTTTAGGGTTATAGGCTGTAGGCTTGTGGCTTGTGCCTTAAATAGATCTTTTTTGCATAAACATACAGACTATCCCTCCATTAGAAAGTCTTATCATGGTACTTTTCTAGGCTTATATTTTTGTGCGGTTGACAACACTGATAACAGTTAGCTTTGTATAACATATCAATTGTGTTTGGATTCTTTTTCAATTCACTAAGCGATTTCTTTTATTTTTATCGATAAAAGAATGTAAGCTTATTACTGTAATAATATGAAATTGATCCTGCAAAATTTAGACGCTTATCCTATTGAGATGAAGGTCCATTAAATGCTACTAAACTATTAGCTATGAATTTTTAGTTATTATATTCGTGGTATTGATAATATAAAGGCAGTGATGCGAAAAATGTGCTTGCTCTCTCAAGGCAGACAGTGCACATGATTACTAAAAACAAATGCGATTAGGTACTTATGCATGTCAAATATTAACTGCGTGCTACCATCCACACCTTTAGCGAGCGAGCGGTAGTGACCCTTCTTCCGTATTTCCCTAATTTCAAGTTTCCCATCCCGGCCACTACTATAAAGGAATCCATGATCTGAAGTACAAGTGAGCAATCAGAAATGTTCCCTATTGTATCATCTTCACACCCCAGGACTTCTTACGCGCTTCCAAATAAATACTGAATCACATCAGTAGTTACGTAACTCAGTTTGGAAAGGCAGGTGAACGGCGGAGTCATATCTCGCATGCGATAATGGATTGGCACACATCACACACGATCTACGGTCAAGCAAAAAGTCGTCACCGAATAAGCAGTGAACCTCAGACAGCAGCCAATGGCGTCCGCGTCATACACATCGAGTTCTTCGTTCTGTCACACTTCACTGTCACACTACAGTGCCATTCATTAATATATCCTACGAAGAGATTGAGTGAACTACGCCTGCCAACTTCTAAACAAAGAATCTTACGGACCAACGAGAAAACTTGTGTGCAATGATCTAAATTCTTTGAATCTGAAGGAGTCATGGCAATCGAAGAATTTTGGAGGAATTCACAACAATCCGCAAGCGCCGCATGACTATCTTTCCTATCTCGATAAGGTATTAGGAATTCATTTTTTTACCCACTTACTAAGTTCCAGCATGTGCCATCTCTTTGAATTAGTCTTCACTTCTAACAAACTGAAAAAGTTAAACAAACTTATTCTGTAGCAGGTGTTGTGGAAGGACGAGCTGTATGGGCTGCGTGAAGAGGAAATATCACTCACAAGAAGAACCGTAGGCTGCGAATTCAACGGCAAAAAAATCGACGGATGTCAACCAACTTAAACGCCTTGTATGTGACGAACATTTGTGACACGCAATATCCAAGTTCGTGTTTCTATTCGCAGCAAATGCAATAGGATCTATTCAAAATTGAGTGTTATTCCTTCACAACTTGTTTCTTTATTCAGGAAATGATCTTGGCTTTGGAGCTGATTCGAGGTATAATAGAGTAATAATTGTGAGATGTGCATTCCACCCTATAAGTGTTACAAAATACAAATATACAAACAAGACCTGCATTACAGACCAACATAACTGATGCGATTATTGTTTAGAAGTATTTGAAATTACCACAGTGAGAAATACATATTTCATTCGATCACATCGTAAATTTTGTGACTAATTAGTGTAAATAAAAAATAATAACCAGCACTGTACTCTTCCCGAACGAGATAACCATTTCGATGAGATTACCTGGTGATTCCAGGATTCGGTAATCGATATTGAACTGGTGCACATTGCAATACATCAAAGTCAAACTATGTGCAGACATACTGCACATAAGTGGGTGCTTGAAGCAAACTTAATAAATAAAAATTGCAGTGGAATGAGATGGATGAGAAAAAGCAATGGCTTTACATTTTGTACACAGCCGGATCTATAAAACATGGTGTGTGGTGGGGGAAGAAGCTCGATCGTCGACACAGCACAATATATTAAATAATCAGCATTCTGCAGTCGATGCCTCTCTGCCGCATTCATTATGTACTTGATCTTTAACCCAAAATAGTATATGCATGTAGATCAACCAGAATGGAGGCAGTTCTTATAATTCTGTACTTTGCAAAAACTATTCAAAAAACTTCGTTATTGACACAGTGGGATTATATCATGTGATGGCGAAGCCAACTTTATCTATTCCTGAGGATTTTAAATTAGAACAAAAGATAATCAAAGTGATGGATGAAATTTTAAAAAAAATGATTGGTGGAGGGGATAATATCACAAAACAAAATCAATTTTCCTTATTTTTAGCGAAACTGTCATTGAGTTTCCGGTTTTATCGAGAAATCTTCATGAGCATGAAAGGCCTTCCGTTCAGTCATATATCATAGGCAGCACTTTTGAAAAGCTCTCACACATTCGGAATCTAGATTGGTTCTCTCAAAATAGAACCGATGACGTTGAAATTCTTAAAAATATGAGCTAGATCTTGAAAAGTTGGTGTGCAGATAATATTAAAACAGATAAGATAATATCAAGTATTGCTAATATTAAAAACAATGACATCTCTATAACCAACTGGACTGTATGTTCGAGGGCTATTGCACTCTCGGGGCTAAGGACTTCCCATGATTTCATACCAAGCAGGATCATCTCAGATACTTTTTGCGCGAAAATTGTGTGAGAGTGAAACCTAGAATGAAGCATGCAATTCGCTCAAGAATAAAAGTATGTTGCATGCATGTAAGGTATGGCTCTCATACAATTCACTCCTGGCTGTGGAGTACACACCATTACAAAGCACTACGAAATACTAGCATTTTTAAGTCACATAATGAATTTTTTTAACAACATCTCCATAATTAACTGCTTGATCAGAAACGCATGCTTCACTCACCGCTGCAGATAGGCTCTATCAGGAGAACGAGTAGGCCGTAGAAGGAGACACTGTTGTAAGCCTGTTAGTGGATCACGCTGAGGCTCTACGTCTAGTGCAGTGAAACCACATCGACCGATGAAAAATCGAAGTAACTCAGTTTGAAGACCGAAGCGTGCGACCAGGAATCGAGGTTTATCAGCTGGCATACTACTGAGTGGACAGAGGAGACGATTATTCGTCTTAGTTCCTTCAAAGTCACCGTCAAATTGAGCCTGACAGAAAAATACAACACATTCAACAAACACGGATCATTGCCAACAATGTCATCTCACAGACCTGAACAGCTTCATAGAGCAGCTGGACAGCTCGAGTGCCGAATCCTTGTCCACGGAGTTCAGGATGAGTAACGACTCGATGGAGAACAAGAAAAGGTAGTCGCCCGCTCCCTTCGTCACCAGTGACTTCTCGGATCAGAGGTGGAATCTCTTGTGATGATTGTGAGCTACCACCACCTTCGATATGTGCCTGAAATGAAAATATCAGATTGCCTGAAGTAGTTGGAGGTTTTGCAAGCAAATATCATCATTCGGAACAATTAAAAGAATTTACAAACGATCCCATTTCAAACGTTTATAAGAAACTTTTCGACATATCACCAACCGGAGGAAAATTAATTGGTCTCATTTTGTTCTAACATTCACAAATAATTTAATTGGATGAGCAATCAATTAATTGCAATTAACTTCCTGTAAATTAATTTTTCCAGCCCCTTTCACCAACTGCAGGTTTCAGTACAGCAACCTCTTCACGTCAAGAGTGATTCATACAATGTGCAAACATATTTGAAGATAATAAAACAGGACTGGAATGGAATCCTAGAATACTTTTGTGTTCACAGTAGTGATTCTTCATGTCAAATTTCTTATCTTTCGTAGAAAAATACTACTTAGTTTCATAAGACATTTTTCACTTTTGATATTCTTACTACCAGCTGCTTGTAGTTGCCAACGTCGCAAAATTCGTGCAAACATGCTTTTTTGATAACATTCTATAGTCTTTTTTTTCAACTATTTAATAAATGTGAGCCAATTTTCACCGCAATTTTTCTAATTGAAGGAATGAAATACAGCATCTTTGTATGTGTGTAAAAAACTTCGGTTAATAAATTCAAACCTGTAAAATCCAACCTTTTGTTGTAGTTACACCTGAATATGACAAATAGACTCATATTCAAACACCACATTAGGACGTGTTCTCAAAATTCCGAAACTGACCTTCATTCACGCTTCACATTATTTAATAAAAATTGGAATTTTCTAGAAAAATTTCAAAGTGGACATCACATTATGTAATGAATGAATATTATGGCATGAAGAAATTCCTTCCTTAAAGATTATTCGAACTTTATTACCGAGATCTCACCTGTATCACTGCGAAAATTCTCATCTGTTCTCTGTCCTTCGGCCAATCTTTCTTTGGAGGAAGGAGGAGAAATATTCGCTGTTCTCGACCGTCTGCCATTTTCTTCAATTCGTCCGGGGAGGTGACATGATCAGAGACAGATAGCAGAGCTGCCACTTGAGCCAATACAGCTGTCACTCGCTTTTCCCAACCGAATAGAAGTTCTCGTCGCACAACCCACAACTCGCACTCTTCCGCTTTCCATCTCATCTCACCGGCTACAGAGGAAGGACCGAGAGGGGCATCGAGACAGAGGACGCGACCAAGCCAGGCTTCTACAGGATCACCGAGAGCGTATCTGATGGACGCATGGAGTTTGATATGTTGAACACGATTTTCCACTTCGGCATGTAAATGACGCACTAGGGCCTGACCGGTACCCTCATAGCCGCTCACTGTGGTGGCCAGGAAGGTGAGGGATGGGGGAGAGGAGAGGAGTTGACGAAGAAGAGGAGTTGGTAGAGCGGCAGCTTCATCAATACATAGCAAATCCGCGGTACCCATCTTTACCGCAGTCAAAGCCGAGTCCGGAGGAACATACCGAATTGTCTGCAGGAAAAGAAGGATGGCATTATAAAGTGTGGATGCATTTTTTTCTCATCCGATGATGAAACCGTTTCAATATTTGCGTATAATTAAAGATAATTCTGGGTAACATGGTATATTTCATATAATTCAAAATCGCTCACCAATCCTATCAACAGACATGACGATACAAGCCCATAACAAGAAAATATTTCAATGACATGATACTTAAAAATGAGTAATACAGTAGCGAGAAAATACTACAAAATTAATAGGAGAAATCATCAAAGTTTGAGAATAAGTGATATTCAAATGAAGAGAGCACTACTTAACTTTTCATTCTTATATAATGCTACAAATGAGAACGCACTGATTATGTCAGCGGACATTTCGGGCACTTATTCTGACACTGAAAGACTGGGAAGAGTGAATTCCTATTTCCTTTTGCGTTAAGTTCACTCTTTTCATTTATTGTAAACTTCACTTGAAAATGCATATTCTTAAATAGCGCAACCCAATTTTAACCTAAAAATAGAACACTTTTGACTTTATTTTTCCAAAATTTTTCCGACATTCAACACAACGTTGTGTAAAGCCACAGACACATTTTGGAACTCAATTTAGTAGTGTGAGGCGGGTTCAAAGTGGATCCTATCAAACAGGTCACATGCATATGTAGTGAATAAAGTCTTAATGTTCAAGAAAATCCATACAATTCATTCTGTCTGCCTTATGATTAATTTTAGTTCTTTATAAAATTGCAGTTTGATTACTGAATGCGAGCATGTAAATAGACCACAAAGAATGAAAATCGAAGCAGTATCCATCAGCAAGCAATCAGCATTCTTGCCTTTATCAAAATTCTCAGAAATTTTCACAGAAATCACGATGTTTGTCATTTACACACAGAATTATTGTTGTCATGGGTGAAATACTTTCCCACATTGAGAGGTAAAAATTTGTCTCTTGCAAAGAGTCTCTTCAATTAAGTGAAAACTTCTTTCCACACTTGCAGATGTTGTCTGGCGGCTGCAGCTTTCCATACATATCAGGCAACACAGATTGATGATATCACACAACTCGTTTTCTGAAGTCGGTCCATCAAAAAATGCTTTCAAATTGCATTCATCTTCCTCAAAACTGCATTTCGATAAGTCGCAGTAGGCTTCAGAGATTGAATAATTCGGAGAATCAGCTTTTACTATCATCTCAATCAGGTCAGATCAATGAGTTGTATTTCTAGCTGCTGACTTTGGTTTTCGCAAGATAACACCACTGAAGCTAAGTCCTATACTATCTCCCTGCATCAAGAGATTCCAAATATTTCTGAACTCTTGGTCCAAAACTGGTTCGCTGCTGAAGGTTAATGTCCGCGGAGAGTGGGTAAGAAAAGCCAAAACTTAATGCAACTCTAATAGACTAAATTTAACTTACTAGTTATACTAATAATGTGTTGCCCTGTATGAGTTACATCTCCGATTGACTGTCATAACATCAATAATCAGGCTTGACCTCATGACGAGTGGTTCGGTGACACCGAAGTGTCTACCTTGATGTCCTCAAAGGACACGTAAACAATTATTTGCGTCACTGTAAACGACTCAGCCCTGGAAATCAATCGCAACCTTCAGAAATGCTGCTCAATTACGTCATCTGTTTTTGATACGACATGTACAGTATATTCTCACCTCCCCGTAGTCGCCAATCGAAACATTCTTTCTGATTATGTAATCGATGAACTTGCTATCATTTGCACACCATTTCAGATAGGCAGAGTTGGAAAAGTCGGAATTGGAATTAATTCCGACCCGGAAATAATTCCATTTTTCGTAGGAATTGGAATTGACGATATTTAAATCTACTGGAATTGGAATTGAAATTGACCTTGATAAACCTCAATTCCACTTTTTCGATAGACGTGTGATATATATTTTTGTACAAAAATTGAAATCACAGTATTCGGCCGTTGTGTTAACTACACGCAGCGATAAGAGAGAGATAGATCGACAGAGGTAGTTTTATTCTATTGTTGAATAAAGGGTGCTAATTGTGACTTTGATGGGCCTACAGCCACCGGACAATGTTAATTCAGCAATTAGGCAGACAATGAAAAGATAATCATATTTGTTCAAATTGTTATTTAGTTATTTATCATGTAAGATAATTAATCAAAATAAAACAATTGTTGAATTTAGTTATTGATTGGATAAGCATAAAAAATTGGAGATTAACTAAATTGTTGTACACGCGAAAAACAATCGGTTTGGAAAGAAGAAAATTAACCCTGCATTAAAGGGCAGCCTGTCAGTTCAAATCACAATATAGACAGTGTCAACAAATTATTCTAATAATTAATGATTTAATTAAAATGGCAATGACAAGAAATATTATTCAGCTTCCAATCACAACAATTGACAATATTAATTTTCAAGACTATAGTTACCGGTATACAAATACGATACTCAACGATAAAAGAAAAACTTTAAACTTGCAGTTCACTTCTTGATGTTGAATTCACTTCAATTCGATCGGACTCACTTATACCAAAATAATATCATAAATATCATGAATATCAGTGTCACTTATACCGTCAATCTTCAATCGCGCTCGTTGATGTGTTGCCGCATACTCTACTGTGTTGTTGTTTGCTGGTAGGCAGTTGTAGTTGTTACTTCTGTAGTCAAGTTACATCGCGAGAGCCCGGAGTTCTTCTAACAGCTACTGAAGATGTCGTATGTGCTGTTGTTGGTAGTTGTTGTTGTTTCAATTTCTCATCGTCTCTAATTTATGCAAATTTTTGAGACTTGACGATAAATCCACTTTCTTTTGAAAATTGAAAGAGTTTCCTTTAATCCTTTCTCGTTAGCTTTCGACCCGACCACATTTCGTTCTTATCACGGAATTTTTAATCTCCTTTTCTAACATGGACCATTAATCAGTTTTCATGATATCATTTTTATCGTCGTTTTTTCTTTCATCAACAATCACGTTATTCGCACATCGAAATTCTTTCTCCTGTCAGTTTATTAATAGATTTATTCGCATCTCTCTCTCTCTCTCGCTCTCTCGTGCGCTCTCTCTCTCGCTCTCTCTCTCTCTCTCTCGCTCTCGCGCGCGCGCTCTCTCTCGCTCTCTCTCTCTCTCTCTCGCTCGCTCTTGCTCTCGCGCGCTCTCTCTCTCTCTCGCTCGCTCTCTCTCTCAGCGTTTGATTCTTTGCTGACCGCTAATTTTCTTTTCTCTTTTTCACAAGATGTTGAATATCTCGTTTACGAAACGAAAATGGCGTAGGCTGACCGGCTACATATATACATGTACATGTACACAAGAAATGTGAACTATGAACATGAGAACGCACATAGGAACGACGCAGGGAACGGCACACAGGAAAAGCGAGGATAGGATACGGGCACATGGGTTAGATAGAAGCGAGGAAACTTTAGATACATTAACATATACGCGTCATGCAATTATCGGAATTCGGAATTGAATCTCATTATGGAATTGGAATTGAATTGAACTGTTTCGACTGGAATTGGAATTGGAGTTGGAATTGAAATTTCCCTACTCTGGAATTGGAATTAAAAAATTTCAGTTGAATTTTTCCAGCTCTGCAGATAGGTACCGGCTTTTGATCCTTCATAGGTAAGTTATTCTATCTAGGTGGGTTCTGAGCAAGTCAATCAAAGAAGACTACTGTCAAACCACTGTTAACAGCGACGGATCGAAGGTTGCGTCCTATAAGTACATTGAACGATGGCTGGTGTACTGAAAGACGACCGAACATGATCATCAAATGTTAAATAATGATCAACCATGATCTAAAGAATGTACGGAAGTTCCTGTGATAGGACAATGAAGCTCAGGTCAGTTATCACCTCAACAGAACACCACAGAAAGAAAAGGACCCGGATTAATTAAGCGAATGAAAATAACCAATTTGTACCTATCAATCAACCTTACAATTGAAAATGGAGTCATTGATTAATATAAGATTACTATGAATTAAATCTCACTCAACTGCCAAGTGACCAATGAACGCGCGACACGCTGATGTTTCGACATAAAAGGTTTTCTTTTAACTGTACTCTCGGTTGAGCTGTATTATTTGTAGAAAATCAGAGTCAGGAACCTACACAATTTCGCACTCACAAGTTCTACGGCTTCCTCGACAAGTATCAAACAGGCATGTGATTGCTCAAATGGGGACGCCACTGGAAATAAAAATCGATAGGGGACTCATAAATTAAGAAATTGTATTTTCTATCAGCAATCAACTCAGAGCGGCAGCTGGAATTCCGGGGAAAACTGGAAAAATCACAACCCTAATACACGCCATGAGTGCTATTTTTCTTGCCGACTATTAAGGATTCATCAAATAATACAAATAATCACCATCTCTAATATCCTTTCTTAGCAACTTCTTGTCCGGATCAATACACTCTATCTGCGGTAAGTCTGCTTTCTGCGATTCCTTCTTTTTCCAAGCTTTATCATATTTCTCTATAGTTGTTACGGATTTGCACATTAATTTTGGAATTGAAAGCCTAAACAATTAGCGAGGACATCATGCTTTAGAAACAGGGCCTAGGTATTTGTGAAGTCAAATTCAGCTGGAATACACTGCAGATAGTTGAGGTTGCTCTACAAACTCACCTGCTTTGCTCCTCCTCGTCGCTGAACTACGATTTTATGAGCCAGTTTTCCTGATAATCCACTACCCCCGAACACATTTGCAGCCTTCATGTAGTGAACATTGAAATCGACCATTTCTTCAAGTCCTAGCCTCTGCAATCCATGTAAGACAAAATGCAGTAGAGTGGCCACATTATCAGCACTTGGTGAAGTGACTAAAATCCGACTGAGGCCAGCCTCCAGCGCCGCCACAACTCCGAGTCCAAGCGCAGCTGATTTACCACGACCTGAAAAATATACATGCATGGTAAAGGAAGCAAATATTAGGTAAATTCAGCAGTCATTTGAATATCCTATTTGTCTAAAAACAAGCATATTTCCATATTTTTAATGCGATGTTTGTAACCATTAACAAGCAAAAAAATAAAAGGATCGCACTTCTGCAGCTCAGTGCTGTTGAAGCATCTAATGACACTGTAAGATGTAAGAAAACATGAGAATGACAACACCAACACTAACAAACGTGAATAATGCAATAACATCCTTCTTTCTCAGATACCATTTGCTCAATCTATAATACGTCCGCATGACCGTTGATGTCAAAATAGCGCATTTTTCGGACTTGTGCAAGCAGCGCAGAAATTTGATCCCTTCATCAGTCATCAAGACAGAGTTATGTCGAGAAGCAGGTCTTGCACAGTCTGACATGCGCTTGTCTCGAAGTACAAAACAGAGATTCATGTCTCATATCTCAGCAGCAACTATCGGCTACATCCAATGAAGCAACGGTAGTGAAGACGGAACTACTTCGCCAGCAAGCCTGCAATTCCTACAGCTGCGCTACAAATATTTCAGTCTGTCACCGCTGTGAGTGGATAAAGAACATTTCACACATTATGAAGATTAATGATGCATGTAGCATACATAAATTTTTGAACACATGCCAACTGTACTATTGAAACATTAATGCAGCACAAATTGAAAAGAATCAACTTAGTGTCATTATCAAGTGATTTCTTGGAAGGAGCCGACACCATTTGATAATAGAGAAACATATTTCCCTTTGCAAGCAGTGATATATTTCATCTACTATCCAGATACCCGATCAAATAATATCGGCTCTTTCTAAATGCCATACATTCTCGATAATAACCTGCGGATCTCTTAATTTGCATTTTAAATTTAGTTGATTTTTCAGTTATGAAATACAGATATCGTGCACATTGATGACGAGACGGAAAACGAAAGGAAAGAAATGACATTGATGACGATCTCGAGATGCAAGATTTCCAAGATGTAGAACTACTAGAAGCATATGTTGAGTGACGATGTGGAATTACCGAACGTTCTATATCGATTATATAATTTCCTGCTACTTCTGTAATTCATGTTAAAGATAATAAAAGTGGACTTCTTGAAAAAGCAATTATATTTTATGATGGCAAGCGACACCGGGGCAATAAAGTTGTTATGATTATATGCTTATACAAGCTATATAGACTATATATATGCTATGTTAGCTATACAAGAAATGAATAAATTATATTTAAGCCTACCGTTGAACAATAATAGTCTTTGACTGGCCATGCTACACAATATTATGAACGGCGGCTTGCATATCTACTCAATGTTCATACTCCAATGGTAGTGTTTTTTAGTAAAAATCGCAGAACCTGTTAATTGATAATTTTTTGTGCGGGTTGCATTCAAGAAAAGACGAATATCTTATCTATTTTGACGAAGGCCAGTAAATTTCCCTTGCATGAAAAATGTGCACACATATGTTGCTGCCAATCAGGGCATGAACCGGGTCGGCCCTTTTCAAGACAAGTTTCCTTGACATCTTTCATGCTTCACATTTTCTTTTAATACTGCGCTGATGCACAATCATACCTATATATATTATATATATATATATATACATATATATATCATATATATATATATACAGGGTGAGTAAAAAGTAACGCCCGATTTCAGCTACCTGATTTAATATGCAAATACTGATGTCTCTCTTATCTTTTATCGCATATCCCCGGTAAAATCATGAAATTCATGGTTCATCTGAATCATGGTCGATTTCCAATTCAACATTGTCACTGACTCTCAAGTCAGATTACTGTGCAAAGATCGGTCATTACTTTTTACTCACCCTGTATATATATATATATATATATATATATATATATATATATATATATATATATATATATATAAATGAAATCAGACACGCGAATATCAGAAAAAACTTGCAAACTTATCGCCCGACCGGTTTCACTTGGTCACCCAAGCTTTTCAAGGGCATTCATTTAATGAAGAAATATCATATTTACATGCATTTCACAAAATTAAATCAAAGAAATCATGCACTGAAATGAAATATCAATAATTATGAAAGAATGCAATGAAAGAAGCAGAGAATTAACATGTCTATGTACATATCAAACACGATTTAGTGATGGTCTAATTATATTGATGCATAGCTTTTCTTTGCCTTCAACGATCACAAAGAAAAGCTATGCATCAATATAATTAGACCATCACTAAATCGTGTTTGATATGTACATAGACATGTTAATTCTCTGCTTCTTTCATTGCATTCTTTCATAATTATTGATATTTCATTTCAGTGCATGATTTCTTTGATTTAATTTTGTGAAATGCATGTAAATATGATATTTCTTCATTAAATGAATGCCCTTGAAAAGCTTGGGTGACCAAGTGAAACCGGTCGGGCGATAAGTTTGCAAGTTTTTTCTGATATTCGCGTGTCTGATTTCATTTATATTACTTGCCATTTTTGCTTTTATATTTTTCCTTATATATAATTATATATATATATATCGCTCGGTTTGCGGTTTGCAATCACGTCTATCATGACGACGTTAATGTCATGACTAGGACATTAAACTTTACTCAAGATACGTTGAGACGTTTCTTTTCAAGAGAGGGTATAGCAAAGGTTATGGTATCTGATAATGGCACCCCATTTACGGCAGAGGCTATGCAAAGTTGGTTACGGAGTATTGGTTGTACGCAGGTTTTTTCACAAGCTCGTCATCCAGCCTCAAATGGACTCGCAGAAAATTTTGTGAAAACTTGCAAAAATTGCCATGAAACATATGAATCCTTTGAATCTTTCAGATCTGAATACATACACTGATAACTTCCTATTTCAATATAGGAACTCCAGCCAAAGCTCTACGAAGAAATCGCAGGCGGAAATCTTCGAAGGTCGGACTCTACGCTGCTCTGCAAGCCTGGACACTACTACGGTACAATTCTATCGCGGTAATGAGAATCGTCTGGCAACCGGAATCACTCTGCGCATTGTGGGCAATCGAGTCTTCGAGATCATCGACCTAGAAGACGGTACGTTACATCGGAGACATCGGGATCAGATCTTCATCCGATCTACTACGGCGCCGACGCTTCCACCGGAACCGCCAACTCAATCGGCAAGTGAAACTCCCGCGATCGAGAGGACGACCGGACGACGGTCATTAAGGGAGAAGCACCCGGTATCCCGATATCAAGCTGGATGAGGGAGAAAATGTGACCAATCTACTGACGTAAAGAAATTGATCTATTCTGACTGACGTCATATTTGTCATATTTCCGTCTTTGGTGTTGGGTTATCAATTCTTGTTTCTACCTATAAATACTGTTCATGTCTTCATAAATAAAAACACTACATTTCATGCCACAAGCCTTAGTTCTTGCTGTTACTAGCGCGGTAGCAGGTTTGCAATCACGTCTATCATGACGACGTTAATGTCATGAATAGACCTTGAGTTCTCCTCACAGAGGAGGCAAAATGTTCTCCGTAATAACGACTCCAACAACGGCTTCAAAATCCAGAGCGTTCTTCACAGGACAACTCATATAAAACTTTTATACATACTTTTTATCCGCCGATCAATTACTCGTTCTCATACTGCCTATCTGGTTGAGTCATTGGTGTTCCCTGTGCTCCAGTATTGCATCGGTATTTTCAATGGGTTGCCTGAAGTCACGATGAGTCAGAGCGTGATCAATGCTACAGTTCGTCTCGTGAAGAACATCCCGTACTCTGGCCATGTTTCAGGAGCCGCGAAAGAGCTGGACTGGTTATCCATGAGGCATCGAGTTGATCTTCGCTTAGCCACCTTGGCCTATAAGTGTGTTCATGGATCTGTTCCATCGTACCTTGGAGAGCGAATGAAGCTTGTGAGTGAACTTCACAATCGATCTCGACTCCGTTCTTCATCAAAAGAGGAACTCCTCCAACCACGCTGCAGACTGAAATTTACCCAGAGGAAACTATTCTCTTCCAGTGCAGCTCATATATGGAATAGCCTGCCACCCAAATGTCGATCTCAAGAGACAGTTAAACTTTTTCAGTCATATGTCAAGCTAATATTTACATGCAAAAGCAGCTGATCGGACTTTTATTTTGTGAGCTTTCCTATGCTTTTAAATTTTGTGAACTGACCCTGAAGCTTTTTAGCTAGTTGTCATTTTAATAAAAATCGTCCTCATTCATTCATTCAAAACGATTTTCGTGATATATAATTTTCAAAGCTTTATACTGGCGGAGTAGGTTGATAATAGCATCGCTTGTGGAGTTATCACATTTACGAGCGAATGTAAGTTCACGGCTCGGCCGAGACATGACTGTTCTTATAAAACATGAACTTACAAGTTCACATGAGTCGCAGACTGCAGCAGGTCCAACATTGCAGATGGTTTATGAAAATCGATGGTGGCTCCCAGGCCGACATACTCAAACCCTGAATCTTCTGCACTTCCGCACCGAAGTGCGGCCTTCCAACAAAGCCATCCTACCATCTAATGCGAAGTAGAGCTTCATGGCACTCTTCTCTAATGAATCTTGCTTGAGGTGAAATCTGATCAATTGCCTCTAATATGTTGTTCGGTCATTGATTACCAAGCCCTCCGGTTTTATAGTACTAAAAACATAGATGTGTAAGTTGAAATACTCACCTCTAGCTGCAGTAAGAAGAGCAAGTCCAGAATATGATGATCCGGCATCAGATGCCATGAATTTTATCAATAGTTCCAATAATTTCTGCAAGGCGTGTGCTTGATCGACGGTTTTACAAGTGCTGACCAAAGGTGCGAATGGACTCTCCGACACTTGTAACGAGCGCTAAAAAAGACAAATGTCAAATTTTGTAAGCAATCACTTTAATTAAAATGACTTTTAAGTACAAGATCAGGATGAACAAATGTTGCTCTAGTTCAGTAACAAGGCAGTAAAAAGAAAAAATAGCGTGAAAAAGACAAACTGAAGCCCTAGCAGTCACTTGCCTATGTATCAAAACGTCAAAGAATGCCAAAAACTGACAGGTCGTAAAAATATTGATTTCAGCCATGAAGGACTTCTTCAAAATGTGACATTTAGGCAATCAAAAGTTTTTACGACCATTCGTGGTTTTGGATTTAATGTCATGGGCTAACCTACTCTTTATTTCGAGATAAGATGACATTCAACATAGCATTACGCTTTGGTCATAGAGAAAGTTTCGGCAAAGCGGTTTCATAGCCTAAATTCACGCACTGTTAATCGATAAAAAGCAAGAAATAACGCTATGTGAAATTTGTGATTTGGACAAACATCACATCAAATACTCATGGCACTAACCACCGTAGTGCATAAGAATTTGTTCTCTTGAGCATTCTCACAAAAAAGGCACAGGCACTAAAAATGGTAAATTTCTGATTCGTCGTGATTATGCATTGAGTAAGATATTCCGAATTCCGATGTCTTATTCAGTACGCAAACCTCAAGTTTTGTCTAACGATTTCAACAACACTGAGGATACTGCATATTAGGAGTAGCTGGTCCCAGAGTAAACATCGTATGTGATTATGAGAATCCGTGTTAGCATGACTGTCTTGTATTTAAATGATTGCCTTTTCATCAAATGACTGCATGATTGCAGGTTATTTCATGATAATACATCCCCTATAGAAACCACTCACTTCCCTTTTAAGTAGAGACAAGCGCTTTTTCAAAATGTCGGAATTCTAATTAACAATTCTGAAAAATATTTTCAAGTACGTTTCCCATTACGTCGAACAGAAGTAAATTGCTGTATTGCAGCTGTTTGAGTGCTTTAATCGAGGTGATCCCAAAAGCAGTCAATTTAGTTAAACAGGCAGTCGAATTACTTCTGATGGATCTGAATAGGTGATGAGTAAATTGCCTGCTTGGATCAAATGACAATTTGTTATGAGAATGTCGGTTATTTCAACAAATCTTGAGTATTTATACTTTGCTAGATCACATTTGAAAGATGCATTAAAACATAAATAAATAGATACATTCATTATCAATTAAGAGAAAGATGGAAAATTATTCACTAATTCATAAATAGGTCCGAAAAGTGTGATCGTGTGTCTCTATCTCCTGCTTAAAACTGCATGCATATATCATTCACATTTGTCCCAAGTGACACAAACGGCAGAATTGATAACAATTAATAAGTTAATGTGCGTGTGTCATCATCCAATCAGCTTGAAGATTAATGGGTTTCAAGACAAAAATGGTTAAGAGATAGCTTCATCCACTGAAATTGAGCAGTAATAGTCAAATCTGCTTGTTCTGCACGACAGCGTAGGACTACTTTTCATGGAATGCACTTACTTGCAACTCCTTCAGCTCTTCAGTATCAGGAGATATCCATTTGCCGCCGACAGGTGCTTGAGGTTCTACTTTCAGGCGAATGGCTGCAGGCGCGGGCACAAAATTGACGTCGAGTTTATCATCGACGACGAGACAGTTCTGTATGTCTAATAGGCTGGACAATAAATACAACAAGAAGGTGTTTTCCTCTCCGGCTACTTCATTCAGCGGCTCATCACTCGTCCAAGTTGGCATGAGCAGGAAGATAAGGCCTCCTCCTTGAACCGTCTCCACTGCACGAGCCAGCACATTCGGCGTCAGTTCTGCGGCATCTTGAAGAACACAGGCTCCAAAAGTTTTGCCCAAAATATTACGAGTTTCGGAATAATAGCAGAAGCGCACTTCTGTTCTTGCAATGAAGACCCTGAAATCAAGAATATTAAGAATTCACTGAGGACAGAGTAACCAGCATTCAAGATTTCCTGGAACAGGAGATTTCTCGTCTTATGGTTAGTCTAGAGTGGCAGTATGAATGAAAATGTCCACGATAATTGCACAACTGACAAAAGCCTTCAGAATCTTTCAATTTCTCTCGTGCCAAGATGCTTCTTCACAGACCGGCAGGAAGGACCTAATTAGCTAACAAGAAAGTACATCCCTTCACAGCAGGGATGCGGAGTCGGAGTCGGACTGCGGCCTATAACAAGACCCGAAATATAATACAGACAAATTATTTATTCTCGTGCATAGCTGTCAATGTCTTGATGTCAACTTTCGACTTCGTCAAACAAAAGTACAGAGACAGCAGTGCATGCAAAGCTTGTAATAGTTGAGGGAATGAACCGTGATAGTGAATAAGGATTGTCTTTTCACTCGCTGATTTAGTAGAGAAGAGAAGCCTTCCTAGCCTCGATCACACCTGCACACCAAAGGTCACATCAGAGACAAAAATGAAATACTAGTTTGTTTGAGAACATTACCTCTTCACCCTCACGTTAATCGTGTGTGATGACTCCTCCAAAGCGCATATTAAAATCGAAAGTGTACTCATATTTTTTGAAGAAGGATGGGAAATTTTCCTGCCTGGTAGAGACTGGAGAAAAACCGTGTGAAGCACACATCAACAAGATGGGAGGAGCCGAGTCGTGTGCATCCAACTTAAAGCGACATTTGATTAACTTTCATCGACAATCATTGATAATTGATACAGCAATGATCACTGAAGATAGGTTCATGTAAGCCTATAATGATCTATGATGCTGATAACCAGTTAATTTTTCAAAAATTAGGCTAAAATACTTGTCACCCGGAGTCGGAGTCCTATCAACCCCGGAATCGGAGTCCTATCAAATTGATAGGACTCCGCATCCCTGTTTCACAGAGGTTTTTTAGATCGGTCGTGTCATTGGAAACAGAATTGACGGCTGAGAAAGGTTGCCGACTTCAATGCACGAGGTCGGTTGGACTGTAGCTGTCTAAAGGAGAACCGAAGATTTGTTGAAAGCTTGACCCAAGCACCTTCACGGACCGCCACAGCTAAGCTTATCTAGTAGTGGTGGATGGATGTAGTCTAGTTCATCAATTCTTGCGATTTCGTTCTTTCTTGTCCCGTGCAGCACATGTCGCTGCAAAGTGTTTCGAGCTTTATAATTAGTTTATTCTCCGATAAAGATAGTTGACATTCTGTACGAGAAGCAGGTCCTTACAATGATCTTTTTGGGCCAAACCACCCGCAAATCCTCGCCTGATGTTCGATTTCTTTCCCAGATACCTATGTTCTATCCGATTAAGGTTCAAATAAAGCATGGCGTGTCTTAAAACATGTTTCTTGCTTTCTTTAAAGAACTTCCGAATAATGACATTCGATGTAATATTTACTTGCGCAAACAAGATAATATTAACTTTAAAAACGTATTCCCAACTATCACAAGTGTCTCTTTGATGTTTAGATGGATTAAGAATTATCATTATGTACATTTATACCGCAATTTTCAGTACCGACACCTAACACCATGCATGTAAAACACATTAGTGTAAGGCAATATTACCGCAGGTTGCAGTTTTCTGTTATATGCGGCTTCTAATATCAACTGAATAGCTGTATTGTCAGAAAGGCAAAAATAGCAGTTTTAACACATCAAATTGAAGTCAATGGCATAAAACCGAGCTTTGTACAAATTGTTTTGAAACTTCGTTTTCAAAGATTTTGAAACCACGCTCTTGAACATAGTTTGCACGAAAAACACACCTTACTTTTCAAGCTACAACCGAGAACCTAGTGATCGATGAGTGTTATATAGACTAGCTGGTATTATTTAATGTTTATTTCATTCTGTCTATCCATGGTTTGTTATGAGGCGAACGGGAAGGATTATTTCGAGAAATCGCTATCAGCAAATTTAGGCAGTATGATATAAACATGCGACTTAATAAACGAATAACATTATCGACATCACAGGCGCTTGACTTCACACAACAAAGCAGTCTTTGAGATTGCTGAATATTTAATCGCTAAGAGGAGATAAGAAATGCTGGAGCAAAAAAGCAGTAAAACAATGTTGTCAAAATCATTTAAAAACATGTTTTTTAAACCCTATACCCGACTACATGCATCAAATTCGGTGACCCTTATAAATGAGTGAAAATCAACGGACGTCTAATCTACTCTAAAAACAAAGTGCGAAATATAGTTACAAAGTCGGAACATTAAGAACATACTAAACGGAAGTTATCATAATAAGAATTCAATGTTTTTTCATTATTGAGACCTCCAATGGGCGAACTGCTAATTATAAAAACTGTTATGCTTGTACAATAGACATAAATTAAGTTCATGTCGATGTTAGTCTGGATCCATTTCAATAATATATAACTTGACTGAATGCATTACATTCAGCCAATTGAGGAAAGCAAGCTAAATAATATTCAAAGAAAAATTGAATCATTTGAGTTTTAGGCTATGATTTAACAATTTTGTATTTTTTTCTTCGAACTGTGTTAAAATTGATCATTTTCCCTTTATGAACAACCTCCGAAATGCTCACTAACTGAAACAACCGTAAAAGTCCGAACCGTCGAATACACAAAAATAACGAATTAACATCGCTACTGGTTCATTGTAAGCCTTTAATTTCAGTTAAGTTAAAATAAAGTGATCACTGACTGTACCATGATAATGAAGTTATCGCATTGCTCTATCTATAATCAATGCAGACATGGCATCGCTCAGTAATGGTGTCTAAGCATCTTACCAAAGTTGCACTGACATGACAAACAATTGCATTACATCCTTCAGACTGTGTATGAGTGTGTATAGTCAAGATCAATTTTTTGAGTGTTTAACATCTAGCAATTTGACATTTTTACATTTTTTTAGTTTTTTTGCATCCTACCACAGTCCATTTGAAACTTTTCCAATGGTACAGTGATCTATAAATGAGCAAGCACTCATCGCCAAAAAAGGAGGATTTTCGCAAAAAAGTCGCCAAACGGATTAGTGGTGGGAACTTGTTTATCAATACATCCTTCGACAGATAAGCATAATGCCTGTAACGCTTTATGTACATGTCCATAACTTCTGAAATACGCACAGCTTGTTTTACTGATAATAGCAACAACCTCGCAGGCTCTTATGGAGATTGTCAATATTGTAGAATAGCATGGCAATAGTATACCGTCGTTGTAATCAGTTCCCTAGAATTCACTTTCCTATCAGAAAATTCAATGCGGCTTCATCAAGGACTGACATTCTCAACATGAAATTAATTCCAGGTTTCATTTTCCACAAAACCAGTCAATAAAAATAATCTAATCAAATAAGTCTTCATGCAGCCACAGACCTTGAAATCTTCGCAGATGATCGTCCTCCCACAGAACAAAGAAATCGACAAACTACAGCGAAAAATTATTTAGGAAGAGTTGGCAGCGGACATTTTAGTGCATACGTGAATTCGTTGTCAGTGGAGCAAATAGTAGCGGCAAGACATCGATTTGTAACAAGATGCACAGGACGAAGAGAAGATTCTAATGCATCCCCATAAAAGGACATACAATGCAAGAAATAATTTAGCTCTCTTTGTTGGCAAAATGACCTAAATAATCAGTTTAAATAATTATTTGTCTTTTATATACTTAACAATAAATGTTACAATCATTGTTACACGGATCAATAAGCCTCATCTGGGCCATCTGCTAGCCAACCCACCCATGAATCTCAAGCAGACGTTCGATTCCCTTTTCAGACACCTGCGTTCGGCCATGGCTCTACTGAACAACATGTATTCAATTTCTCTCACTTCGCGCTCGTGTAATCTCTCTCGTGGTGCATCCTAAGTTCGAAAACAGACTCACGTATGACTTATGTGGAGAAGAGTCATCGAAAGCGCTCACAACAAAAACACATTTTTTGATTTAAATATGCTATGCAACTAACATGAAGAAACTTTCAAATCATAAAAACTAACAGATCTTCGGATATTCTTCAAACTTACCGCAATGCGTTATTATCATCCTCTGCTAAAGTTCCCACTTTCTTTCTTTTGTTATAGCGCTTGAAGAGCTTTTGACGGCGAAGACTAAACCCGGAACTTTTGTGAAAACACCATAAAAGTGATGAAGTCCCGGAGAATCCGACCACCGTATCAAGTATACCGTAAAGAATGGGAACAGCGTCACACGCCTTTTTACCCCTCACAACGAAAATGCTACGTTGGTGCGTGTATTTGCCATGTCGAACGAAATCTATTATCCGTTTATCCAAGCGCTTTCTGTCATATGAAGCTTTTTCTGAGGACATGCCTGCAAATAAATAAAAATCAGATAAATGTCTTTAGCAAAGATGCTGAATTCAGAATTGAAAGTATTTTCTAGCAGAGAACGGTTCACAAGATATCTGTTTATCACTTGACATTTGTAGCACAAATGATTGCTGTGGTGCACGGGTCCTAATTGGGACTCACGTTGCATCCGGAAAATCATTCAAATTTGAAGATGGTAAGTTAGTATGTACAAATTTACATTCAGCACAATCCACTTACAAAGAACTCGCTTTGAGCGAGCATGATGCAAAGTCCCAACAAAGTTCATTTACAGTATGTTGGAAGTCAGCTTTGGTTATTGTTATTATTATGCGCACTCCTGTCAACGAACGAACTCACCAGTCCTAACTTGCTAAAGAATATTAAGAAGTACATGTAATTGAAGTCACAAGCTCTGCAAAGCAATTATTCAGTTTATGAGTGGCTAAAAAATGGCATTTGGGAAAAGCATAGCACGACGAGTAGACTATAGATGGAAAAAGCATCCAGTAACTACCAAGCTTCCAAGAAGTACTATGAACCTCAAAACTGCTATCAGTAACTACCAAACTTCCAACAAATACTATAGACTTCCGACGCATAGGAGGATGCGACGCGAAATGAAGCATTGCGTGCAGCTGATGGTTCCATATGATGTGATAATTTAGTACCATATTTAAAAGTTCTTATTTGAGATTTCTGTCTTATACATTTTTGAATTAGACATAATTCAAATTGTGTTTTTTGTATCAGAAAAATGAATTTAGCTACCGTTGTATTTACAGGACTAGGCCTACTTACTGACAAGGAACATTATGTCAATCAATATCAGGCGAAGCTCCATTGTTAAAATTTTGAATTCAGATGACTGACTTAAAGAATTCGGCTAAGACCGTTTAGACATCAGCAAGTTCATGCCTTACTGATGTTCGATGTTTTACTAAGAAAGCATAAAATTACCAGTCGTACATCTTTTGCATGGCAATTTGATCTATCGCTTATTTAATTTCATTGTTGTTAATTGATCGCAACAAACCAACAGTGATACACCCATGATTCTCGTGCCGCGTAAATATACATCAGTCTGTTAAATGTATCAATCGAATGACATAAAGCTGACTTTTCTATAAAGCGATTTTAATGATTAGGTAGGCATGGTAAATGGTAAATACATACATTAATGCATTGTCCAGTGGACAAAGGCACACTTAATTAAACAGTTAAAGTGCATGCTTGATTTGAATGGCTCATACATATGCACAAGTGTTCAACTTAATAGTTTATTGTCTAAAACTGCCGCATCGACAATAACGAGCAAAGCTTTATATCTTTTTAGTTGGAAAGAGTCAGGTTTTGAGAGATATTAATTAATTTTCTTTTTAAAATGTACTATCAAAATGTTTCAAATTCTTCTTTTAAATTTACTGGTAAATATATGTAATCTAGTACCTGTTCATATCTACACATGTTCACTCCTTCATATCATATCACTGTAAGTTATCACATCATCTCATTGTAAATATTATTTTCAGATTCCTTGTATCTTAAAATTCTACTAACCCTAGTATTTTGTACCTGAAGATGATTGCTGGATGGTTATCGAAAAATTGTGTGCATTTTGAAAAGGAAAATAGATTTAATTAATTTGTAATAGTTAGTTGAAAAAGAGTTTTTAATCAAAACACCACCGACTACCACCGACAAAACACCCTACTATCAACAGGACGGATTTTCAGAAACCATGGTTCCTCTTGTATCTAGGTCAACATGTTCAAGGTTGCCAACTTAACCCCGTGGGGCTAAGTTGGCCACCCATAGGGCTAATTCGGTCATCTTTGTTTCAGCAAATATAATTTCATTTCACTTCACTCAGGGCGGCTACGAGTCCGAGATGAGCGTTCCGCTAGAGTGTCCTCCATTCGGTCCTGTTTGCTGTCTTTCGTAATGCTTCTGCCATTGATTCTCGTGTCCACTCCTTGATGTCGTCGATATATTTACGGCGAGGTCTCCCGCGTCTGCGATTACCAGGATGAAATCCGATCATCATATCACGAGGTAGACCTCCTCCGCAGCACGCGTGGCCAAAGTATACCAGTTTCCGTTTCTTCAACATCGTAACTGTTCTCTTGTTGCTCCGAGCTCTGATAGAATGCTCGTGTTGCTTTTTCTTTGAGACCAAGTCACCCTAAGAATTTTATGTTTATTAGAATTTTATTTACTTGTCACAAATCCTTAAATTGCATTAAATAATAGAAATCTATCGCTTCCTACACAGCTTGCCAATAGTTGATAGATTAACAATATTTATTCTATAGAATCTTTAGTAAAACATCACATCAGTGATGACAGTATATTAATACATCATAGCAAAAAATAGAGATTTAATTGAACAAATGATGAATACGAATGGATTATAAGTATTTTCTATTTATCGTATCAGTAAACATGTCAGTCAATCATACTATAGCCTATTCGCGTAAGAAGGGATAGGCCTTCGAAGCAACGTATGCCAGTGTCTGTTGTTAAATCGGAAGATATTGTTGTTGCATGTGTGTGTGACGTGCACTGCACTTCAGATTCTTTGTTTTTCTCTGTCTATCATTACAGCCGCTTATGTGATCAATTCATGCATGTTCATGAACGATTCTCAATGTCTGATCGTGATCTTGCAGACATTTCCGTTTCACTCTGACTGATTTTATTGTGAAGAGCACTTTTAGTAAACCCTTGTAACAGAACCACGAGGGTAGTACCTGATTAACTTATTAATAGTGTATATGTATATGCTTTTTCATGACATGTACTTTTTTCTTTAATTGACAACCCGTCGACAGCAAATTGTTCTGTCACTCTACTGCAATTCGTATTTATCTGATGATTTGTACACCGTAACTGATGTCACGTCAGCGGAAATGCTTCGGTGTGAAAGACGGACTGGCTTTTGTGACCGGTGTAAAAATGGCTAGTTCCACGCATAAAATAGATAAAATAGACTTTTTGACTTCATGTGTTCTGTCAGTTCTTGCCACGACATGTCGACGTTCTCGCGAGCATGAACTTGACTAGGAAAAGTGCGGAAGCCACGCCGGTCTGCCTTGAAGAATTGATAAACTGCTCTATGGAAAGGCGCAGACGGTGTGGAGCAAGTTTGTTTGCCAGAATCTGTGATAACAGTGATTAGACGTGCCGAGGGGAGAGGTAACCTTGTGTGAAAAATAAATTGGATTAGAGGTGAGAAACAGGTCAAGGAGATATCCAGCATCCCAAACTCGGTCAGGTACTCTCCGAGGACAGGTGACAATTTGACTAAGATTATGAGAGACAGCAAAATCCTCGGCTGCCTGACCAGAGAGATCAGTGGTGCGTGAGTGAGCAAGCCAGTGACGATTGTACACGTTGAAGTCACCAATAACCGCAACCTCAGCGCTGGGATCCTCTTGTAGAAGAGAATCGATCTTATCAGAAAAACATTGAAAATGTCCGCATTGGATGATGGAGAGCGGTATCGGAAATGTAAAAGAAGACTGGCTTCCTGTAACGGCGCAATGAAGGCAAGATACTAATGCTTTGGATCCTTTGAGTTACGAAGCCTTTTCAAGGGAAGTCTTGTCCTGCCATAAACAAGACGGATTCTACGAAAAAGTGGACAAAATAGTAATTTTTGAAATCTTAATCCAAAATTGTCGCCAAATATCCTTATCATCTTCTATCACAATTTCTATGACATTTTGGCTATAAGGTTAAAATTGAAGGTCATTTTTGTTCGAAACATAGAAATGCATAAAAGTTGGATTTTTTGTCCCCTTTTCGTTTTAAGCAAAAATACTTACATCGAGTTATATTTTGATCCAGGACAGCAAAAATTATGATTACGTAATACAAAGGAAGGAACGGTGTTGTTGTAGCGAAACTTTTAAGTTACTTTGACACTGCAATCAGAGCACTAGACCTGCGAACGTCTCATTCGTCACAATTTTAGGCTTAAGTTCGGCAACATGGCTGAAATTCAGAATCCTACTAAAAGTCACATATGCCCTCTACGATACCATAGATGACTCGGAGGCAGACGGTCGTACATACATGGTGAGATCAAAAATGATTTAGAATCGATCACAAGGCGTAATGCTACGGACTTGTTTCTTCGCCCAGTGAAACTTATGAGCATATAGGTCCGAAATATAGCAAAGTTAACTTTCGTCAACATTCACATATGCAGCAAATTGTATCATCTATTTTTGATGTTTTTAATTTAATAAGTTCAATCGTATTTTGAGAATTCAAAGTATAGCGAATTATGAGAAATCAGATTGCAGATTAACTTAATGAGCCAAGATAATATTCTACAGTGACTCTTAAGAATCTATGCCATATTCTACAGAGCTAGCGATGCAACACAGACAACAATGAAGAGTGTTACTAGTCAATGACATTCCACGAACGGATACAAAAGTCATTCATCTCCATGATTGTATTTATATTCAAGACATGTTACCATCTGTGGAATATTGAAGTGTCATTCTATTCTTGTTGCTTCGGAATTGACCGGCAAGCAATTTTGAATGAGCTGTCTTATGGCGATGATGCACCATATCGAGCAACAGTTTGCAATTGGATAAGAGAATTTCAGAATGGACGAACGAATGTTATGGATCGCAAGTCAACCGGGAGGCCAATTTAATTTGGTGTTGATCATCGAGAAATTACACAAATCGTCCTTGATAATCGCCGCATCAGCAAAGTTGGCTGAACAGTTCAACGTGTCTTTTGGCAGTGCCGTGAACATGCTTTCTGAAATGGGCATTTGAAAATTGCACTCAAGATTCGATCCGTACTTTCTATCAGCTGAAATGCGTGAACGTCGTCTTCAATGCTGCAAACAACTGCTGCAGCTTCATCGGAGTGTGAGTGATGTTTTTAAGCAATATCATCACAGAAGACGAGACACCTTTGTCGCTTTGCCTACCAGAGGATAAACGATCTTCAAAAGAGTTCAAATTCCGCAAGTAGCGTTGCGAACTAGCGATCGCAGATGTTCGATGCTCACATTTTGGAACACATGGACTTTGCATGATAAGCAATGTCGTTTGAATGGAGAGTAGGCTACTACTGCGAGCAACTTCGAGCTGCACGGCAAGGTTTTCGCAAGCCTCGAAACCAGAACCTGCACTTGTTTCACGACAACGCTCCTATAACACACTGCAACGGTCGATGATGCTGCAATCAGAGACAATGGTGACGAAGTTCTCCCCCATCCTCCTTATAGCCCGGACTTGACGTGGCCCCAAGTGACTTTTACTTGTTTCGACATTTAAATCATTACCTCAGAGACGAGCGTTTTGAGAATAGCGCCAACATCGGAAACGCTGTTATGGAATTCTCAATTCCAGAAATCCAGAGTTCTTTCGTGAGCCATTTCGGGAACTGCACAACAGGTGGGCCAAGTGTGTGGAGAATGATGGGGGATACATAGCAAAAAGATGATTACCTTCTTGTGTTGATGAAAAATGAATACGTTTTGGACAAATGCCTTCTCTATATAGCATTTATCACTTTGGAGTAAGATAGAGCTTAATAAAAATATCAAAAAATAGATGAAAATTCGATATCAAAAATGATATGATTTGCTGCATATGTGAATGTTGACGAAAGTTAACTTTGTTATATTTCGGACCTATATGCTCATAAGTTTCACTGGGCGAAGAAACAAGTCCGTAGCATTACGCCTTGTGTTCGAGTCTAAATCATTTTTGATCTCACCACGTAGGGTGTGTCAGGTGCGTTCGTACGTGACGACTATGTTCAATGTCATTCTCATAGATACGTCAGCACTAAACGTGTTATTCCTGGAAATATGTCACAAAGTGTTTATCAATAAGAACTCAAACTATGAACCGAAATATTCATGGAAATATTTCCGAAGTACCTTAATTCTCGGAAATCTTTCCCTTCTATATCATTGGTCGACAGCCGAAACTCGAAGTAATTTCGTGTGGAAAATTTCTTTCGATTTTAATTCGAGGTAACCAACTACGCGTAACCTCATGAATAAGTCATCGTCAGAAAGGTCGTAGCAATGCTGCGCCAAACGGATTAACAACAACGCATAGAAAAAAGCGAAAGAAGACGACCTGCAGCAAATCTACCAAAAGAAATAGTAGGACAGAAAAGGAAAGCTGAAATATCGAGCAGAGTGAGAAGTCAGCGAAGCAGGGATCGTAAGAACGAAAGTACTTCTCTATCTTTACCGCCACTCAAACATCTGCTTTCAGGAACAAAACTTCAGCAATGAAAGCAGGATACAGAGCAAGGAGATAAATGGAAAACGTATTACTCAAATCGCCAAAAAGAAGAAAAGAGGCAATTTCAAAGACAACTGCGTTGCAGTGATTCCTAAAGCAAACTTCCAACTGCCTGAGTAAGATGCCTGAATGCACTGGGCTTACGCTTCTTACAAAATACGCCACATGGATAGCGATCACTTATGACACATATCTTATTAAACAATAATACCAGCTCTTTCACATTGTTTTTAAAGTTGTGAATTATAAACCTAAAATCTTTTATTGTCTTGATTTGTTCCGTTTTACTATATAAGCCACTGAAGATGAAGACGCGAGTCTTTGAAATTGTACAATTTGGTCAGATTAAATGAGTCGAAATGAAAGAACTTTTCTATCGCTGCCAAAACTGGGCACATTATGTCATAAGAAATTGCATCTGATCAATAATTGGATAAACAAGATACATTTTCACAACACCACCATCAGTGCAATTTCTTAGACAGATATGTTTGTTTTCAACGTGATGTTTCTTACTAAGCCCTATTTTGTATTTGTTTGTACAGTATATCTTTTCAGTTTCATCGATTCATCTATTCGAGATTATTAATAGGCCAATTCTACAAGGGACGAAATCTCATAATACAAGCGTAAAATGCCTTTTTAACTAATAGTTCTTTCATTTTGCTGTTTCACTAAACAACATAAGTTTTCTATAGTTCAGGGAAAAATTCACGTGCGATAGCGAGAACTAGTAATGAGCAACATCATAAAAAATAGCACAGCGTCACGTGCGTCACGAGTGCGTCACGCACGTGCATGTCACATGCAACATATTTCAAGATACAGGTACAATTGAGTTATCATAAGTAAGAGGAGCCAATGGAAACTTGTTTTCGTAGTTTCGATACAGGTAGACTACCCGTAAATCGATTGAATGACAAGTGCTTCTCCGAAGGACAAATTAAATTGAAGTGAAGTATGTAAAACACCGTGTCCTTTTTATCGTCACGTGCGAACAGAGGTCTAAATCAATGTCCGCAGATAAGAAATTGACATATGAAATATCCTCTACAGCAGAAGTTGCAAGTAAAGTTGTGTCAAAATGCACACAAATGTGTATGAAGAAATTCATAGTTAGGATGGTTCAAAATTTGAAATATGTTTCTCCATAAATCACGTACTTCACGTGTAGAATCCCTCGACGGGGTGCTTTATCCATCCGGTGAAATATGGAGCCATCAGGAGTAACATCGCTTGATGACACACTTGGATCTAACCTGGTTTCCGACAGGGTTAGAAGATCTGGTAACTTATCTTGGATGAGGATGTTGATAACGTCGTAATTGAACCTCAGTCCTCTTACGGTGCTGAAGCTAATCTTGGGAGGGCTTTGAGCTTCACGGCTTGACTATGTTTCTTATGTCTTTCTCATCTTCATACTCTTTCTCATTTGCTAACTTACCGGACTACATTACCAACCCAAGGTTTCATGACATGGAGAATTTGCAAATACTATTCCTTCTTCTATATTCCTAGTGATCAGTCAAACTCGTGAGCATTTCCACAAAAGCGCAAAAATTTGCATGATGATTGCGAGTACTATTCGGCCAATTTTTCACTTGTCACAAAGTACCCTAATGATAAGAAACGATTTTGTCGAGTTATTGAATACCGACAGGGTGACTACAGAGGTATGCATGCTCAAAGAAATTATCTCGAAGAAATTGACTGCTTAGCCCTTTTGATCCTGACGAAGAAACTTGATTGCGTTTCTGTGAAATAATGCACCATGTTATTCAAAAAGGTGTCCCGTCTTTCAGTGCTAGTAACATGTATCCCAAGACTCAGAGGAACATTCGCGGAATACTATCAAAGAGGAGCAAATGCGTCAACAAAGATCAAAAAATGCATTCATGAGTGCCAAATGAATTTGAGAAAGTTGCTCGAAGCTTGGCAATTTCTACAGAAAAATTATTAGTTAATTGAGGTCACGTTCAAAAATTCAAAAAATGCCGGTATGTCAAGCAAAAGTTGAACATTCGATGTGCTGCAACAACATAAGCTAGCAAAAACGGTTCCCTGACCTCTGAAATTTTTGTAAAATCTAGTCTTCTAAATGAACACTACTTCCCTGACACACTTGACTGTGATGAATTAACACCTTCTCTAAGACGTAGTACACTTAAAAGTTCATTTTGGAAAATTCTTGTTTTGCCCTGAAGATGCAAAACAGGAGCTTTCACGTTCCTTTTTCAAGGGTGACGGCAGTGACAATCTACTGCAGAATTTGTCTATTAGAAAGAAAATCCAAAATATACGAAATGAAGGTCCATTAGACTATGAATATGGGAGAATCTCTCCCAGCTCGCTTTTCCTGCTCAGCAGATACCGATAAACGTTTTTACACATCAAAATAAGTGTATTTTCCTCAGCTTAGCATCAATATCAAACACTACGACACATTTGCAGGAAGACAACTGAATATTGATTTGATTATGTCAATTAGGGCCTACTGTCACTTTGAGATGAAAGCTGATCTTTTTCAAAAAGTCGAATGGGTCACATGGTAGCTTCGCTTTTTAAGTTTTAGCGATTCTTAGTCACAATTATGAAGGCAACAATCGATTAAGATCATTCAGTAAATATTAGGATCCATCACAATCATATTGACAATCCGGACCATAGCAATATATGAGGCGTACATTTCTCATTCATGCCCCCATCTATTGCAGAATGTGACTCAGCAGCGTCCCCATTTGACTTTTTTGATTTCCTTCATTCATGAACTTCGGTAATAGGCATGAGAACATAATTGTTGCGGCTCAGGAGTTGCAGTAGCCACGAGGCCAAATTTACAACAGTTCAGCCGCGGCTGTAGCCACAGACTGACATCATGCAAACTAATGTGATAAATTGTTGGGAATGATGACACTACATGGGGTTCAGCATGCCAAGAAAAAAATGTAGTAGAATTTACAACTTTTTTACGTCCTGCCTTGGTCGCAAAGCATGTTAAGGCACGTTATGAATATAGATTTGTATACATGCTGATTAAAACATAATTTATATACATTTTGGGGCTGTTCATTAACTAAAATTCTGCCGCCAGAAAATTAAACCGATTTAATATTCAGCCGACTTAATGAACGACAGTATAACACTGAAACTGGCAGAATATTCTGTCGGTTTCGGCATTATAACGTCGTTCAATAAGTCGGCAGAATATCAAATCGGTTGAATTTTCTGTCGGCAGAATTTTAGTTAATGAACTGCCCCAAAGGGGGCTTTATCAAAAATGAATAATTCAGAAATGTGGGAACAGCTTGTTTTGAAGGATTTCAAGCATTCACCTACGACTATCACAGACATTGCCATGGACATCAGATTACTAGCAATTTTCAGAATTAAAGCCATTCGCTAGGAGCATTCGCTTGTGGCAATCAGCTGATAGTGCATTAGGAAAGTAGTGTCTGGTACAGTCCTAATAATGTAATCCGATGTCTATGGTGATTACTATGCTAATGAAATGTGTCGTAGAATGAACAATTCGAACTTTTTACAAAATGGAATTCCTTCACAAGAAATGAAAGATTTTGGATTTTGTAATTAGCAGTAATTAGCAAGTAATTAGACTTCGATCATGGGCACAGTCATAGACATCGGAAAACATCATTAGTCCTAATAATGTAATCCGATATGGGCACAGTCATCAGAGCCCGTATGTGATTTGAAAAATGCATATGTGATCAAATTCACATATACATTCTTGTTCTATAGTTAGTCCTGGAAAGATTGGTAAAAATGACTTTAGTTTACTGAGTACAAGTTTCACCCGTGAGATTATACCAGAACTCTACTGATGATTCGATCGGAGAAAAAAATTCTTTACAAATATATTCATAGTAATTAAAGCAATAATCTAATGTAAGGTTCACTATAGCAACCAAAGACAAAATCTTTGCTAGCAACAGCAGTGAAGTCTGTTCATCGTTTCTAAAGAAAACGGGTGCTTTATTTGAGATGCTAAGTCGGCAAAATAAAATTATCTATAGCAAACACACATAGTGCTTGTGTCACTATGTCACACCAACACGAAATCCATTGAATTATCAAATGAATGAATGAGGGCACGTGCATTTCAAATTTGATCGATAGAATTAAACCACGGGCATTTGATATAGGCCTATTTGGCCGAGATGGTGACATCATCTGATGTCCGTTCAGAAAAAGCAATTTTTGCTGCAATCTTGTATGCAACATTTCAAAAGTCCGTCGAGAAGTGTTTGCGACTTAATTAATGAGAAGTTGAGGGACATTTATGCCTATTCGACATGCTTCAACATGTCTGACTATGCAGAGATAGGCTATGCATGTCACTGAATCATGATAAGCTTACGAATTTGCGGGAAACATTCTTGTTACTCTTGAGGCATATATAGCGGAGCAAAAACATGATTACATTCGCTGATAGTTGCTAAGTAACGGAGAAAGCACTCAACGACAATTGGGAGGTGATCCGCAGCGGCCTATCAATGAGCACGTTGTAGAAAAACTGTACAATGCAGAAACTGGACCGCGCGCACGGATGATGTTGATTATAGTTATACGGATTTCCTAAATTTTGCTGCGTCTAATGTTTCTCTCTGATGATCACCATAATTAAGACACGCTTGGTTCTTGAACAGATCTCAATTTTGATTGTAGTAGACAGCTGTAGCTTTAGTATCGAAAATGAGTGATCCTAGCTCTTTCATGACAGGATGCAGGAGTCAGGATCTAAGACAATCCGGTGCCAAAAACTTCCATAATTGCAAATGTCTCACTCTCAGTTAAGCTCATTGCAAATTATGGCTGCTAAACAGAATGCTTCTTTATGATTGTCTTGTCGAAATTTTGACACTACTTTTGCGGTGTGATGCTCCATTGATCATTACTGTAATTGATAAAAATCTTGCGATGATTATTTTTTATGAAATCTTCTGATCTACTTTAACATGCTACATTATTCATATATGGCAGCAGCATTTTATCCGAATCCTGACGTAAGTGATCACTCAAGTTTAACACTGAAAATCAATCATATATTTTTCTGACTGAAAGACAACAAGGAAAAACTTCATAATAAAAATTCTTCCCTTTTCCAGAGACACAAATAAGCTCCATAAGCTTAATGGAAAGAGGTCATGAATCATGATATCTACAAACTGAGTACCGTATGAAGCTTGAAATTCATTTCTAAATAACCAATTGAATTAACTAATGTCTCAAGTTTGACATATGAAACAACAGAGCGAAATAGTGAAACTGATTATCAAATTTATTAGCGATACGTCTACAAAATGTCTATAATCACAAACATGATTCAACAAAAATGTCTGAACAAGAACCTCAAGGCTGAGGAGTGAAACGAAGATATCCTTTCCCTGATGGAACTTGACGCACATTCACACCCTTGGGGAATAGTTTGGGAACATCTTCAGCGGCAACGCTTGGTACAACCATGCATTGTTCTCCTTGCTGAAAAATAACAGTAATATCATGATTAACTGATGACTACGTCATAGCTTGATAGCCAACTTTTACTTTTCATGTGCCATGCATCGATACACGACATCATACTCGAAGAACAGACATACCGGTAATTCAAGAAACATGGTTGTGCGCACGGATGCGGAGCTGAAAGCAGCTAAAAATGCCACGTTCAGAGTCATTTTTTTGCTTCCACATCCCCGATTGTAACTTTTCTGCTTCTCCTCAGTTGATAATCAGTTTAGCGAAGCAGATAACAACCAAACTGTTTCCGATGACATCGTTATGAAGGAAATCCTAGGGTCATAACGCTGTTTATCCTTACACATTATAAGCCTACATACTGAATTGAGATAAAACACGCAATTCAGACTATTGATCAACTTTCGTCAGTAATTTGCCCCCAATGCAACACAGTGAACACAATCGATGAAAAGGTCAGCTTGGGTCAATAGTTAATTTTGTCAATACTGTTCAATGAAAAGATCAATAGTTAATCTTGTTAGTCCTACAGGGACTGATATGCGGTCACGCCGGTCAATGGGTAGATACTCTGCTACATACAAAAGGCGCACCACACAAAAACGAATTAAATATACAAGGAAGATAGTACATTGAGCAGTTCTTAGATATATTAAGAGCTTGACTAGCAAATGCATTAGCACCCAAAAGAAGAAGATTTTCCGTTTTTTGTCATGATATCTGTCAACCATGCCATGACACGAAACTGGCATCGCATTCATGTAACACAAGATGTAAGTTAAGCTTAGAAAACATCATTTGTGACTAATCTAAAGAATACCTAGTATGAAAACCGCGTATTGAAGTCAAATATAAATTGACTGTGACACTACACAAGATCGAAAAAATATAACACAAAAATTCATCAAACGTTAATTGGGTAAATTTATCACACAGCCACTTTTAAGCTATAAGAGATCATGTCATCATATGATCTTAAACTAAAATATTGGTGATCTATTGCTAAATAAAACACGACTACAGCTACGTGTATATGCACGGGCGTAAGAATGCAAAATCATAGACGTAAAATATCGTGTTCGAGGTCATGCCTCCCTTTTAGTATAATCATTAATCTGCATGTAGATGTTGATATTAATGACGAAATGAATTTATGTGTTGCTGAATATTAAGTTAAAGCAATCCTGGCACTGCGAAGTTCATGTCACAGAACCCTGGTCTGTTGGGGAGAACGGAGACCATCTCACCCCACCCACCCACTGACTGTCGACAATAATTAGTAAAAATAATGTAGTAATTAAACGATTATTCATGCTAATAGCTTTTTAGTTCATATACACTTAACGACGTTGAAATTGCTTTCGCATTGACACCGACGTACTGCCGGGATGTGTTTTTAAACATCAGTTTACTTATACAGCTAACATATCATGAATTAGATAAATCAACAATGTCATTTGGCTTAACAAGGCATATGTTTAACCAAAATTACGATCTGCGTAGTCTCTTTTGCTAATAATGTCCACATAACAGCAGATATAATAACACGGAAAGCATGTAACATATCGTTCTTCTATAATTATTCTGCCGTTCTTGTTATGAAATGAACCATGATATAAGCCAAGTCATGCGTGTACAAACTGAAATATACAGCATGCAAAAATGTAGTCAATAGGCTACCATAATGTACTCAACCTTGATAAAGTACGAGTTACAACTTTTTGACTAAATTCGAAAAGTTTCAATTTACAGATAAATATCAACGAGACATTAACGAAGCATATATTATCTGGAAACGAATATGATCTTAATGCAAAAATTCCACGAAGAAACATGCGGCAATTACTTGCTTTCATGAATATTCGAGCATCTACTATTTTTCATCAGTGCACCACACTTTGGATGATCCTACCAGAAGCAAACATTTACGCGCCCTCATTATTCATCTACTTTTTCTACATACCCTCAGGTCATATCCCAAAGTTTGCATCTATACTTCATAAATCAGTGATAGTAAACAACTTTCTTGTACGCATCGTACATTCTTATTCTCGTATAACCACAGCTTAAATCTCCTCGTACATCACCATCCATGCTCCAACACTGGAATGCTTTCATAACCTCAATTATCTACACATATGATCTGAACATTCACATGCACTTAAACATACATGTAAGTCCTGCTTTCACAACGTGATGAAAACAACCATTCTTATTTGGAATTCAAGTCTGAGCTGACAGAAAATGACTATTAAAATAATTAAAGATCATATCATGAAAGGAAGATTGCATTCTGCAAGTAATCCGTTTTTTTATAAATGACTTCAATTGAGTTGAATTGAATCTAGGGATAACCTTCTCTTCATCCGATTATCAAATCACTGAGGGATTCAAAATTGCAAAAATGAAATCTCCTATTTATTACATTAGAATCCTGAGTTTCAGAAACATACATTGATTGATTGATGAAAGAGTTTCGATTTGCATGAGCATGCAGTGATGCCGCGTCAGAAAAGACCGCTAGATTTCTTCGCTGATAAAATGAATCGGTGAACTGAATAGCATGAGCTGGAATTCCGATATTCGTCGAGAAATAACATTCCCGATTTATTTGGTGGTTAATTTGAATGTCAGTTTGAATAACTGATTGATTTATATTTCATATTCCGATAACAGCTCTGCAGCTTGAATAATGACGCAATGAATTGAATCGACGTCAGATAAGTGGCACTTGTCTCTCCACTGGTGATAGTATAATACTATTTCAATCTTCAAGAAATACCATTTTGCATGGACAGCTTGAATTTTTAATTACAAAAATCACTCGAACCTTGCATTAAGTGGCATCACTTCTTTACGGTCTCTCAGATTGAAGATCAAGCAAAGACAAATCATCAAAACCGCCATTTATGATTTCTTTAATAGACAACTATCAGAGTCACGAAGCGTGTCTAGTCGATGATAATTAGAAGTTACACAGCAGTCAGAGAAACGAGAACAATGTAGATAGCGAAGCAGAACCAAAACAAACAGAAAAACATTAATTTGCGCTTTAATGAAAAAGAAGAGCTACGTAGTAAAAAAGGGGCAACGCCTCGCTTGACCGACACTACTGTGGAACTGGTGATGCGCTGGCAAGTTAGTCTCAGCAGGTAAAGAGCACAACAATATATATACAAGTGACCAAATCAATCATCATTTAGTTCATTGGTAGGCTTTGATAATTCATTAAAAGTGGATTCATTCAAGAAAACAGTATCATGCTTCCAAATTGTGCTTTTGCTATAACGAAGAAGAATAGAATAAATTGTAGATTAGACAACGATAGAGGCTATGTAATTTAGCTAACTTTCTAGCTTAATGCTTTTAGTCAAGCGACATTGTTGTGCTGATGTTACTACCAATGTTGTTGTGCTATGATTACTGTCAAAAGTACCCAATACAAGCCAAAAGGGCCCAATGCAATACTGCGCCGTGCTGTTTTTGTGCAGGCTTTCTCTTAAGATGCGCCGACGGCGTGAGATGAAGGATACTGACGTCAATATCTAGTGAGAGACGTTCGCAGAAATATGAGTATTTAACTGTTAACACTTGTATTAAGTATTGCACGATGAGAAAGTCCAGGCAGTAAATTTATTGTACGACGGAGACGAGTACATTAAATCTATTTACTCGGACTTTCTCATCAAATGTTTTGACGTTACGTATTCCTCATACTAAAACTGCGTTTTAAAAACTCCTTTATTAAATACTGCTCTAGCAGATATTCATGATTACACTTGTATTCACTTGATTTTATAATTTATTATTCGTGATATCGTCTTTTTGAAGAACATTGTCATGTGCTCACTGATTCATGCATTGTGAGACAATAAATACTTCTTTCATAAAGCCTGGTATCAGTAATATGTCACATACTTAAATGTCGAATATGCATGAATGATTTATTGTTCTAGTACTTCCACATGCATTGTCCTTGGCCGATCAATAAAGATGTTAACTTAGATATTACGCTCTTATAGACGCTCTTTTATGTGTGCGATGTGCATGTCAGTACAATACAGTTTTGAAAGCCTGACTATTAAACAGGAAAATACCGAAGCATTTAAATTTTAAAATTTCGCTAACTAAAATTAATCTGTCTGACAACCGTCTTCGTTGGCATAGCTATAAATAATTAGCAAAGGTTTTATAAATTTAAAATTGGACAACTTAACTTTCAAAATGACAGATTGTAGCAGACTACAGAACCTAAGTCACAATTGAAGAGAAGTGTAAAAGCTATGCAAAATTAAGGCATGTAAGAAGCATTACAAATGATCCAGATGCTCTAACATCGCCCTGATGTTATGATTATTCATTGAAGGTCCACTGTTGTGTTTCATTAGAGCTTGTGTAACTCTCTTGGTGTACTGCATGTTTTGTTTGAAGTTTAAAATGATTGCTGGACGTTGCATATACATGTAAGTGCATTGAGAATTGAGATGTCAGAAATATGGGTTTCCTTTTAGATAGTACGCCTCTTTAGATGTCAATGGGTCTACAATGTAATTCTGGGAATATGTTCACATTGATTTATAATAAAATAAGGAAGATGACTCGCTAAACTTCACGGCATCTTTGTTTATGAATATGTTTTGGTTTTTTGAAGTGGGTTTGCTCATCGTTTAATTCAAGTAGAAACCTTAAGTTACTAAATAATATTACTTAAATTGCATGATTTATAAGGTCATGTGAAAACCAGTGACCTTAACAGATTGCAATCTTGCGTTCATGCAAATTTGAAATGTACTTAGCTGAAACATGCTGGCAATTGTAAATGAAATAAGCATATTGAGATAACTCGAGAGCTGAGTTTTCAACTTTCGAATAATTTCTATGTTCTCGTAGGTACTCTCGTTGAGGGATAATATATTGATTTGACATTTATCACCGGTCGATTTTCTATCTTACCTTTTCCGAATAGCAGTTTTGAAAGGGAGGGAAAAGAGTATTGTGATATCGTCGTATTTTTATGGGATGCTCTTAAAAAACGCAATTGGTTGGTGAACACACCACCAACTCGATAATTTTAAATACTTTTGGACCCTATGCATCAACGAGACGGGAATTATGTCGTTACATTTCATGTATTAAGGCGTGTCCACACTAGTTGCTGAACGATAACGATAAAATCGTGACGATATCTCACTTTATCGTTCAGCTCCGCTGTTTACATTGTAAATTTCCATCTTTGAGAAAATCGGGTCAATGTGATCAGCAGCAATGTTGCACAGGCAGAGCGATTTTATTTCAATTTATCGATATCGCCATCGTCATCGGTCTAATGCGAACGCGCCCTTAAAGATAATGAGAGAAAAAAGAAGTCAATAACACTCAAATATGAGACTCGATCAAGCGAAGGCCGTTATACAACTTGCCGATTCAGCGGTTTTCAAAGTGGAGGAGCTATGACCCTGAGATGCACTCCTATTCATATTAGTTGAAAGCCGCAGGTAGATCTGTCTATGTAAAATTCACTGTTCGTTCGCAAACGTCATACCCGAATTAATCAGTTGTCAGCAGACGAATTGCATAATATGCAACTTTACAAATAGCAGTTACTAACAACAACTCGCAAATAGCGAAACAACAAAACAACATCCGCTGGCACTGAAGTCAAGCCTCGAATATTCAAAGACTGTGTAGATTCACAACTAGGGGTCGCAATGCCAGTACTACTGTTGCCGGTTTTACCTGTATTTTCTATCTTTCAGAAATACCGAAAACTGGCTTTACGATTTGCAAATACCGGCATGTCTTCTGCTGTTTTTATATTGTGTAATTTTGCTGAACAGATAATGATAAGGAAATGAAAAGAGCTATCGAACAGAACACTTCAAAATGACTACATAAATCAATCAGTAATGTTACAATAATTCACAACCCGTAATTCATGCTCGACAAGGGAACTGTTGTGACGACATGCTGTTTCTAATACTGAATAAGATATTGAATTGTACCAACGAATAGGATAATCCACTAATTTTGAAGATCGATCGTCAATCTTCTGAAGAAACTGAGAAGGTGAAGATATCATCACAAGCGATAAAGAAAATGAATACCTGGAAAAAGCTATTTCAGAATCGTAGGACAAAAATTCATCGGAAGATGACGGTGCTAATTTCAGTCCCGTCATATCAAGTGAAATTTCATCAGCAGATCAGAGTATGTAGTAAGTTGGAATTTCATCTTCAACTTTTACGATTGCCTTCTCAATATTTCATCGACTTCAGTAGAAGCGGAGAGTTTCCAATACTGACTTGGCTTACCAACCTGCTGTCGTACAAAACACTAGATTCTTTGTACCTTATTCGCTGAAATTTCTATTAGAAAGAAAATCTTCGTAATTGACGCATGTGACTACTTTTAACATAACGTATTCATAACGCTACCTTCAACATTATTTGCTCGGTAAAACTACATGATATAGATAGCTGTTCGTGTTTCCATTTTATAACCCGTAATACCGGTTTTATCATTGCTCAAATACCAAAATACCGCTTCCGTAAAAGTGGTCCTACTCACAACATATTTTTTATTGAATTTCTGTCCTATCTTCGAGGTTTTCCATAATTCGTGTCATCTTTCAACTTTTTTGCCATGCATTCATTGTACGCTGCATGAATTATCACCAAGGAATTTTCTGTTTTGATTAATTATGAAAAATATAAAAGTACGAGCACCGCTAAATTTACAACTGTATCTATTGAATTAAAACTTTATGTGACACGCGTTCGACGCTGAGTGCTGCAAATATTTAATCATGGGGCTCTCAAAAATGTGCTTGTGGCATGAAACCTCGGGAGTGTGAACACAGGTTTCCATTCACTAGTATAAACTATGGTAAATTTTGAGAAAGCTCTCTTTCAAAATGAATTACCTCCCACATGATATGACGCCATCAAATTTAGTTTTGAACCACGAACTTCGGATCATCGGTCGGGTTCACTCTTTCACTGTAAGTAAATTTCGGATTCGGGGTTTTCCGGCATTTGTTGGGTCGGGTAACTATTAGAAACAACACATCTTTAGTCTGTACAGTATCTCTGTATTTTGTTAAGGTTCGTAAGGTTAATATATATATATATATATATATATATATATATATTGCAGCATATTGGTTCAGATATCGGAGTGCGTATGATGATAATCGCATGAAATCTGAATGCAATGAGAAACTCTCATAGAACAGGGTTTCTAATAGAAATTTGAGGTGGTGTTAGAGCGCTATAGAGCACAATTCTAAGCAAACTAGAGCACAATTTTTAACAAAATAGAGCACAAGTATGATCAAGATTCTGTTATAAAAGAGCGAAACTTCAAGAACGAAATTCTGATATTGAGTGCCCTGTTTATGGCATTTATAGATTTTACATATCGGTTGCTTAATTGAAACTATTATCTTAATTTGGACAGTATTTGTATGATGTCATTGTTGCAAAAGTGACATCAAAAGTGGCCTAGCATCTAACACGCGGAACAAAATTTAGAAAACAATCATAGATAAACAACTGCAGAAAATAATTTACAATAAAAATACAACCTCTTATTACAATGTCGAATAAACTACATGCATACAATCCACTTTCTATCTTTCCTTTCAAGCTGGAACGCACTGCTCAGGCTTCACAGCTGAAATGGCTGCAATCCAGCATGATCACTCCTCGTGTCTCTCTTCCTGTTGTCCGACTCTCTCTCTCTCTCGGCTTTTCGTACTCTCTTCATCCACGTCGCCCTCTTGCCCATGCCTGACCACTCTGTCTGGTCCCCTTTGTCGTCCCCCTGCTCCTCTTCGATCTCAATGTAATTACAGTGGCTCCATGGTCACTGGAACATCAGCGGCAGTGACACTGCAGGTGCATTTGGCAAAAGTGGCACTTCTCTCCTCTCTGCTGCTCCTCATTGTCTGTCTCCTCTAAAGCTGTGCTGTGCGCTGTGGGTGTGAGCTCTCACGTCTTCATTGCAACGGCCACAGCTTCCTCAATCCTCGCAGGATCGGTAGGTCCACGTCTCCTGACTGTACTGTTTGTGGTGTGAACCACATGTCCCCCACTTACTGCACTCCTGTCCCTCTCTTCTACCCGAGCGGCTATCTTCGGGTCCTCGGTATCTGTTTTTGATCTTTGGCATCGCCAAATCAGCATTCTTCAGCAATCTTTCACACAAAATTCAGTGAATTAAGCTAATTATGCAAATTATGTTTTCAATTTAATATCTGTATCTAGTATCTGTTTTTAATGTTTTCAAATTATGCAACAAAGTTATGCGTTGCGCACCAATTTTTAAATTCATCTTCACTATTTTTGTACAGCGTTCCTATTTTTCGTAAGTAAGTGTACTATTTTTGCGTTATGTTTAGTCTATCTACTACATGCACAACGTGCCAAACGTCACTCAATAGGATAGTAATTATTCCTTTATGTCTCAAGAGAAACTCAAGAGACTGATCAGAGCAATTCATTCAGAAATGCTCCGAAATACGACACTTGAAAAAATTCGACATTGAGTTGTACTTAATAAGTACTTGAATTAGAGAAAATAAAAGTAAGGAAGTCATCCAACATCCTTAGTATTAGAGGACCTGAAACTCTGTTTATTTTGAAACAATAAAAGAAATAGAGCACATGCATGTAGCTCTCATTACACCACAAGTCGCCAAATAGTGCTACAAGAGCACTCACTACACACCCTATCTATTGGACAGAGATCAAGAGTTCAAGAGAGCACAAGTGTTCAATGAATATCATGATGGTCCTTTTCATTTATTATTACAATATCAATCCAGAGAAGTTCCTGTGATTACGCAAGGTTGTTATAATTAGAGAATCAGCCATACCATGTCCACAAAGAAGTAGGTACATGGATTTTTTAAAAAATTGCCATACAGACCTTTGTATTAGATAAGCTAAAACGTTTTCTTGTTGGAATCACGGAAAATAGAGCACATGGCTCTCAATAGAGCACAAATGGTGTGCTCTAGAGCACAAATCTCCAAATAGAGCATTTAGGAGACGCTCGGATAGAAGCAGCTTTTTCCAGTAGCTAGAACAAGTTTCTGCAGGGAATGAGGCCGAAAATGAAACTTTCACAGAATGATGCACCCTTTATGGCTAATCCATATCTGCGCGTCTGCCGAGTTCTACTTGGTTTCGGCTCTTGTCAGACAGGATCAAAGAAAAACATGAAATTCAATGAAAAGAAGATTGCTTCGTAAAATATCGGTATGAGATTTCCTATGTTTTCTCTGATCTTAGCGAGAAGTGCGAAATCTAGAGCTATAATGTTAGACATGAAATGTGTTCAAGTCATTTCCCAACATGTGCTGTGCATGTGTTGTTGTCATGCTTTTGATGAGAGATGTATGTGAGAATGTGGTTAAATGAGGCTAAAATTGGTCAAAATGCTGTGCATGTGTTTGTGTGACAATAGGGGCCCTGCTGAATCTGCATGTGTTGAGCTTCATAGAGAAAGGCACGCGAACCAGCCTTGCAAATTCCATATCAAAAATTATGACTCTAAGCTAACTACTTAGTCAGAGAAACGTAGAAAATCTCACTGGTATTTACTGAAATGTCTGCTTCCTACTGGATTTACGACTTTTTCTTTAATTCTGTCCTGATAAGAAGAGGAAGCATGTGGAACTTGGCAGACGCACAGATTCGCAATAGCCATACCATGTACATTATTCTGTGAAAGTCTGATTTCCGGCATCACTCCCTGCAAAAATTAGTTCTGGCTATCGGACTAAAAATATCAATAATCAAACATCATAGTTTTGGAGCGTCAAAAGACCGTCCTTTCATTTAAATTAAGTAAAATAGCAACAACAGCAATGCATAAAATTGCAAATTATGCGCTATTGGAGAGTGGCTCTACATCATTAGTAGTGCTACAAGTGTGCGTTTACAAAATTTGCATGGAACACTTTTTCCATTTTAAATTTCTATGAATGCAGTAACTACATGTATACTGCATGCACTGATTTCACATTATTTATTTTTCTACTTAGCTTTTAGTTTCTTTCCTGTGAGAAAATGCTCACCTTCCAATCAGCCGGAGTAGCAACTTTCTTCGTAGCGGTCAATTGAAGGGAATCAACGACCCGAAGGATTTCCCTGAAATGAGAAATTAGCAGCAAGCTGATAACCAACGATCTATAAATACATGAACGCAGTTGTCATCTATCACATAAATATTCAACTTTTGTCTTCCTTTCTTGTGTCGGATGTCCATACTTATCCGCTCTCCCTGTTTGTCCGCATATTCAGTGCTCGACATCGTCTCCGACATATCAACGCTTCACACGTAATTATGAAATGTGACTTTAAATGTCATTTAAAATAGTATATATGAAGATAAAATTTAAAAAATTCTGAATGAAATTTCTCGAAGGCGTGATTTTTGCACATTGCTTGCTATGATAGTAACACATGAATTATAACATAAAACCATCGACATCATGGAACTACAACCTACAGCATGAAACACTGCTTGAATACCTTCATTATTTGTATGCGTCGCATAAGATCAAATCACTCAGACAACAAATGTAGGCGTTGCAGTGAGCAGGTAATTCAACTACGTAAAATCGTGTTCTATTGCACAAGTAATTTCAGAAAAACAATTTGCATTGTGAAAGGTTGTTTTCAGTTCTGCATGATGTATGATGAGTGCATTAGCTGGACAGTAGAAGGATATCTGCAGCATCTCTGCGTTCATTCCATTCCATCCTATCGTATGATGAACTTCTAAACATAACCGACAGAAATCTAACTGATTTAGCAGTTGAGCGGGATTCGACACACCATCAGTATTTTCTGCTTTAAATGTCCACTGAAGTAATTTTCTTTATGTTTTTAGTTTTATTGGAATGAACATATGAATTATTGGACAGTTAGAATGGTTCGAATAATTCAAGAAAGGTAGGAACATAACACTTACGTAAAGTTTCGTCCAGTCGTTGCAGGATAAAGCATCGTCAGTTTGAGCTTCTTGTCTGGACCGATGATGAAAACCTAAAGGTACAATATCATGGTTGAAAAATTCCTCATTTTTGACAAATTGATTATGCCTACTATCATCGAACAATTATAATATCAATATGAGAACTATGCCTTCTATAAATCACGAATCTTGAGATATTTTCAATGAATGAAATGAACACGCGTCTGATCATATTACCATCAAAAATATGTACGCCCGCTAAGGACTTGAAGCTGCTATCACCCAGATCTAGACCTGTTGTTCTAATGAAGCTAGTCGTGAATTCCATTAATGTCAGCACAGCTATACTTGTTGCTACGACCAAGCGCTACGACAGACATGCTGAAGAGAAGTTCACGCTGAATACCATTTCTCAATAAGACCGTAGTAGTCGATAACTGTCTCATCTGCACTTGAAATGATTTGAGAAAATACAAAATTGTAGAAGTGAGTAATTAGTCGGGTATGTTGTGCGTAGCGCAGGAATTATCGCAAAACATTTGCACAGCTTTCAATTGAAGATAATTTTTCAATGATGAATTAAAACGATGTACAACTAGAAAATGATGAAGTGACGGAAGGTCCTTTGGTCGAATTGCGGAAGTTTGACTCGAACGGAAGCTTTTATGGAGCACTTTGAAGAGTTCAGTAAAAGCCTACAACAGATGTCCATTCCACGGACGTTCTAAGAGAAATGTCCTGTCAAGTGGAGGACGTCACATTATGATTTTAAGACCTCCAAAACTCCTTCGGCAGTGTACAACGAAAAGAAATATGCTTGCATTGTACCTGAAGATGGCAATGCTTTTCAGAAGATCTCTTCTTATATTTCATGACGGTTTATGAAAGATACATGTCAATGGTCAGCTACATGGCAGGCTTCTCACATGAGTTTTTGATGCAAGTAGGGGTTTAGCATAGCTCTGTACTCAGTCATCAGTGGTAGAAATTTCAATAGGTTATCAAACTGAGAGCTCGTAGGAACTCCTTTACACAAAAATGACATCCCTTGACTGCTGAAACAAAGATCATTGAAGAAATGCTTTGTGTTTGGAAAAGGGAATATCGTGAAAAGAGGTAGTGACTCGTCAGAAACCTCAAAAGCTTATCGAAACAGGCAAATGGTCGTATAGAAAATCGTTGTGAGTAAATTTGCCTTCCTCAGCTCTCTTCACAAGTGATGTCATTAAAGATGATCCCCACCTTGGTGTTAATGATAAATCCCTAGTGCTAGATATGAAGAAACGCAAACGTCTCTTCAACAGTTGATGGAAACTTCCAACATACAAGAAGTTAGCCAATTACCAGCTATCTTCGAAATAGGCTAGCCGGTCGGTCATGGTGGGGTGGAAGCGGCAATAAGAGATCGCGAATGCTTGATTCAAATGGCGACAGATGGTTAACACTATGTGCAGAACCCAAGTACACAAGTCCTGCATTCCATCGGTCATGTTTTACTGTTCAGAAACATGATCCCTCTCGCAGAAAATGTTGAAAATAATGCGACGAACAATAGGAGAATCATGAGATGTATGGCAAGAGAAAACAGAGAGATGGAATAATGAAGAAAATGCTTCGAGTTTACTTTCTGAAGAACTAGAAGATCGGGTTGGAAAAGGATGCCATGGCGGTCCTGTCGTGTGAAAAGAGTAGGAGAGAAGGGGTCGACTGGGTTCGAAAGCATAGAAATTCAAGCGCGTCGAGTCAAGAAGAACGTGACGCCAATGCATCATTTGGAAGACCTCAGACAAACGGGAATCCCTGAAGACCTTAACATCAATCGTAGCACGACTAATGGCAGGAAAGCCATCAACAGTCCCGCCCTAGGAGCTGGGATTCAAAGTGGAGAAAGTACGACTGCGGAAGCGGTTCTACTTTCATTTCAACTTTAGTTTTAATCACTTTTTATGTTAGCAAGATGCTTTGTGATCTTATCCTCATATCATAATTATATTATTATATCCCTATCATTTCTGCTTTGATTTAGCCTACCGCATGGCATTTTCCCATACATTCTGTATAACGCGAAACAACAACGACTAGCCCACCTCCATATAGCGTTAATGGCAGATAGCTTACGCATCGTGCCGTCAAAGGCAGTCCACTCTTCGTTTTCTCAGCGGGGTCCAACATGCCCAAATCCACTGCTAATTGCCGTTTTTCATCGGCGATAATCGGGTATGGAAATTTTGTTGTTGAGCAACCGCTGTAGTCCATGACATCCTGAAATTAATAAGAATTTATTTGATGATTTATGCTGCGTGAGATAACTTCAGCTGGAAAAGCTTCCAGGAAGATAAGAGGTAATGGTTTCAAGACACATACATTTCCCTCTTCATCAAATCTGGAGTTGCAACTGCTATGATTAAAATTACAATTATTGAGGGGTTTTGTATTGAATATATACCGACTTTATTATCCAATCTCAATTGCTGATTGGCCGGTTAATTAAAATAACTGACATGTTCAAAATTATATTTGGTTGATTCATTGCTGGTTAATTTAATGATTTAATACGGATAACTGAAGTCCTGTTGCATGCATGATGAAATACTTGCGTTCATATGCTCGTTCTAAATTGACACTACTGCATCTACAGAGCTTTTGTTCAGCTGTAATTGATTTGCTTCACGTTTTCCAAAAGTTCATCATCGGTTAGGTGACTCGGAATAAACTGAACATGTCTCTCAAGTAAATTGTCTGCATTTTCGCGGCGTCGTGAAGACATGTATCATTGCGTATTTATCACCTCGGTACTTGTGGTATTTGATCGCAGTGCGGTCTACAGTCGATGCACACGCTGATATTATCAATCAGTTCTTTTGTAGAGCTGTTTCTCCAGATTAATGTCAACGATATCTTCTGCTAAATTTTCTAGACAACATTTCTTCAACGTGTTGTTGAAGCAAGAGTCCACAAGTAGTGTGACTATACATTGTTTGGTAGCTAATTATTGGTCATTTACATGTACTAAGCTGTTATCTAAACGTCCACTTGATGTTGTTGTTATCTGTGTATTGCATGCTCTCTATGTCTTATATAAAACTGACCGCAACATTGTCACTGTGAGCACGTTTAAATTTGGACAGCGATGACTATCATTGTCGACTGCGTAACTTTGTCTTTACATAGAATTTCTATCTTCTTAAAGATACTCGCAGGTATACATTGCACAGAAAATTGATCGCTGCTTTAAATATTTTTTTTATCACATTTATATAATAAACCGTGCATGTGGAAAAACTTTGATATATCTAATTTCTACGTAACTATTAATTGAGACATACATGTAGACAGATGACCTCACCATCGCTGTTTGGTTATTACCACGGTTACTGTCTATCAACATGTAAAGCTGATTGACTTGTAAGAAACGGACAATTAGGATACTGGATGTACTTTATAATATACCTAGTTACATAGATCACTCAATTCACTTTATTTCATGCATATTTTAGAATCACATTGCGTTCCAGAGGCTGTTCAACTGCCATTCACACTCTTGTATCAATTAAATTTATTCCCTCTTGCACGTTTTACTATGAATCTGACTTTTCATCGAAACAAAATCTATGTATTATTCAGGAATGAGAACGGGACAACGAAGGCCCCCCGCGGGTGTATCCGCGGAAAATTCTCATCCCTGATTGTCATCTTCAGATGGCTGACTTAAGATTATTTTAAACATGGAATTGACCTTAAATTGAAGATCCGACAGGGGCTTGAGATTCAATGGAAACTGCAGATGCAATTCCTCTACCTTTCATTTTTTCTTACTGCCTATTGAATGAATGTTCTGCAATTTTGCAGATATCGATGTACATGCATCTCTAGAACTCATCCACACAATTTTGCTATAATATGTATTGTTGGGACTGTTTACAAGTTGATGAGGTTCAGAAATAAGTGAAAATCTTTGCCTCATAGCATTCCTTGGCAAACCTATCGGAATCTTAATTGAAGAAACTCCACACCATAGAGGTGTACTCCACACGTAAAAAATGTCACACAGTACCTACACCATCTAGATTCTAGTTGAACAATTGACGGGGTATCGTTTTTAATACAGCTTAACAGTCAGCCCTATTTTAGCACGGGGGTCCTGGTTTCCCTTTACATATTTTTGATATTGCCAAAAAATGTGAGGACTCCAGTTTCTATGACATTTAGTTTCGACGTATTTTTGATCATTAATTCAAATTTTATCAAATTAGGCGCATGGGAACATAAAAATTTGAGCTTTATTTTAGCGTTACATGTACTGCATGTACTTTTTCACATACCGAATTTTTTTGTCAATTTCTTGCTAAAATATGCAGCATCATCAATTCAGATGACTTATAGAACATTGACAAAGTACATATGAGGTTATATCCATCCACAAATTCGTCTATGTAATGACTAATAGCAGGAAACTTTAAAAACTTCCTGTTCTGTAATTAATATTGCTAGTTTTGTTGTAGATAGTGAAATTCAAGTCAAAGCATGAACGGATTATCATGCTTTACAATGAATCTGACTCATTTGCTCATTTGCATGAGCAGTAGCCGCAATTTTTCTGCACTATATCATTTGACTGAGATAGTAAAAGACTACACGTAATTTACATGTATTTTCAAAAATCTCTGCTTGAGGTGCATTAAGCGCTGTGTAACTGCTCCAATGTTTTCAAATATGCTCCCAATATTGTCTAAAGGCGCTTTCATGCGATCTGATCAAAACTCATCCTTCATCGAAATCATCTATCATCAACTTCTAACAAATACTCAAAAATCATTATTTCAAAAAGAGGAATTCAAATTTTAATCTCCCACAAGATGACCGCAAATCTAATGCCCCATTGGAACGAGCACGAGCCAATTGTGTTTCTTGGCAATTTTGGGAACGACAGAATTAAAGAGACATCAAAATCAGAGAGAGGAGGGGACGGGAGCCCCGTGTTTTCAGAGCTCAAAATTGCCGGGTAAAATAGGATTATGAGGAAATACTAACTGCTTTTTGATTTAGACCGATTTCATACAGTTGACAGGCATTTGGTTTCCAGTGATCATGCGGTATGACACAGAAGCAACCTTTGTGAAGTGAATGTCAATCTATACATCGTAGATCTAGTTTACCATCTTGTAACGTCTAGCGCTTTGATTGATTGGAAACGATACATCGTGTAAAACCTACTGAACTATGCGATTAAACGATAATAGCTATTAAAACCCGATGCTAGTAAAATACCTGCCTATAATTCTCTAAAGTTTGCATAGACCTACTACGAGGCATTATTGATTAAATGTAAATGATTAAATGACACACGCCCAACGGCATTTAACAGCATCTTTCGAAATAAAATGTCTAAAAAATGTGACATGCATCTTTTTGTTAAGCTTCCACAAGAATTTGCAAAGAAGCACGGTCTCTCCAGTTCCTTTAAGTATGCCTACCTCCTGCTTCAGATCAAGCTCTAATGTAAATTACGATCGACTCTACTCGTCAAACCTGTCATCTGAGACCAGTTCTGTTTATTGGTGACACAAACCTAGTTGCGATTTTGTGGTTCGGGAGACAATACAATAGGGCTATTGTAGTATGATAGCCTTCAATTTCCAGCACCGACATTATTCAGTCACCAAAAGTCGAGCAATAAAATGGTACACGCATGAATCGACACATTTATAACCGGCTCCATGAATGAAAAGTCAAATACATTGTCTATGAGATAGCAACTGATAATAAATACATTATCAATCAAGCAGAGACTGATTCTATAACAATGTCATTTGATCAAACGTTAGATAAATCCTATTACGTCTTCTTTGCATAATATGATTTATGCAATTCCAGGGCGCGGCATTGCAAACAACATTGTAGCAGTCGATCATTTGTCGACTGGTGAAGTAGAAACTGACTCGAAAGAACTTCGTGTCAATCGCAACACGTGATGATGTAATAATAATGCATTGCGAAGACCAAAGTTTTATGGGTCAAATGAAATGAACTCTTATTTGCTCTCACAATACTCACATGCTACCTCTATTTTACGTAAAACTATAAAGCATTCAAACTTGTGACATGAAAGAGATCAAATAGTGTGACAAGCAAAGTGATAATTGATAATATTGTCATCGCAATCTCTAAAAAGTAGCAAACTGCTGACTAAATTTCACCGAAATTGATGCGCATCTGCATGATCGTGGAACATGGTTGGAGCCACTAAATTATTCAAATCAATAAGTCATTCGATGTCAAGTCGAATAATAATAACGAATTTCTTTGATTCAATGGAGTTTTTTTGATAGAGAAAATCCAACTTCAGATTAACAGCTAATTATCAATCATTATTCTCACTTAACTTGAGCAAGAATCTAGGCAAAATACGGAGCTGCTGCTTTCCAAGGGAAAATCAAGATTACACAACGATTAGATGTTTTGTTCGTTTCTGATCAATTTTGCTTTTGTGTATCACCGTAACAAATTTCGGTACTTCTATTCTTTCCCCACCACATTTCTCAAGTTTTAAGTCATCAAATTCCATCAAACTTAGTCACGTTGGATTTAGAATAGACTTGATCTGTCACTGCGTCACACTACAACACCACTGAGAAGTGTTACTTGAACCATGAGATGAAGGATTGGTTCCTTGGATACTCAGAATACAAGGTACAGCTGTGATCAGGAACTTTTTCTTACATCACAAAATAACAAATTTCTCACATCAAATGATGACGAATTTCTCTCAACGCGATAGCAATGATAAAGTGATCAAAACTGTTTGAAATACTCATGAGTCATGCAACAGAACAAGTCTTCTGACATGTATGTGATTGTCGCAACATTCGTCTTGAAACCAGAGATGATTATTGGGTCCAAATCTTGGACACAGACCCAAGTTGAAATTAAGGCTTGAAGGAACATTGCGCAAACTATAACATGCAGTTCGATTAATTTGATGATGACAAGCATACAACTTTATTGCACTGGCATGCGAGTGTTATGTACTAGTAGGCCTACTATTTGATTATTATATAATGCAGTTTTGTGATATTTGTATGAGTAGTCTCATGACTAATTTTCAAACGCAGGCATTGCGAATTTGTCCAATGTTATCTGACGATATAAACTTATTAGCACAATGTATTTAAGCTTGATTAATTGTGTAATATCTGCTGGACTATGCATTGATGGTACATTCCGTTTCAGAATATCTGCAGACCATGATGTAGCTTCAGTTTATATCCACAAATCAACTTGCAACAAAATGAGAGTCATGCTTTTCATCAGTTGTAGTATTTTTCTAACTACATTTCTATATAGTTAGTTATATTTTAGTAATTTCTTTTTGTTCTAATAGTAATCTAGTTAGCTACATTGATCTGCAATAATTACTGAAGATTCCGGGACAAATGAAGAGATTCTGCCCCTTATCCTTTCTTTCTCAACGACCGCACTGAATTAAGCGCTTGGATCGGGTGCTTAACGCTTGGATAACACATATTTGTTTTGCAATCGTTAATAAGACAGGAAAGTTGGGTCTGAATGGGTCCGACCTCAGACCCAACAGCGAACAATAAAATTGTTGGATTCATGACCCAAGTAATCTGCTTTGGACAATTCAATAGCTCTCATGTAAACCACATTCACTGCAATTCTACAGCACCTCGATGTTTTGAATATCCTTCCATTGGGCCATAATTTGTCAATAATGCAACCATCGCTTGGGGTGATGTCTATCTTTGTACACTTGCTTCCACTGCTCTTAATTGATTTCCATTTGTTTGTGAACTTTTTGGTTAAAAAAAATTGACTTCACAATACTGAGGCAAAGCACAAAAGAATACCAACGCAATACTCAGTACTGCGTATGTACACAAGTTTCAGTACCTTTCTGCAGTGCCCAAACTTACAGGCAGCATTAAAACGCACTGGTGAACTTTATTTTCCCCGACCATCGGTTCTGGATCGCCAGGCAGGTAATCTCTTATCATCACTTACACTTACACGATGGAATGGTCCATGTCATCTTGTTCATCGCGACAGTGTGCGCAATGCTCATTCCACACAGTCTACATTTGCAATGCATGAAGTACTTCCTTCCAGCCGATGCAGATCTTCATTCAAAGCAATACTCTTTCCGTCGAGAAAACGGACGGTTTCACGTGAATGAATCATGATAGGTAACTCGTCACCACTGCTCGTATGGAAGCACGTTTTCGTGATGAAGCAACGCTTGTATATTTACTCGAGTTTAGACTTTCTTGATAAGGACAGTGGCTGTGAGAGCACGTTGATGCAGGAAAGGGCACTAAGATCGAACTTAAATCCATAGCAAAAAGCAAGGAAAAATATATTATAAAGGTTTGTTTTTTGTCTAAATAGCAAGAATTTTTGGTGGATTATGCTCTGTTATCAGGAGATATGTCCAAATAAAGCAGGGTGTCCTAATTATAGCCCTCCAATCAGGGTGACCACTTCAGGAGGACCGAAAATCGGACCATAAGTCTGTCCCATAATGACGTCACATAAATTTTAAATTTTGATGATTTGACTATAGTAGTACTTATCCAAATGAAATGTATACAAAGAAAAACATACTTCTGACTTCTGAGTGAAAGTATAGGAAGTTCATTCACTTGGATTCAAAAATCAATTAGTGATACCAAAGACAATCCTTGAGCGACATCCCAGCGAAAATCTCGCAATTTACCGATATGCAGGGATTACGACAAACGAAGTTTTCATATCAATAAAAGAAAAAATGGCACTACAGAGCATCGCGCAATCTGTGAAGAAACGATCATACGAAGCGATAATTGGCGTCATCTGACAGGAGAAACTTTCTGTTTTAGCGCATATTTTATGCAGTATCTACTTTCCGCTCATTTGATGAGCACACTGAATTTTTGTCGAAGTCTGAAATTGTTGAATAAAAACGAAAACTGAAATGAATTCATAAAATGGTATATTCATTATACACATTCAACATCATATTAAAATATTTCTGTTAATTACAGAATAAATTAATTCAATAAGCTGCTCAATTTTTATTTTAGGGTAAGTAGTAAGAAAAAAACCATGAATTACATAATTGGCAATTTCGGACCTTCCCCCGAAATTCTGACCAGATCGGACTGGTCCGAAAATTCGGACAAAGTGGTCACCCCCTGCCTCCAATAGAGGAAGCATGTGAATTTACAGCCTTCTGCAACTTCATATAGGCTGCATGTAGAAGGAAAACTGATACTCAACGCATGTGATCAAAGGAAGAAAAATTTTGTTGATCATCAACCTTACAACCAAGCACTTTATGATGATTACAGACATGTAGATGTGACGCAAAGTTCTAATCGGATAGACCTAAAGCCAAATTTTCTCAAAAAGATATATTTCTCATATTTTCTCACACGTCTTTCACTGTTTCTCACAATTTCTCACACCCAACCAAATTTCTCAAGTTTTCTCACATTCATCACATGCGGACCTGGCATTGTGTCGTATTGCATTAAAAATATATGAATTTATATATGATATTTAGATATTGTTATGCTGATTAAGAAAAAAATTGCATTTCTCTCTTGTAATATATGTAGATTCCATATCATTCACATATCAGCCATGCATTGAAGAATGTTAGATTTAACGAGGGCTCATATAGCTTGAGCATTGTTGGAATCTTGAATTACCTAAGCATCACGAAGTGCGACATTACTGCCTGGCCGAATGCTTAAAAGCTTTGTCGGTCTTCCCGTCCTGAAGCCATTCTCGCTGAATTCCATTGACTTTCCAACGGTTCTACTCAGTGCAAGGAGCCAATGTTCACGGGAGAGAAAATAACAAACTGCAAGCCAATTAAAAAGAAACTAAAATCGTTCCCATCGTCCTCGCAACATCACCATTGAAATGATTTGAATTAATGAGGGAGAAGGAAAAGTCTTCTAAGTCTTCTAAAAGAAAACAATTACATTATTTTGTCATTGTGAAGAAGTGTCATCAAGCTCAGATACATGCTAAATTCAGACAAGAAATATTTGTAATGTTGATTATTGTTGTCATTCTCCTTCATTGACTTTTCAAATGGAAAGTCTACAAGTCCTACTTCTGGACTGTGAGATTTAATTGACCAGATTGATTGGAATGTCATTGATTGTGCTCATAATTCTTTGAGCAAATGTCAGCGCACATTTGCTCGTGCACACAATCTGACTGAAATTATGCCTGACGGAACGCTTAAGACGAATATACAAACATGCAATGCGGACCAGAGATGCAGTTGGCAATTTATCGCCGTGAGCTGCGAAGCATCAAACTCACAGTAACGTTTCTTCATGGGCAGATACATAAATTTAACAACATCAAGTAAACGTGTGGAGGAGGAATTACCGCTGATAAATGACAAATTAACTTACTTTACTCCACCCTTTGTGGTCTTCCACTGAATCACAGGAGAGTGCGATCAGTTTAACATCCCGTTTCTTGAATTCATCAACAAGCTGTATAACTCGACCAAGTTCCGTAGTGCACACTGGAGTGTAATCAGCAGGATGAGAGAACAAAATTGCCCATCTACAAATATAATTATTCTTCGTCAATCGATGTATACAATAAACATACGTATTTGGAGATTGGCCTTCCAGATTGAAATCTTTAAATGCAAAAGTCGAACGCTTCGATAATGACGCATCTGACCGGTTTTTTGCTTTTTAATAAAAGGTAACAGGCGTCTGATAGCAACAAACAGACAAAAACTTTTGTCATAAATGCGATCTTTCTTAGACAGTGCTAATATTCTGAGTGTAGTGAGCTTTTTACTTTCTCAGCTAACACTGATCAAAAAGACCATGAATATCATTGCAATTTCTATGTGATGAAAATAATTGATGAAGTTCAATCAATGCTTTGAGATTTCGACCGATTCTCTTAGAAAAGCAAAGAGCTTCACACGAAGTTAAACAATATAATGAAGGCAAATAACTGACATGATAACGTGAGTAAGTTTCATGTTTTCAAATACTATACTACAAAAGAAAAAGCGATTGACAGATTAGGGTGGTTGTGGTGAAATGCGATCTGAAAAAGGCCAGCTTGTTTAAGTCAAACCACTATGCTGTCATTATTGATTCAAATTGAAGGAAATGTCATGATTATATTATCAAGGCTAAAGGATTTCAGGCGTGAAATTACTTCGACTACAAAATAATTGGTGTAGGCCCTATGTAACATTGACCGTCAAAGTGATTGACTTTCAATGTCACATTTATTCCGTAATTGGAGTAACTGTGACTGAGTACATGCTTCATATAGATGACGCGAATTGCATCTCGATGAGAAGTTGGGAATGTAAAGTGAAGTGCCCATGATGAGTTAAACTTCTTATTCTATTGATATAACAAATTATCTTGAAAAGATTATCTCAGATCTCTAATCGGTGCCGGGAATAAAGACGTTTCACACATTTAAGTGGACCTAGGCCCAGATATGATCGCACAGTCTTTCATTATTTCCGTAGATTAATGTCAACATGACAAGATATGGGATGAGTTTTTTATAATATTAATAACCCTATGATAAGAGGGTGAAGATGCTTTCGTTTGACATTGTAAGTATGCTGTGAGAAGAACCAAGCAAGCTGATGTTCAGTTCAAAACAATAATTTTTTTTCAGGTGATATATTTCGATCCATACTCATAGATTACACTAGGTTACAAAAAAAACTTTTTGAAAATAGTCAGAAGTTTTTCAACTGATTTAGGACCATTTTCTTCCACTAACTCTGAATATGGCATCCATTTAACTCAATCAGGTCAAGTTTTCATGCTAATTATATTTTGAGAAGTTAGATTTTCTGGCTTAATATATCACATTTTCTGAAGTCATCTGTTATTCCTAAGAACCCTTCTCACCCCAAAATGGCTAAGTAGAAAAAAGATTACTATACATTATAAAAGAATGTATTGAATTGGTATCACAAAATCTAATTTCACTTATTTGTATAAAAGTTATTGACAAAGGATAAGATAAATACATGTAGGCCTACTTGCACATGCAATCTGGGTAGAAAGTCGCAATTGTAAAAAAGTCAGGGCATGAATTTCCGTATTTTGCAGTTCCTTGAATACTCAGCTGCAGGGATGTCTCTCTTTAGATTCCAGCAGTAATCAGCCATCATAACTGCATCCCAGCGCCCCTGATACCTTGTCTCCATCACCTTTATGTCTTGATGGAATCTCTCCCCTTGTTCATCGCTCACAGATCCCAGATTCTCAGGAAACCGATCCATGTGTGAGAAAATGTAATGCATTTTGATACTCATGTTGCATCCAAGGATTCTGAAAGCAGTCAACATATTTGAGACTAGCTCTGTATAGCTTCCCGCCATTTTATTGCCAAGAAAGTTCTTCACTACCAGAACAAATGCTCTCCATGCCTTCAGCTCCACATCGTTCATTGAATTTTCAAACTCAGCATCTCTGATTAGCTGTCGGATTTGAGGACCATTAAAAATGCCAGCTTTCAATTTCTCTATGATCAATCCTGGAACAGTTTTTTTCTAGTGTAGTGATGAGCAGTGTCTCTGCTATCCCACATGCACACGAAGCATGGATACTTAGTATGGCCTGACTGCTGTCCCAACAAAAAATTCACCATTTTCAAGTCAACACAAATTAGCCACTGATGCTGATCATAACGTATTTTCTCCAGCACGCACTTCACTGCTTCATAGTTCTCTTTCAATGTAGCCGAGTGAGCAAGAGGTACAGAGGCAAACTGATTGCCATTGTGAAGAAGAACACATTTCAGAGATCGCTTGCTGCTGTCTATGAATAGTCTCTAATCTTTGGGTTCGTACCGTGGCATTCCAAGATTGAACATTAGCTGAGCAATATCTGTGCAGTACACCAAGTCATTCTTTTTAAAGAAAAAATGAAGGAACTCTTCATGTCTATTGCGATAGAAAGTGACACGAGCACTGTTAGATATAAGATTCTTTTCCTTCAATCTGGATGCCAATAGCTCGGCAGAGGACTTTGATAAACTGAGATCGCGCACTAGATCATTTAGCTCATTTTGGGAAAAAGGATGTGGAGCAGCATCGCCAAAGTCCATTTGTTGCTCTTCTACATGTTAAGCAGCACTGGAGGAATCGTCGTCACTGATGTCAGGAAGTTCTCCAAAAATAGGTTCCGGAATTTCATGACAATGAGCTACAGGACGACGTGCCGATTCAATATTAGGATACTTCAGGCTGCTTCGGTTCTTTCTGTTGATCCCAGTCACATCAATGACACAGAAATAGCAGTCATTGACATGGTTTCTCGGTTCCCTCCAAATCATAGGAATACCAAATTTCAAGCAACTCTTCTTGCCTTTAGTCCACAGACGCAGATACTCGGTGCATGACTTGCATACCATGTGTGGAGCCCAAACTTTATCCTGGTCACCACGTTTAATTCCAAAATATGATTGATAGCAGAGTTGGAAAAGTCGGAATTGGAATTAATTCCGGGTCGGAATTAATTCCATTTTTCGTCGGAATTTAAATCTACTGGAATTGGAATTGACCTTGATAAACCTCAATTCCACTTTTTCGATGGACCTGTGATAAATCTATTTGTACAAAAATTGAAATCACAGTATTCGTCTGTTGTGTTAACTGCACGCAGAGATAAGAGAGAGAGAGAGATCGACAGAGCTAGTTTTATTCTATTGTTGAATAAAGGGTGCTAATTGTGACTATTATAATAGAACTTTGAGGGGATTTTCAATGTGACTGTGGATACAGTTACATCGGACGTACCGAGAGGACTTTGCGGGTCCGAATGAGAGAACATGTTCCTAGGTGGCTTGAGGATAGAAAGACAAGACCGCGATCTAGAACAGCACCTCTAAGTTCTATCGCTCGACACATACTTGAATGTGACTCATTTCAGTATCGTCCACTTTGTACATATTTTTCTATTTTATCATCTTGTAAATATCGTTTTTCTTTGCCTGTATTGGAAGCACTGTACATAGCTGCGAGGCGACCTGTTTTATGTGTACATAAAGAGTTCCTTTATTCATTGTCTTTACCTTGGCACTGATTGATTGGTGTTACTGGCGGCAGTTATCATTGAATGTTTCTCAGCCATCTCTGTACATGTTCACACTTGGCCGTCCACCCTTGACAAGAGGCCACGAAAGCGCTCGGGTATTAAACACATGAAGTCAATTGTGTTGCTTTCATTATTAAAACTTAAGATAATATTAAGTGAGATGGTGGCATTGTTTCATGTGCTATGGCCTACTATTCCCTGGGTTGGTATATTGTGTCGATTTGCAGCAGTCATTAACAACCATTTTTCAAAATTCGAATTAAAAATTGGTCCACAAAGTCATAATTGAAAGTGGGCGGTGAACTGGTTGTAAGAATATCTCAAGAATTCAATAGTAAAAAATTCTAATTATAGGATGATTTCTCCTTCATACGGTTAAGAAACCTAGCGCATTTGTCGAATACCAAATTAGAACATTGAAAGCTTCTTCACCGACAATAATTTCTCAGATAAGTGAATAGTCGCTGGAACTTTTCAATTAATCATTAAATGACACATGTAATATAGTGTGATGATATTTTGGAAGCTGATATTCGAAAGCATGTAAAGATTTTGAAAATTGTTCAAATATAGTGAACAGGGGAGCCCTTTCAAGTAAAATGAATACTCTGAGATTTCTTGACCTCTGATTTCAAGCTGGAGCAATGTATGTTCTGTAAATCGACATTGCAAGTTGCATATGTGACTGATAATACTCTTGATAGATTATAGGAGCGATATTTCAAAATGATGAACGTACAGAACGTTTTAAAGGATTTCTTTCTTTGTCATCCTGTCGCCGCAGTATTTTGCAAATTCACTATTGCTTTTGTGTATGATCTTTGGACAAGGGGCAGCAATCCAGATCACAATTTGGCTTGATAAATATAAATACAAATAAGAAAACATGGACACCAGCTCGCACAATTTGCGTTTTGGCCCAACTTAGTTCCTCCGGCGTGTGCCATAATTTTCATGCAATTTCCATTCTAGGACTTTCTATATGCTCTCTCTCAGCGTTTGATTCTTTGCTGACCGTTAATTTTCTTTTCTCTTTTTCACAAGATGTTGAATATCTCGTTTACGAAACGAAAATGGCGTAGGCTGACCGGCTACATATATATACATGTACATCTACACAAGAAATATGAACTATGAACATGAGAACGCACATAGGAACGACGCAGGGAACGGCACACAGGAATAACGAGGATAGGATACGGGCACATGGGTTAGATTGAAGCGAGGAAACTTTAGATACATTAACATATACGCGTCATGCAATTATCGGAATTGAATCTCATTATGGAATTGGAATTGAATTGAACTGTTTCGACTGGAATTGGAATTGGAATTGAAATTTCTGCTCTGGAATTGGAATTAAAAAATTTCAGTGGAATTTTTCCAGCTCTGATTGATAGGAACGTTTTATGAAGCTTGTTACTTGATTCCTGTTAGATAAAAGGGTATTTTCACCACAAATATAGCAGAAAACGTCAGGCCTGTTTTTGCAAGATCTTCTGGTTGAAGTCATCCTTCAGCTGCAAAATGCGAATGTGTTATTCAAAATTCACTGACAACATTCATTACATATGATGACAAGGCTAAAAATAGCATATGACTCTTCGATTGAAATAGAAATTGCTCTGAAAGCTTGCCTTCATTCGTTGAATTGATTGACAAAGTGCAGCAAAGAACTCGCAGCTAGACTGGTTGAAAATCCACGTCCATCAGAGTGCAAAAATATCATAGAAATGTCATAAGCGATGAATTCAACAAGGTATTTCAGCAGTGGAAACATTGATGGTGAATTGCATATTTTCAGATGGGAAGCATTTTAGATGATCAGATGTGACGCAAAGATCTTCAGAAATTGCATTTTTAGCCTAGAAAATAAAAGAATGGCTACATGAACGTAAGAAAATACCGGTACGTGAGAAGCTCTGGATCATCGTATAGGCCAAAACTTGAAAAACCCAAAATGTAGCTTAGTTTAAAAAGTTGACCTGATTGAGCAAATCTGAGGTGATTTTTGAAATCAACACACTTGATTTACCCGAAATCAGCTAAAAACACTTAAGACTATTTTTTCCACTGTTATCGTCAGACAGGTATGTCTTTCATGAAGTGCCACAGTAACAGTTTGTAATACTACTGAGGAACAAAATCAAAGTGTTTAAATGAACAAAATATATTATAGCTTAGCTATTGATGTCGCTACTCGCTACATATAGATGCAAAGTGAAAGACCAATAATAATAGACCAATAAATTTTTAGCTCATGTGTTATCGAACCTTGTCTCCTTTCCCTCAGGCCACCCTTATCGTTCATGACAACAAATTTAATTGTAGAATGTCACTCAAACCGATTACTTCCTCGCAATGAAGTAAACATGACCTTTAACTTAGAATGGTAACCAAACCTATAGTCCTGAGCAACTCCTAACCACACAATTAATGAGTCAGCATGTCAATAAGCGTTTAATTCCAAACATTGGGAAGACATACAGGAAACCTATGAAGAGCATAGAACTTAATGAAATATTATACAAATTACTTTTTTTAAGATGCGATCAATTTCAATGAGACAAAATTGTGATCAGGAACGAGAGGAGAAAGATAAAAAAACTTAATTTTGCTTCTAAATGTCCTTCAGCTCGTGTTCCTCTCAGTGAATTGCCGCAGGTTATTAACTTTTTCAAGATTTAGCAATATACTTGCTATCTGCGTATTCATCAACTTGATAATCAGAATTAAAATATCAAACATAATGATGTCAGACTATCAAAGATAGTAAGATGCTTAACCCTAAATTCTGATAAATAAGTTAGGAACATAACAAAAAATCTTGTCATGTCATAAAGTTGAAATGAATCATAAAGAATTGAGCTTTATTTATCATTTTTTACAGTCAAGTGAACATATTTAATGAATGCACCCGCATGGACTTAAACCCGTTTATTAAGAGACGACTCAAATTACTAATAACATAACTATCGACACAGGTGATGCTTGCCTGCTGTTGACTGACTTACCATGTCATCACATTATCATGGACAATCTCGTCCGAAGGGTTGGAGATAGGTTAGTCTGATACATGCACACTCAGGTTCAGGTTCAATGCCGCAGCCCGTTCACCGGGTCGTGGGCGTCCCTCGAAGATCGTCAATCCACTCCCTTCTCCGTCTTCCTCTCCTCGATCGTCCTTCCACTTTGCCTTCGAACGTCGCCAACACCAGGCTGTCGGGTCTCCGCTTCCAATGCGCGTACTTTGCCCATTTCCTCCGCTTGATAGTCTCCAGCAGTCCATTGTTTTCTGGCACTCCCACTTTGTCTCCCACCCATTCGTTTGTTTTTCGCTGACACCAGCTGATCCTTAGGAATCTCCGCCAGGCCCACATCTCGAATGCATTGATTCTCCTTTCGTCCACTTTTCTCATGTCCAACTCTCTGCTCCGTACGACGCGATACTCCATATCAAGCTCTTCACAAGTTGTTTCTTCAGGCGCAGGCTGATGTCATTGCTCTTCCACACATCCACTAGGTGGCGTTTCTAGCTATGGCCAAACGAACTCTAATGTCTTGCTCACTGCCTTTCGTCGCTACAATGGATCCCAAGCACATAAACTGCTGCACGCAGTTTATTGCTGTACTACCAACTGCAGGTGATTGTTGTACCTGTTGTTCAGAGATTACCATTGAAACAGTCATTGAGGCTTTCATTTCCAGCTCGAATCTATCGCTATGCTTCTTCAGCAGCTGTGCCTCGCGCTCCAACTGGATCCGACTGCTCGCCAGTAAAGCTGTGTCATCAGCGTATCGGAGGTTACACAGCGCACGTCCTCCAACGATTATACCTGCGCGTTCAGTCAGTTCGGCTTCCACTCTTCGCGAGATGTCTTCTCCGCACGTGAGAAAAAGGAGCGGAGACAGAGGACAGCCTTGTCTTACTCCTCGTTCGAGTCTGAATTTCTCCGTGTGGTCTTGATCCACCCGTATCATGCCTTGTGCGTTATCGTAGAGGGATTTCAGGAGCCAAAGTAAATGCGTTGGGACGCCAAATTCAAGCATCGACTTCCAAAGGGCCTGATGGTCGACCGAATCAAATGCCTTTGCATAATCCACAAACATCAACCACAGTTCTTTCTCTTGCCTTTCCTGTGTTTTCTCGATGACGTTCCTCAACACAAGTATGGCATCCGTAGTGCCTTTTGCCAGAAATGAAGCCGAATTGTTCTTCTGCCATTACAGGGTTCAGATAATGGACCAAGCGGATGCGCATAATTTCCATCATAATACATGCACACTACATGCGTGTATTTGTTTATGTTTACAAGAAAGAAACCAAGTTAGCTGATACGATTGAGGCACTCAGTGTTCTTTCCAATTTGCTAGTCAACACAGACGGTTGCTGTGTTCGCTTAAATTCATCAAAAACTCCGCAGAACACTGCCACAGACAACGAATTTGAGTATGACGGTCAACGGACAATCAGAGACTGTTGAAGAGACGATCACTTTTGACAAAAGCCGTCGTGGAATGAAACTGATGCAACATACTAGACAGAAATAGGAAGTTTGGCTAATGTACGTTTATAGGACACATCACAATCAAGGTTTACGCATTATGTGATTGTGTATTTATGTATCATGTGACATATGAAGTAGTACCAGCAGACACATGCAATTTGCCTATTGTATGTAGGCGTGCAATATAATCTACATTTACAAGTCCCTATATTACGATTGCAATACGTAATGAGTTATTTATCACGAATCTATTTATGCAGGATATCGCCAAGGTGGTCGCGAAGGCATGATATAGCAGGGTAAACAGACTAACATAGCTTGTAACATTATCGATTTGATGTCCTAAGGCATTTGCATAAACACACTCATTGTACCAGGTAGGCTATTGGAGGGAAAACTCTCAAGACAAATATTATCCATCAGTGCTTATGTGACCTTTAAGTCTGTTTACGAAGATTCATATTTGCAAACAATTACGAACATTTGCATGATGACATGATCCTGTGAAAGCAATATTTTATCTAGTTCTGATATAATACGCTACAATACTTTTTGAACTTTAGAGTGTACGTGCAATGCACTAACATACACCCATGCAATTTTGATTACGTGTCCCTAGCGTATCTGATACTCACCTACACAAACGCTTACATAGATGCTGATTGAATAGAATATTTTTGAATATAGTTTGAAATTATTAGAATGAAATTATATGAATCACGTATGACGTTCTGGAATCATATATATTATACGTATATATCATATCTCTATTGCTTCTAGCATGTCGATGAGTAGCCTACATCAAACAGAAAATCCATGTATACTATTCTTAAATCAATGGGTAATAGTAGAATACATCCACGCCTCGCATAATCCAGTTTATACGAGCAATAGTTAAGATCTATAAATATCGCAGGGGTCCAAGCATTATACGTAAAAAAACATGTTTTACACAATACAGAATACGTTGGAACAAAATTTTATAAATGATTTACCGAATCTTCTTTCTAGAATGAGATTTTTACAGATTAGATTTTAGATTTTGCATACTAAGTATCAATACGAGCCCAAGCGGATGGAAAATCACATCCAAGTGCCATTTGTAAATCACATGAAGGCATACAGGGAGAGGAGAATAGAGATAGCCATTACAAAACATCATTAAGAGATGGGGACATTTTCCTCTCGATCACGTGATTTATGAATGGCCCATTGCGCACATATTCGAAGCTTGTAGATACGTGAAATATTATTACAAAAGCTAGTTGAAGCTTCTTTCGCAGCATCAGATGATGATGAATGCTCACATTCATGCGCTAAACCAGATATCCTATGCAGACGATGTTCGATTTTTGCATGATCACGAAACAAGCAATCAGTGAAATTACAGAAACTGTGGTATATATATATATATATTCGTATGAAATGTACAGTGATAAAGAGAAAGAAAGTTAAACACAAAGATCAGTTTCACGAAGCCACGTGCGTAAGTCACGATCGACGGTCTTCAGGTCACCACACATTCCAATTACAGGACACATCAGGACGTGTTCACTAGTTTGAACGTCTCCGCATCTGCAGGAATCACTTGAGGACAGACCGATCTTATGCATGAATGCAGCGAATCTGCCGTGTCCAGATCGGAGGCGATTCAGGAGGACCCACTGTTCTCTGGGGAGATCGGACCCGGGAGGATGGTAAGCCGGTTCGGATATGAAGCGCCGAAGTCCGTGACTCGCCTGCGTCCATTTTCGTCTCCATTCATCTGCAGCCCATGAGTTGGAATAGGTTGTTGATAGTGGGATAAGGCCGTTGTGTCGTCTGGATAGAGGGTTGCGTGACTTAAGTCTTCTTGATGGTCGGTCGTTGGCGAAGAGCTTCTTATGCAGCAGGTGGTCACTGTCCGAAGCTCTTTGGTGAAGTCGTATCGCGAGTCTTTCGCGGCGGATGTCAGGAGGTTCAATGCCACTCAGAATGGGCAGGATGTCAATTGGTGTACTGCGTATACAACCAGAGATTAGTCGCATAGTGTCATTTAGAGCGCAGTCTATCTTCTTGGAGTGGGTACTCTGCATCCAGATAGGAGAGCAATACTCCGCGCTGGAGTAGCACAGAGCAAGGGCGGAGGTTCGAAGCACAGAGAACTCGGCGCCCCAACGGCAACTAGCCAAAGAAAAGCCCTAGAAACTGTGGTGGCTGAATAGTAATGATTCATACTCGGCATAAATGAGCAAAGACATTCAACGCTTCGTCAGGGCACCCAGCCTTTTCAAACTATAACAAACCACTTATATGCTACGTGAAGCTACCTTAACGTTCATCTTGATGTGTTCGTTCCAATGAATAAGCTATCGTCAAAACAAGAATAGGAAAACAATCAACTTTCTGAACACAGCGGTATAATGATGATTATCCGGCAGCATGGTATCGAGGGAACCATATCCTGTACATGAATAGGACCTCTTTAAATTAGAATATTAAATAGGACTTCCATAAATTTCATCTCATGCAGATGTTTCTGTATTGGTAGGGAGATGATGTCATTATCCAGAGAAACGCTGATGCATATCTCGAGATATTTACTCTAGAGACCATCATACTTCTGGCATTATCTCCCACTGTCGTGGTAACACAATCAGTAAGGACTCGCAATTTCTTCCATTGAAAAATTAAGTCTTCTCTTTGGCATAGATGACTGTCAGCAAGGCCATGGAGCGTGTCTCGTTGACATTAATGAATGCTGACGCAGAAATGATGGCATCATAGACGATGAATCGGAACCGGAGTGTACAAAAAAAAACAATGCCCCGTAGTTCGGCAGATGTGAAAGGAGATTCGGTGACTGAGTCTGATATGCACCAATCTGCATGCAGCCATCACATTTCAAATCGCTTGTTTTAATCCATCAAAGTGACCCCCTCCTCCCTCATAGTCCCTTTTCATATTATCAGACAAGTGGAGAGCCGAACTATTTACACCAATGCACCAACGCTGTACAGCAGTCATGCGTGAACTTATTCAATCGAAGGCCTATAGCTGCATTTCATTAAAAATTGACGATGGATTTCAGATATTTTTGTCGGTAAACAAAGTTGTCATGATTGCAATGCCACAATCATAGCTTCCTGCAAGTCTTAGTGACTTCCATTCAAATCAGTTACTCAAGATCAAGTTATCAGACCTGCCAACCTTGAAACATGAAAATCCGGGACAAATTTTATTACCGTAACTACCCGCGTACAGTACGATACCATGTATAGGACGCAGTGAATATTTGACCCAAAAGCGATGGAAAGACTGTGTGCCTGCGTATAGGACGCATCCTAATTTTAATCCTTAATTTCCATTATTTTTTATAGAAACGGTGTCATTAAGTTAAGTCATCTCCATTCAATTGCTACGATCGCAGTGTGTGCTGATTCATGACTCCCTCATCCTGTCAGTCAAAAATATTGATATATTGATAAATATTGACAAATATTGCAAGTATGAAATGTTTATAGGAAATTTTTGATTTTTGATAAATGCATTATTTTTTTATAATAAAGGTGTCAATGGATAAGACGCACCTGGGCTTCTAGGTCAACTTCTGAAGAAAAAAGTGCGTCCTATATGCGGGGTATTACGGTATTACCAAAATGGTCGAGTAGCAACCCCATTTCATCAGCTTTTCAACTCCATTTATGATTTGGAATCAAAAGTAGAAAAATATCATTTATAAACAGGCATGGGATTGAACCAATTATAAAAAGCCGGATTTTTAAAGAGTAGCTTAATCAGCGGCGCATGGCGAGCGTTTAGCGAGCCTATAATTGCCGCGAAGCGGCAAAAAATTTTGAGGTTATAATTCCCCAGAAAGCCTAGAAATCGTCTAATTAAAAGGCTTAATATTTAACACAGGTCTTTACTTTTTAACTATTTATATGACTTAATATAATAATTAAAATACATGGGTATTAAAAACATGGGTATTTACACAATTTATAATATGTTAAATGTACAAAAATCGAATCAAGTAAGAACCTACATGTACATAGATGAGCAGTAGAAATTCATAGTAGGTACGTAGGTACTAATGTATATGAAAAAGTGGGTCTAGTTAGAAATCTTAGCACGCTTAGCAAGGGAAGAAGTGTGTTTCTTCAAGGCACGCTTCAGTATTTTAGAAGACATTTTCTTTGACGCAGCTTTTGACACTACATCTAATGAATGCAAGTTCAGAGTAGACTTCTTTTCATCCAGAATGCGACGACGATGTTCTTGTTCTTTTCGCCGATTTTGTGAAGCCAACCGAAAATTTCCACAGAGACTAGCATATTTTGCTTATCAAACGAAATTATCAAAATGATTTCAAAAAGCCGAGAAAGCCGGAATAGCCGGAAAAATCCCATGCTTGTATAAATGATAAATACGTCTATTTCATAACAGCAAGGCAACTGTGGACCATAAAAAATGTTAAACTAAAGGTCTACGAGACTTGGCGAATTTTGTCGATTATGATGGCAAATGATCGAATGAATAAACATTTCGATATAGAGCAACTCTTGAAATCCTAACAGATAAATCTGTCTTCTTAACAGATAAAAATGCTTCTGAAAGTACTAACTTTGCGTCCCTTGACGTAGCAAATCTTTATGGCAGCATTCCCAGGATGGATTCCGAGGAAGAATATGGTATTTACACTATTCTAGAGGAATTCCTTTCTTCCTTTTCATTTATGGATGATTTGTTGATACAAATTCACGTTCCGGATCTATTGGACCTCATAAAACTATCTTTGGAAAATGACTATATTATATTTGAGCAGATGACATTCAAGCAGATTAATGGTCTATCTATGGGAAACCCCTTGGCCCCTATAGTGGCTATTATTTACATGAATTATATCGAAAAATGCGTTTTGAGGAGCATCCCTGATACCATTCTATGGAAACGCTACATAGATGACATTTTTATTATTTGGCCTGATGGAATTTCATTGGATCAGATATTACTTAAATGTAACGGGGTAAGCAAGTCTATCAAATTTACCTGTGAGTCACCGAATAGTGTTGGCTGGCTACCCTTTCTTGATTGTGAAATCAAAAAGTTTGGTGGCAAATTTCAAACACGCCTTTTTATGAAGAGTTTTCATAGTGGTTCAATATATCCGTGGACTTCAAATGGACCCATTTCGCAAAAGAGAGCCATAGTTATGGGAGAATTTCACCGGGCCAAAACGAGATCTACTAACCGAGAAAATTTTAATTATTCTGTGGATAAGGTGATCAACAGGCTTATCGCCAACGGCTATCCGAACGACTTCATTCAGAATTCTCTGGTGAAATTTAACTCTAAAGAAAGGCAATATGGAGCAAATTCGAATGCTCCGTCCAACTCTCATAGACCATTCTTCTTGAAAGTCCCCTATGTAGATGAGGTTAATAAACGTAAGATGAATTCCCTTTTAAGAAGGACTGGTCTGCAAGACAAAATTAAATTTTCTTTTAATGGTGGCAATAATCTAAAGACTTTACTGCATCCTCCAAAGGAAAGGAAGCAATGCAATAGTGACTGTGATACTTGTGCCTGTGCGCTTCATCCAAATAGATGTCACAAAAAGTTTTTGATTTATGAAATCACTTGTAAAGTTTGTAATCAAGTGTATATTGGTGAAACAGGTCGGTCAGTACAGACCAGACTCCGTGAGCACATTTTTAAGGATAATTTTTCAGCAGTGAAATTACATTTTCGTGATACACACAACACTGACATTTCTACGAGTTCAGTTATATGGAGGATTCTTCATGATAATCTGAGAAGTGTCACTAGGAGATGTTATTTGGAATCTAAGTACATTTCCAAGGTCGATCCTTCTCTTCTGATGAACCATTGTGTGGGACGTAATCTAATGTACAGTTCTTGATTTTATTTGTGAATATCTACTTCTTTTCCTGTATTTTATCTTATGACTATCTTACTTTCCTACTTTGTGAGTATTATGTAGCTTAGGCCTATCGTACGTGATGTATTAATTTCCCTAGTTTTGACCTTGAACTTTTGTTGTAAACATACCTCATTGCTATAACTTTGCGAATCTCTGTGTCCAATATTCACACGTGAACAAGCTTGCCTAAGCGAAACGTTGTGTGAAACCAATACAATTTGTATCCGAAGAAGTTATTCTCGCTCTTGAGATAAATCTGTCGTTGGTTAAATTCAGATTCCTACCCATAGGTTCGAGAAACCAAACTCTAAGATCAAGGCTACGGACGCTTTTATCTAGGATGCCGTGCAATGAATTTAAAAACCTTTTTAAACTCGATAGAAGGAAATACATCCGGGATGCAAAATGATTAATAAAAGACATCAGCGTGAAAAGACAATGCCACTAAGAAATCCGCAAACTTCATCATCATGCATGTTTCCTTATCTTAGGATTGCGCGCGCAGCGCAAATTTTTGAAATATGCGTTCTTAAACGATCTAGAATTCATCTTAGGTTAATAAATTCAAAATCCGGGACAGCATTTTAACTTTTCCGGGACATCCGGGACAGCTCCAAAATCCGGGACTGTCCCGGAAAATCCGGGACAGTTGGCAGGTCTGAGTTATGTTTGTGACACTGTTTGAGATATCAGCAAAAATGCTACCACATTTCGGCAACAGATAATCTTAGTGCGTCATGAAAATAATGCAGCCACTAAAAAAATGAATTATTTGTTTTGAAAATGCATCACTCCTATCTTAATGTGAAGCCAATTGACAAAAACTTGCACCATTTCAAAATCAAAATCTAGGCTTTCAAGTGCCCTTAACAAAAGTAGGACAAAAGTAGGATACGAAAATCTGAAAAAGTAGGATAAAAGTCGGATTTTAGTGCTAAAAGTAGGATAGTCTGTGAGGAAATTATGACGCATTTGCAAAAATCAAATCGGACGTTAACACTTTGCGATACATAAAGAGTGCGCAGATGTATGCGCGTCATCAAATGAAGAACGAAACACTGGTGTAAATATCAGTATATTAAATATATCAAATGTTTTAAAACAATGTATCTGAAAACAATTTACGTTCATTCTTATTATAACAAAATATCCGCATAAGTACCAATATCGCAAACAAAAATACAAGTTCAAGATATGAGGAAATGCCTTAAACAAGTTAGAAATGTCAGTCAGCACAAAAATTATTGAAATTTTGAATTATCTATACATGATTTACGTTAAAGCACTGAGGAAATGCATAAAAAATTGAAAATGTCAATCAGTACTTACGATAAATTTTTTTGAAATGTTGAATCAAAATACACAGATTTCGAGTTAAAGTTTTGAGAAAATATACTGGTACAGCAAATTTTACTGTTGTACTCGTATAAAAATGCAAATATAAATGTAAGCACTATCAATTGAAATTGCTGAAAATAGAGAACGTTGACATCAAAACATCATCCCTATTTTCTTGCATTGATACATTTATCCAGAACTTTTCGTTGATTCGCCTATATTTCTTGTATCTCTTCATGCATTTTCTCCAACACCTCTGGAGCGGATGACATTTTCTTTTTGGCTACTTCTGTCAGTCCTTATACAACAAGAAACTTCCGAAAAGCCCTTCGATTTGATGGCTTCATGCAGGCGTTTTTCCGCTTCGTTATACAGATTCTCTGATAAACGCAGATTGCTTTGTGCCTCAGTTTGTGGGGCAACTACGCAGTTTCTCTGCTTTCCAGTGTACTTTTTCTGTTCTCCAAAGCTTTCAGGATCCGTCGTTTCTCTAAAGATTCTCTTTTCTTTTGCTCTTCCTCAAACTTTTTCTTCGCTATTTCTTCTTTTTCTGGGACGATTAAAGCAGAATAGGCCCGATAAGCAACTTTATCAGATCTTAATAATTCCGGCGATATTGTCATGAGGTACACATTTCCTTGGCCTATGACTTTAACAACATCATTCGCCAAGCGAAGACCGTTAACTGACTCATCTGACAATAACACACGTTCACAATGGCCACAGTGGCAACAATGTCTTCGCTATGAGATGGGCTTCACTCAACGTCGGCGTTACCGTGTGCAAGGGACAAAACGCCATGCACAAACGGTGAGAACTCGTTGCCGTGGCAGTTCAATAGCATTCTTCTCTTGCAAAACAGTATTCCAGAAATCATCGATTCGCTTGTATCCTGATGTTTCGATTTCTTTGTACAACTTATCCCGAGTTTCTTGTTACTGATAAAGCTTGTATTAGTCAGCCAATACATCGATTTCCGATTCATCAATGAATGACATTTTTCGTGCAGTGCGTGTTGTTGAGTCGGCTCCTAAAACAGACCGTTGCATTAAAGGATGTAATGCGGCCAGATCTTTCAATATTCTGCTCTGTAGAGGAAGACGGTTGGTGAGAAATTCGGTTATGCGCTGGTAACATTTTCGGATTTTCCCAATTGCACCTATCCTTTGTTCCGGCCTCATCGCTTTCAACGCAACATTCCTTGTTGACTATCAGACAACAATCTTTTCATACGACAACTGATTCTTCTCTGCCTGCAAATCGATATGCAAGAGCTGATGACCTCTGTTATCCCCGAACGCATCCACGGTCAGAAACCGAATCATGACAGCTCCTGTCAGTTCCGAGAGCTGTTCATTGAGGATGTGAATTATCGGCTCCTCTCTTTGAAAAAGAGTAAGAAAGGGATGAAAAATGTCTCCCAGAATCGCCATGAAAATGCAACTGAACCTCGACTGAAGGGTCTTTCAGTTTCTGACAAATTCTTCTCCAACGTTCATTCACTTCCAATTTTTTCTCGGTCTTGCTTCGAGCCTCTTTAGGAATATCTTTCAGGAAATATTCCTCAATTGCACGGTTGGGATCAGCATCAATCAACGACATTGCACGTGCTTGGTGAATGATTTTTCATCAAAGCCCATGTTCAACAGCGTTTTCGAAAAATCTTCTTTTCGACATGGTGATGCTTTGGGGTAGAAGAACATATCCAACACAAACTGTTCAGCTTCCTCTCAGAACTCCTTCACTCCCTCTCGAAAGGCATTGTGAATAACACGAAGATTGCAGGGTATGAATGGTGTAAGATCTCTAGGACCAATCTCATTCTTGTGCTCGTTGACCTCGTTCAAAATGGATTTGTTGACGTTTGGACCATCTCAGTAAACTGATGAGCAGCTTTAGCGGCAGTTCGAGTCCTTCTTCACTCAAAGTCTGGATAATGGCTTCAGAAACCTGGTCACCTTTGGCATGGCTGAACATCAGAGCCTTCAAAAAATGAACTTGAATTTGACCCGTTTTTTCAGACCAATATCTGACAAGCAAGTCACATTGCTTCCGGTTTTGTGAATTTTCGGTTTTGTCAAACATCAATGTGAATGTAACTCCAGATTCGCGTATATCTTTACACAATTATCGTCGGAAGTGGGGACCCAAACCATCCGAAATAAGGTAAGATACTTTTGTTTTGCTGAGTGAAAATTGTTCAGCAGCATCACATGAAAACATTCTTCCGAACAGTTTGGGCAATTGCTCACAAGAAGATTAACTGTAGTTGGAATGAGCAACCTTCATAGCCCAAAGAATTTCTGAGATGGCAACTTTCTCGTTTTCAGTTATTTTGACTACTCGCATCACTTCGTTTGATCTATCCGTGTTAACAGTCGAAGGTTCTTCTGTAAAGCAAGCTTGAGGTCTACATTCGAAATGTCGCTGTGTCTTTCCAAATCTGGCTTTAGAAAGATTGACATGCTTCTTTCTTTCAGCATGATTGAGAACTTACCTCAGACCGGTATTGTCATACTGAATTGATTTAGTACAAAGAATACCCCTCAAAGAATATGCCTTAAATGGACTGGCCTTGTCGGCTCGACAACATGACTTAATTTCTTAATCAGAACTATCTTTCTTAGAAAGCCATACAGTTTAAAATCTAGTAGGATTTTGAATCAATATTGGTGTCGCATCACTACGTGCCTCGTTGCAAAGTTGATGACTGATAAAAGCAAGGAATATAATGTGATTGAGGGTGATTGGATGAATACTTCGATAATGGTGGGACGCTTGATACTTTCGATATTTTGCATTTTCGTTTTGCAGCTACCTCTCAGCAGTGCTTAAGATCTATACTATTGAATCCTCTTAATGGGTATACTATCTGTGCAATTGACATTTTCGATGTTTTTTTAATAGGCAGAAGTGCCCATATCGTAAACTCGTCCAGCAAACACATTAGGTCCCATTTGGTAGGGCATGTAATTTTGTGAAAAGGCAAAAACAGTGACAGGGAAATTAAGATGATGAACCTCATGAAAAACTGATGAAACTATGCCGCGGTCTGTGATGTGAAAATTTATATCAATATATTCTACGCTTTCTTTATTGCTCCCTATTCTGACAAGGTAGCTGGAAAGCTTCAAGACAAGGTAGGTAAATCTGTGGCATCAAGGAATCCTTTTTTTGTAATTAATAATGCATGAATCATCGATGCATCTAGTCATTAGATAGCAATCTAATCAACCTGCACTTCTGATTATTAAGTATACAGGCCACAGTTTGAAATAAATTTGCAATGTAAAAGAAGCAAATCTGCAAGATGAGGACTGCAATTGCCACCCGTTGGAATGCCTCCTACCTCTTGAGAGATTAGTCTGCCGAACGTAAGATAATTAAGTTATATTCAGGAACGGGTATGGTTGCTAAAATTGCATTGAAATACAGTCCGTTTCATAAAAAGTGGATCATCCTAAAAATTTGACTAAATAAAACATAAGTATGATACAGAAAGCATTTTTCATGTTATTTCATGTCCCTAATATATTTAAATGTCCTTATATAATCTGATAAGCTATGATACAGTAACGGTTCTTAATAAGCTAGTATTTTGTGGCCCTACCCTTATTGTCAATGACATTACCAATTCGTCTAGGCATTGATTCGATGATATCGTTGATTTTTGACTGATCTAGCTTTCTCCACTCTCTTTTTAACAGTGACGTAAGTTGTGATACGCCATCTGTAGGTAGCAGTGAACGACGAACGTTGCGTTTTAGAATACTCCATACATTTTCTATGGGATTCAGATCAGGAGAACGAGCTGGCCAAGATAATGTCCTAAGCCCTAATTGAGACTTGCATAAGCTGACTCTACTACTCCTGTGACACGTAGCATTATCATCCATAAATAACCAAGTCGATGGATCACCAAGTTGATCTGTCATTTGGCCAATGTTCATTCGTAAAACATTCACATAGCGTTCAGAATTCATGGTTCCTTGCTGTATGTGAAGTTCAGAGCGGCCATTGGTCCAAATGCCAGCCCAAATCAGTAGAGTCGACTCAATAAGTCTTCTACGAATAGTTGACTTAGAAATAGACGAGTCTAGTACAACCATCTCAGTCAACGAGAGACTTGGATCAACTTTAACAAATATCAAAATTAGGCGGTCTCTACGTTTGGATGTTTTTGCGTGGACGGCCAGAGCCCTCTTTGCGACAGAGTCGAAAATCATCATTATGCCATCGATGCACATTTGTGTAAGGGACATTTAGTCGCTTGCTTGTAGCTCACAAAGAAAACCCTAGTTCTAGCAAGGCTGACACTTTGCCTTTTGTGAATGCGATCTCGTTATTGTTCATTTGTGCTTTGTATTGTTTTCAACCGGTAAGAGATAGATTTCTAGCTGAAAGCAATCAGGAGTGCTGCCAACACCACCGCAACGAAGTCAGGAAGCTATGGAACATGAAGTCCAGTTAATCACATGTAGCAGTTACATTATTGTTGATGAAAAATGGTGCTATACTGGCTCTGATTGACCGATTTTCTTTATTTTTGCTTTGCTTGATAGCTTTTGGCTTGTAGAACAACATATTACATAACAAAGGAAAGAAATGTAATTTTATAAGAGTGAGGTATGATTTTGTGTAACATTGCTAAATGAAGATCAAATTATCTACTACTTTATTTATCTATAACAGGAAAACAACTCAATATTCATGCTTGAAATTTCCAACAATGATATTAGTAAGCACAACTGACATATCTTCCAAATTTCAGAGAAATTCGTTCAAGTTTGGCGGAGTTAGACAAAGTTGAAGTTAAGGCGATGTTTAAGGGTGATCCATTTTTTATGAAACAATCTGTAGTTACTTCAAAAGTTGCAAAAAACGGACGAAATAACTGCTTGAATGCTTGCTTGAAATGGTTCATTTCCACATGCACAGCATTATTATAAAATGATTCTTGAACATTTACTTGCTCTAGTGCTTCCTTGAACACTTTTCTTGCTCGACTTAAAGCTAGTGAAGCATGTGGTAGTGGTGATATTAGTCTCATTTTCTTGAAAGTAGCGGTTGATGCTTTGGCTGAACCGTTGTGTTCTTTGCACAATCTTTCTTTTAGGACTGGCATTGTGCCTTGACATCTGAAAAATTTCCGATGTATGTCATGTACCGAAATCAGAGCCTGTTAAGAATGACCAGCTGAGACCTGTATCCCTCCTGCCAATTATGGAAAAGATATCGTGAACCGCTATTGAACTGTTATGATGACTGTCAGCATGCCTATCGTTCTCAGCTTTCCACTGTCTGTGCCTTGATTATGATTCATGAAACCATTTTGAAATATCTTGACGATGTTACTCGTATTGTCGGTGCTGTGCGTGTCGCTACCTTCGATATGTCTCGTGCTTTTGACTGTGCCTCATCTTCTTTAGTCACTCCTACTGAGTATGAATTTGCCTGATTACGACACTTTTGTAAAATGGGTCAAAAATATTTTGTGTCAGCGCAAACAGGTGCGCCAGGTTAGGATGTGAGAAAAGTTCATCTGCATCAGCCACCAGTGGGGTCCCTCAGGGATAAGTGTTGGGACCAACTTTATTCGCTATAGAGCGATAAATTCAACTGTTCCTATCTGCAAATATACAGATGATGTCACAGTTGTCGTACCGATATTCAAAGAGCAATTCCACGATGTTAAGTTAATTAATGAAGAAATCAAGAATTTTGAAAACTGGTGTTATGATCACAAAATGTTCATCAATCGAGGACAAAAATTATGAATGTCAATTTCAGTTTGACTTCAATTTCAGTCATCAACAATGGACGAGTGTTGGAAATCTTAGGACTTTGTTTCAATGAAAATTTTCATTGGGTTGATCATGTCGATTATATTGACAAGAAGTTGTCTCAGAGATTGCATATTTTGCGTGTATTGAAATCTATTTTGACACATGATCAGCTTGTTTCTATCTTTTTTGCTATCATTCTATCACTTATTGAGCTTCTCAAGTTTTCATAAATCCAGGTCACGCTTTTGATAATAACATTGAATCTTACAAACTCATGTCGAAGCAAAAGAGTGTTGCTTCCTCGAGTTCGAACACAACGTAGAAGGAATGGTTTTTGTTTTTTATGTGCCAAGATGCATAATGAGACAACACAAGCTTCATTTGAGTTGAGTCTTGTCGTGCTGTCATGTCAGTTTATGACTAATTTTGTAGTTGGTTTTAGACCTCCTTCGATTCTCCATAGGGTCGTTTTTGCTCTCAATAGACACTCATTTACTTTACTTTACAAGTGCTGCAGTGCAACAAATCTCCATCGACTTTTAATTCACTACATTCGCTAGCCAATTCATTTGCTTTCCTAACACAGGATTGTTTGAATTTCGGCATGCAGTAATGGAACTCTAGATGGCAATGAACCATGGAAACAGTGATAATGAATTGAATATGCTATAGTAGTTGCAACGTTGAAGAGAGCAGCAGAAAAACCTGTTATCGATTCAACGCTGAATGGTCAATCAATAGCAGAGGTGCATCTTGTCTGAGACACGATATGTTAACCCTCGCCCCACTGGGGTGTTTTGACAAACGTGCTCTGGTTTCCGAAACTAAAGATACAAATTCAAGACAAGATGCTACACCAAAAGAAAGCTCTCATCATGACGAGTCAGAATATTATCACTTTTGATATTTAATGTCACTGTGGAGGTCAAATATAGGGTAAAAGGTCAAAAGGATGATTTTTTACCATGGTTATTATTTTTTGCACTATCTCAGAAACCATTTGACCAAATTCAAAACAAAATACACAAATGAAAGTTCTTATGATGACGAGTCAGAATATCATTGTTTTGATATTCAAGGTCACTGTAGAGGTCAAATGCAAGGTCAAAAAGATGATTTTTATTATGGTTGATCTTTCTTCTTTATCTGAGAGCAATTTTCAATTTCGAATTAAAAACGTAAAGTCTAAATAGAATGTACAGGTGAATTATCATTTTCTGCTCAAATTGACACGAGAACACTTCCTTTTATAAATTCGAATAGTCTTAATATTAAAAAGGACACCTGAAAACATTCAAAGCGAAAGTAGGGAAAAATCCGACAAATCTGACGAACATTCAAATGTTAGAAATCTCATTTTAACAAAAGTATTCAGCCGATGTTATTCAAAATTGGTGGAAAGCTGTGGAGTACATTGAAAAAAAGCTCTCTAAACTTTGGAGCTTGTATTATCTTCCTTCGTTCAGGAGCTAGATAAAAAGTTTCGTTAGGGGGGGGGCGCTCAGTGCCCTCCCCCAGTGGGGCGAAGGTTAAGATATAAAACCAGCCAATTACAAGTCCTCATCTCCAACAGATTCAGTTTTTCAGTCGAAAACTTCGAAGTAGATTTCTCGGAAAACATGCTTTCACGCCAATGGTCAGGTTTCCGTCCTACATACTGGAAAATAGTTTTTCATAGCCTATTTTTTAAAAAAATTAGTTGCTTAATCGGAATTATCATTCATAGTTGATTATAGATAAATAACTATAATCCGGCCCTTGTTACAGGCCTATTCAAAGATAATAAAATCAATTAAATAACAATTATTCACAAAAAACAAGAAAAAAACGGTACTTACGAACTTCCTACAAAGTCGTGGAATTTAATTTTTCCTTCTGTAGTATCTGCTTCAAAGTTGGGAAACTCTGCACCAAGTAGAAGTGTCATGGTTATTTCTTCGCAGAATTATCGAATGACTGAAAAATCAATTCAAATATGAAATTAGATTGCACTGAGTGACTTACTTCCTAAGACGGAAAAAAGAAAATTATTAGAAGTCACAAAGTTGAAAGTGATGGGTTGCGTCCACGTTACAAAGTGGCCCATGTTGACTTTGATTCTGGTTTCCACATTGGCCTGACATTTCTAATTTAGATGAAGCCCTATCTTACAACAAATCAGATCTTGTCTTAGACTTTAAGGACAGAAGTATAAAATGAAACATACTCCCACAAGGCATCTAAGAACTAGGAATTCAAGGAGAGCAGATTATCGCGTATCAATTTGGCAACATTACTTTTAGCAAATGTTAAATAAAAGGTTTTTTAAAAAAATTGCTTGATATTAGAAATAATACAGGGTGAATACACAGCGGTGGGCACAAAAATGTGGCGGTAATGCTGATCAAATATGCCTAATATGCGGCGCATGCAGATGTTTATGAACTATGCCTAATATGCGGCTCATGCATATGCGCATGCTTATGTTGATTAAGTAGGCATAATATGCGGCGAATCCTCATATTGATGAAGTAGGACTAAAATGCGGCGAATACTCATGTTGATGAAGATAGCCTAATGTGCCGGCGCAGGCACATACGAGTGTATGTATTATATAATGGATAACAGTCCTACAAGTAGATACAAAAAGAAGCAACTTTTGAAAATGCCCATGTATGCATCTACATCATCGTTCTATGAACTGCAGTGCTGTATTTTGATTTCTGCCACCGCTTTGCCCACAGTATCGAAGAAATAGCATTTTCGTATAGATTAGAAATACCGAAGTATCATTTATACCGTTCACAATCAAACATAAAGTTTCTCTATAAGCCTCGCCAATTGAACAAATCAACTACCTGTGATGATGGCTGCATCAGACGTCACCTAGGACTAGGCCTATCTATACAGTTTACTATTTCTTTGCCCATTTTCGTAATAATCATATCCATGCTAATTTTCTCTCAGTGGAAGCATACCATAGAAGGTCGAAAAGTTCATTAACGGTTGTCGGTGATCATTGACTTAAATAGAGATAACAAATGATTGAGCTTTCTAGTCGATGGAGGCTACCCGGTAATCGCGGCATATTGCTTCTTGTGTCAATTCAATCACTCGTGTCGTGACGAACAGCAGTTCGTGACAAACAGTCTGCTTGTCTTCATTTTTCGAATATAAACGTTTCAGTTCAAGATAATAAATTGATCTACGTGCTCCATTAAAAATCAAGCGAATAATAGATAGAATGAAGAAAATTAGTTCGACTGCAGTTTTCAGCAAAAATTCTCAAATTTTATGTTCGAGCTAAATTTCGCACACCTACCAACCTGTTTCCGTTTAATTTTTGAAAAATAATTTGTAATCCACATGGTCTGAATCGTTCATAATACACGAATGACTGGTTAATCTATATATAACATGCATATATGACAAAAATGTAAGTCAGGTGTCATTTATCAGCTGGCTTGCTGCTCATAAAGTGACAGCGCTGAATGATAAATAACAGTTTATTAGAATAAATATGTCATTTCAAATGCCACAATACCTTAAAGAGATTGAGTGCACGACAGTCTTCCCAGTCGGCAGTGGCGCAAATTTTCGCGCCTAACTGAAATGACTTAGAGACTAGCGATCGTGGGGTCAACTCCACACCTACTACTTCAGCATGATCACACCGTGCACTAATATTCCTGGGAAGCATGCCACATACCCTGTTAGCAAAAAAATTGTAAAAAACAACAGCTAAGTTAATCAATAATACCTATTCAAAACTGATATTCAGACATCATGAGAGGTTTGATTTTACTTGTGCGATTCAGATGCCTATTTTTCAGCTATCTCCACGGACCGCGTGGATGGCCCTGCGGGTCTTCTTAGGCGGGTTGTACCTAATGCAGCAGCAGAAACAACAGAACCTCATGCACCCATGGAAAATACGAGTGGAAAACAACTATTAGTGAGCAGCAAGCTTAAATTCATGAAACACAACGCTGTCTAATAAAGCATTGAAGTATCTAAATATGCATCAGTCCTTCTTCGGAATGTTGGACAAGCCGATCATTGCCATTTCACAGGCTTTCGGTTTTAGAACGTTTTGAGTTACTCGAACCGATTCTTTTTCCTTTTTCTTTTGTAGCTGCCCCTGTACCCTCCACAAAGCTTCAATCTCTTCGTCACGGCTGGCAGTTGCTCTCTGTGCGCTGAGCAACAACTGGTGAGCTGCCTCCTTCTCTTTCAACTTCGCTTCGATTTCTTTCTCCTTCTGCAACAGCTCCTCCTCGAGACTCGAAATCCGCTTGCTGCACTTCTTTTCTATCTGGACTTCGGCAATAAGGGATGCCTCCAATTCCTTCGCACGCTTCCATTCTTCTTCTGCTGCTTCATCTTTTAATCTTTGGCGATAGGAAGTGTGGGCACTATTGCACATGCTAATCAAGGATGCAGTCACAGGAAGTGAGGCTGGAGTCCACTTCCTTGATTCCATGCAGGAACGCGACACAATCAATGCTTTGACAGTGGCTGGCTTGATATTCAGTTAAAACGTTTTTTTCAATCACAAAATGTGAACATGAAAAATAGTCACAAGTCACAATTGATATTAAGTCTAAAGAAAAAGAGAGCTTGAACACAACACTCACAGCCTCACGACCTATAAGGAAGAAAATGACGTGTATTTAAAATGTAGGAGCAAAAAATTATGTGCTGCTCATTGCTAAATAATATTGCTGCATGTGCGGAAAAAGCTTAAATGGGCAGCAAGTCATCAACGATAAACAGGAAATAGGATATCTATACGTGCGCAGAGCATGGGAAATCAGAAAATAGTGATAAGTCAATAATCACATTCAGTCATATTCATGCAGAGTAGCAACTTCGAAAGTAATAAACATGCATTTTTTCAATAAATTGTGCCTAGGACAAGTACAGCAAACTTCCATGTTTGCTGAAATCTGATAATCTGCTTGTCCCAAAATTCGCGCATTTCATTCAAATATTTTCGCGCCTTGCCCACAGAATTCGCGCATTCGCGCCTGACTGGGAGGACTGGTGCACGAATAGACAACAGCTCTGGCTTAAGTTGTCAAGACTTATCAAACGACAATGGCAATGTGAGCACTGGCGAGTTTATAGGAGGGATTACTGTATTATATAAATACCAATTCTTGCCTGGAAATCTATAATGTGCTAAACGCACTTTCACTTTGATGCATACTCGCACAAGCACGCATGACAAAATCGCACATTTCATGTTGAACACATGCATGCATAAAATCCAAATAACAAAAGCAACAAAAAGTTCCTAGTCAATTATGCTGTCGTCCGGAAAATTGAAGTGGCTATTGTGAAAAATGCTGTTTCCGTAATCACATCACCACGTCGTCTTAGAAAAACAACATTTTCACAACGCTTTAGCTATTGAGGATTTTCAAGATAAGGAATAGGTAAATGATCAAACACATGAAATGATTATAACTTCCTTATCTACTTCCATTTTTCAGTCTACTTGTAAGTAACAAAATTAATAAGATGTTCCGTTTTTTCGCGAAAATTTCATGATCCCATTTTAGCAACATGGCGTCAAAAAATAGTGAAAAGTCATAATGCGATATTTCCAATGCTTCGCTTGAAGCTCAACCCGTGTCATGGGAAGAAAGGAGATGGTGCCTACAAACTAAGAAATTAAGAATGCTAACATCATGATGCATAGATAATTTTCATAGACAACGGAAGATAATAATCTCAGTATTCTCAAATGACTTATCTTTCGATTTGTGATGATCAATGGCGAAAATCAACTGGTCAGCAAGAAATCAATCAATGCTTTTTCTGCACCCATGTAAATGCTCAATAAATATTGAGCGGAGGAATGAAATTTTTCTTCCACAAAATGCTTCACGAAAAATACTTCAGCAGAGCATGCTTAAGCAGTAGAAATTCATAAGCAAATGGATAATGACGCATTCGATCGCATTTACCTAGACAGACGCATGCGCAAAAAGCTTGGATAAGGAATACTCAATGATTGAATAACTGCTGTGAGTCATTGAGCTGGTTGGTTTAAGTAAGGGTTGACACTTCAGAGAGACAAAAATTCAGATTTAATGAGTAGCTGCTATACAAACCAAAAACAGACTGTAAGTCTTCGCTAACTATACACTGAGCCCTTTCTGTATCAGAAAAATTAAAACAAGCATGATCTTCAACCGAAAGGAAAGCATTCAAGATTAGAAAAAATAATCGAAAAAAAGCATAAAATTGAAGTTAGGAGCGGTTGATCAAATCTAGAAATGTCGAATTTTTTGAAACTATTTAAGATGTAAATGACAATCGTCTTATTCAAAGCTCTTCCAAAAGCTACATATAATTTTCAACTCAGGTATGAAGTCATTATAGTTTGGTTTTTCATTTAGAGCATTTAGAATTATCCAATGACTTGTAGTTGGTTGACTTGTAATCCTACATATCTCGTATATAGCTCGAAGCAGTGTGTCCATGCACGTGATTAATACAAGCATGATGTAATTGAAATAAAATTGTACAGAAATACAGACGAATATTAGGTATGCATGAAATAAGTATTCTAGATTTATTGTCGCAGTAAGCAAGTTTGTAAGATCTATCTAATAGTCATCAAATTTCGAATTAATGATGTACCATAATCAACTGCCAGGTACATGCCGCACACGCAACAGCATGATTGACTTACCTCCTATATCACTAAAAAATGTAAATCTTCAAACCAGAGGCGTGCAAACCGAGTCACATCACGAACGGCTAAGCAAGGTTACAGATAAAAATATTATCTTGACTAAAAATCCCGGAACCGTTTTAGCCGATGAGATCTGTAAGACAAGTAATTTTTAAGAATTTTCTACCAACGCGCAATATCCGTTTGTATGCACGCTGTAGGCTAAAAAAGATCGTCTCGACTAAAAAATCGGAGTCGTTTTAACCAATGAGATCTGCAAGACAAACATTTTAAGTAGGTTTATGTTTCTATCAACGCGCAATATCTGACTGTATGCACGCTGCACGCTGCTCTCTCGCCCACAAAGCTTAACTGAATTCAGAAAGACCCACCCACGGGTTCAGTGAGACCATTCAGTGGCTCCGTCTGTGATGTGGTCAGCTCCAATTCGTAGCTAATGGAATGTGACATGCATGAGTTACATTAGAGGTGGGTTATAAAATCGAAGTATTTCAAATCACTTTCAGCACCAGCTCATTTTGCAAACACAGAGTAAATCCTGCAAACACTATAAATCCTCGGGGTAATTTGCAACGAAAAAATGACCTGGGATAATCACGTGAAGTACATTTGTAGAAAAGCAAGTCACCGAATCTACCTCATCAAGCGTCTCAAGAACCATATGTCAACGGGTGATCTTGTCCTGCTATATAATTCAATTATCTTATCGATTCTGGAGTACAGAGCACCACTTCTTATTGGTATGAACAATCAAAACTCAGACAATATTGAAAAAATACGCCGTAGAACTCATCGCATTATCTGTGGAGAAGGATGTCAATGCTCAGCGCTTACGCCTCTGAACCTTCGTAGACAAACGGCCAGTCTAAAATTATTTCATGAACTGTCTGATCCAAGTGATGTGCTCGCTACACTTCTTCCCCTTACCCTGCCACGCTCTAGGAAGCTTATTGTGCCATTTTCAAGAACACTAAATCGTCAGATATCTTTCTTGCCGTTTTGCATTTCTCTTTGTAATCGATTGTGCTCACAGTGTATAGCAACGACTGTGTTCTTTTTTCCTTTATTCAGTGACTTTTTTTCTCTTTAGTACAATTTCATGCTTTTCGAATGAATTGATTTATGCATGAAACCTGTCTGCAGTATAGTTGTCTTGTAAAGCTGATTATCATTATGACAAATATGCATCTACCACTATAACATGAAGGTGGTGCATAACCCTTCTTTCTCCAGCTTTGAAACTCATCATAGACATGAAGTTCGAAATCATAGTTACCCCACTGTTATAATACACAAATGTTAACGAAACAGATAGCAAATATCGACCATCACTCACCTGAAACTAGACTAGAGCAGAAGTTAAAATTCTTTATGCAGTAAAGAATAGACTTGCTTGAATTCCTTGCAATTTGTTTCTACCGCATTATCAGAGACTTAGGCCATATACGTACATATAATGGAAACGTTTTTGATCATCCATTTGTTAAGATGAAATAGGTATACCAAGTATCTTTAATCAAACACAGTATTTGACCTCGAATGAACGCTGTCGTGATACATCGGTGCGATGCGACTTGGGCGTCAGAGAATCACACTGAATAATTTGGTTCCACAGTCCAAAAATTTCCACTAACACCAATATTATGCATTCTACATTAGCTAGCTGACTGACGATAGATGCTGATTAAAAAATACAGACCTCAGTGAAAAAAATACAGACCATTTACAGACTAGTCTGTAAATACAGATCAAATGGCAACCCTGTTTTAAGAGGTCAATCAATCACTCCATATTCGCCTGACAAATGACAGCGTCCGAAACAATCAATAAAGTCCGAATAAATTCATTTTCAGTCTACCAAAGTGATTTCCTACACTGCTCCGATCACAACATCGATTTGTCGACGGAAATAACAGCATATTGCTGGTCATCATTATAGGTAGGCTATAAAGATTAGTCAAATAAGCCATGGCCTCAGAAGAGATTGGCCAATGTCACATTTTTACTATATTTGTGTCACTCTATGTGGGTAGCCAACGTATTCACCTCACAATAATTGGGAATTGTTCGCGATTGGTGAAAACCCCAGTATGGCTGGAAGTTACCATCAGAGAACTCTTTTCTCTGATGATTGCCGGTAGTGATGGTCGAACGATCTCGGCAATTTGAAAAGTGACGTTTTTGTCTTAAGGCCAACATCAGCCATACTGGGGTTTTCACCAATTGCGAACAATTATGTTATACCCAGGTCCGCTATTTACCACAATAATTGGGAAGACAATTAGGACGTGGGAATATCAATTCAGGTTTTACATAGGCCAGCTTGATTCACAATAAAATTGCAATTGCATTGAATGCCTGTCAGCTTCTAGCTATTGACTCATGAACATAAATGCATTTTTGTAGGAAATGGTGTGATTATAATCTCACAAGAGCAGTAAATAGAGGAACGAAACTACTGTATCTTCAAATTTTTCAGATGACCGTGCAGAATGTTAAAAGCTTTGACTTTATTGTGTTGTTGTATGAATCTCGCTTTTGTCACATCCCATGTTTATGACAGCTTGTCCATAACTATTCTGACAATCAGCATCTTGACTGATGTGTTCCGGCTCAGAAATATCTCGTCATTCAATCCTTTTATGACGTGCTCTTGTTGCTCGAATCAAGGAGTCTGAAAATGCTTTGAATTGTGACGAATATTTGACTTCATATTAGTGTTCGTAATCCGTCAGCTCAGAATTTTCGGGCAACGTTTTTTTTGACATGCTTCAATGAACGCATGCACTGGCACATGTACTTTCGTAGGTGTGCGTTTATGCTAGTCTTATATTACAGTACATAATGGCTCTCATTTTACGAGTAAGACACCTGTGAGTGAGAAAGAATGAGACAAAGTAATTATTTCAGTATTTTATCAAAAAAATATGTGATACGCATAACTATAAAAAAACCAGAGAGTTCAAACATATTCAATACATGGCTTTATTATGTTTGGGTCGAAGATACATACGGCTGATGACCACCAATGGGAGACAATTTTATTACCTTAAATGCTCTTAAAGCACCATAGTGCAACTTAAGCACCTTAGTTCTCAACCAAGATAGAAATTAAGTCAAATAGAAATTCAAGATAAGCAGCCTAGATTATAATTTCTATCTTAGATTGAGAGCGATTTCATTATCGGCTCACAATGGTGGGAGCTACTTTTCCAGGCGTTTTTCTTGCAGCTACCTTGCAGAATGAAAATTCCACTTTTCTTTTGAGCACAGATTCTGCAGCCTTCATTGACACCCTTTCTTGTTGCTCCTTCAACTTGCCTTGCTGCTTCTTGAAATTATCCAGCTCCTCTTCATCTTGATGTAATTTCTGCTGTAACGGTCGCACAAGATTTATGCGTGCATAACGCTCCTTTTCCTTCGCAATATCTTTTTCTTTTTGTTTCAGATTCTCCTCCAATGATATGAATTTTTGATTGGTTGTTTCTCTGTTGCAACTTGTTCAAATAATTGCTTTCTTTCTTCTGCTGCAATTCAACAGTCGGAAAATAATTTCACGTCTTGGTGGATATTCTTTTCTCCTTTTTAGCGCACTGGCATTCTTTTCTCCTTGTAATTTTCTTTTACTCTTGAAGACACAAATCCATCATCGGCGGCAATCCAATTCTTCACTAGTAAACTAACAAGACTGAGTGACTATCAAAATCCTAACTGTTCTGGAATTCTTTTTCTTTGTGACTATATCGCCTAGGTTTGTCACAAAGAATGTTCCTGTCATTCAATTACGCAAGGCTTTTTTCCCTTATATAGTTCTATCATACTTTTATTAAGACCTTTTAACTCGATAACCATCGAACGAATAGAGAAATCTTTGAACGATGAAATTGCTTAGCTGTAGGTGTAGCATCTTCGAGAACAAAAAAAAACAAACAATGCGGTAGAAATGAAGAAGAATCCTCTATATCCAAAGGAAAGAGGTTATTTTCGCCTAAGTCTTCCTCGATTCACAATGGATCTATCAATGCATACTAAACGGATCATTCTAGCTATGAACAATATCAACTAGACTACACCGATGACGCAAACTGCATATATCCCCTGATTCTATCACTGAAAGCCCCTGAATAGTGCTAAGCAATAATCCACCGAACGGCTCTTCTTATCGTATCTCTCTCTCTCTCTCTGCGTAGCGACGTGCTGCTGTACGTACAAACTGCACCAATGGTAACAACATACTCGGTAAAAAGTAAAGAATCATAATTGTGTTATTCGATTTTCCACCACTTTAAAAAATTCAGAAGACATGAACATTGATTAGCACCGGTATTACAAAAGTATTACAAATTCTTTGACGACGCTTTCAGAAATAACTTGACTCTACGAAAAATAAAGAATGATTATGTGAAAAGTTATCTTCGTGATTCTCTGCCAGGCAACATCGTAAGGTTGCGTTGAAATAAGAGCTGTCAAAGCATAACTGCTTAAAAATTATCGGGCCGTGACGACCAGAATTTTCGGGCAGTCAAATTTTTCGGGCATTCGGGCCTGGACCCGACTGAAATCTTTACATGTTTTGCTGGATTAATCCGGCGCGCCGGCGCGCTCGATAAGCGATATTTTCTAAAAATAGAACATCCCGGCGCGCCGCGCTTTGGCCTTTGATGAAGTACATTTTAGGATACTATTCGTTCGTGCAAATATAACGCAAAAAATTGCGAATGGTAGGCTGAAAACGTACTCGTTCAAGTTAAATTACTGTGTTCGGTTAAGGCGCGCATTAACCTCATCATGCGGATTTTTATTGAGTAGAATCTATAAATAGAATTTGGTGCCGGCGCGCTTGATGTAACGATTCCAGTCAGGGACCTGGCCCGAATTCACACCGGACTACGAACAGACCTTCAGATCAAGAGAGCTATGGCATCGCATGTCATAAGTATTTAGTAATTACATTTTTGCGACATCATATGCAGGATAGATTGAAGACAATCACCGTTCACTCGGTGACTGCAAGTAGAGACCACTAGAGCCTAGACAGATGCCCACCATCTAGAGGCAGAATCATGTACCATATCAACAGCCACGATTCTAATAACTCAAAGTAATAAAAAATAAATAATAATGAACTAATAAACCAATAACTCTAGTAATAGCTCAAAGTAGAGTTAAACTCAACTTCGCCAAGAAACAGGTGTTCAGTAACGTGCTGTAATTATTTTAAAGATACACGCAAAATGTCAATCTGTTAAAATAATGATGAATTTGAACGCAACAAATCTCGCTTCACTCAGATCACTCGCTACTCTGTGTTCAATCTCATTCATGGACCAAGTTTTCTCCATTCCTATTCAATTCCAGTCCACTTTGAATCATGGTCTCAAATTCTCGAAATCATGCGATGTTCTATACTCAAAAGCATAAAGACAAAAGTGATCAAAGATTAATCAAAACACTTCTGAGAAAGAATTTTCATTCATCAATGTCAGCATTTTCGATGTCGCATTCATAAGCTCAAAATAACTACAACGCAAAATTCATTTATAGAAAAAAGAGGATATATCCCAATTATGCTGCGACATGTGCATTTAGAATAATTTGGAGTGGCTATGGAATGTTCATCATCACTTTCTCCATGGTTCTCGACCCGAATCGTCTGCTGACAGTGTTGACCAGAATCTGTTGATTCATCACGACGCTGCCAGCAGAAGAAAACTCCGTCAGGATTCCTTACAAATTGTTTCACATAGACTTCAGGTTTTTTTAGAGGTTTTTTTACAGAACTGGAAGAGACTTTTGATGAAAATCAAATTTGCAATGAAGAACTTCCCGCCCTGGTTCATGGAATAGGAGGTGAGAAAATCTATCTCATCTATCTTACGATCGTTTTAACATAGCAATCGATCTTTTGAATTAATTCAACTGTCGAAATGTAATGCTGTTTGCACATGGTTGTAAAGGATGATTGTTCAAATGATTCTGATGGGGTTCATCTTCTTTGCTGCGTATTTCAGTCGTCACATGGCGATGTATCCAGTTGATAAAGGGACAAGTTAAATTTTAGAACGAGTAAGTTGTGAATGGGCGTGCGCATGACGCAACCACCTCAACTCCACATAACCCTTTCGATTCTCTATAGTAATGGTAAAATTAAGCTCTATCTATGCTTCGTCTCCTTGCGATGATGACATCAAAGCGATTGCTAACGTAAAACAGTATTTGTGATGCGTGAGTGTCATTTAGAAGCACATCGACTGCTGCGAGCAAGTATAGCACACCAGCTTAAATAGACCCCGTGACGAGACATTTCCGGTCACCGCTCATATTAGTGCATATTTCGATGACGAAACGTCTCTGGTCACAGACTCGAAAGGGTTAATTAGGTCTGTGACCATTTCCACGGCTGAACTGACACTAAATTCCTCTATTGTACTCACAACAATTTATGGCTGCTGAGGAATTTTTGTGTTTAAATTTTTCATGTCCGTGGTAGCGTGTACAATTCTTGCATCAGGCCTGTGCTTCTTTACGGTGCTGAATCCTGGAACCTCATTCAACATCTGGTTCAACAACTGCGGTCATGTGAAAGCAGAATGCTTCGCTACATCGGTGGCATTTCAGTCTGATCGGATCGACAGCGCTACCGTGGGCAGCAGTTGAGGCCTCACACTGTTAGACGAAGTAATCAGAGAGCGAAGGCGTAGGTAGTTCGGTCATATCAAGCGTCGAAATATAGATGAGTCAATCAGGCAGGTACCGGTGGGAAAAAAACTACCGGCCCGCTTACGAAATTCATTCACCTAGCCGCTAGAGGCCATAGTCGCCGCGATTTTAGCGGCCCGCTTTCGGCCAAAACTTAAGAGCCAAAAAATTTTTTTCCTGTGTGATGCTACTGATATGTATATAATCAGTAGTATCACACAGGGTTAACTCCTAATCAGCCAGGTAAATGGAAAAAGCCAAATGGATTTTTAAAAATATTTATTCTCGAAAATGCAAACCAGCACATTTACCTTAGAGTCACAATTGATATAATTAACATCAATTTTTCACGATGTAAACCAGTCTATGTATGACTAATGTGACTGAGACGATTTACAGCAATAAAAAAACCAGCGAGATGACAGTAAAAAAGGACAGGGTAATTTGAGCAGTGGGACATAGAGAACAATAAATAGACTTAGCAAGGTTGTAATTTGATTCAATTTGTAATTTGCACACATGAAGGTATTTTAGTGCTAACACTTGTACACATTATGTTACGTTATCATTCCATGACAATTATGTGTTGATCCTTGGATTCCTTCATGCTAGCTGGAGGATTGGAAATGTCTTATGACAAAGAAGTGCTGCAGTATCACATGCTATGAAAATATCCTCAGATATCTAATCACTGCTACAGTGTACATCTCATCGATAGAAATTACTTAAATGCAAATAGAACTTTGTAATACCGCTAATAGGGCATAATCCCACAGCTATTATTTAGGAATTCATGGTTGAACCGAAAGGCTTTGACAAAGTTTCAATTTTACCTTAAGCGATTAATGAGATGAGCTTATTTTTCAATTTCATTTGCCATCGAAATTTATAAGGGCTACATCGGAAAAATATTAGAATTTAAATATAAAAGGTATTACAGAAAAAATAGACACATGTTGGTTCAATCTGATATTCTAGATTTGGTACAAAAGTTTTATTCATTACATGCAGTATATCAATGCATATATGAGAACAAGCTAACTGCATTTTATAAATTTTGTTCAGAGGCATTGTTATGGCATAAATGATTGACCTGAAGTGTGGTTATTATAGAACACTTATCATAATAATCAAACCCTAAATAATCCATTTACAAGATTGTGGGTCGAAATGTACCTATTTTTTCATACGAGGGTAGAATAGCACAGAATTGTAGAAGTTTTGGCGACGGATGTCTGGACCATGGCTTATTACCACATTTTATTCAGAAGTCTTTCAAGTGATCTAGTGGCCATATCAAATATACAATAAGTGCCAGATGAAATGCCGATTGGTGAGAGCACTCTTTTGATGGTCCCGAAACTGTTCTTGATTCACATTGTATGTGGCCGAAAGTTCCCCGATGGCCACCATCGAGCCGAAGGCGGGCCGCAGGTTCATTTCCCACCGGGGTACTCGACGAGATGGTCGAAAGTTCCCGTCCTCGTGGAAGACCGAGGAAGACATGGCTCCAAATCGTTAATGAGGACATTTTGGAGCTTGGAATATCTGCGAGTGATGCTCAGGACCGTTCTCGATGGTGAAGTCTCACATCGTCCAACCCTAAACAGAAGAGGAAAAGAAGACGTCAAATGGAGAAAGTAATTAAGTAAGGACATCTTTCTATTCAATGCAAAAGAGAACTGGTACTGTGTAATCCTCATGATTGGTACATACTGTATGCTAATACAGGGGTCGACAATCCGGGAAAACCAGGGAATTCGAAAACGACCCGGGGAAACCCTTGAAAGTGGTCATGCCCCTTGAAATTTTTAGGGATTCCTGAAAATTGTAAAGTTTAAACAAATGTACTTGGATAAAATGAAAAATGGAACGACATTGCTTTTTGTGTATTGAACATTACTTCTATAATTAAATTATATAAATGACAATAATATATAATATATTAATGACAATAATGTACTGGTCTTATTGCAGGCATGGAATTCATTTTCAGCAAATTTTTCGAAGCTATTTTCAAGGATATTGCATTATTCTTCAAAGCGAACGTGATGTCTATCCTCATTCTATAAATCTGTTTCATTGTATCATTTCAGGGATTTTCCAGAATGCCATCTTACTATATTGATGGGTTGTGTATTTTAATTGCACATGGTATTGGGTTGATCCAATCACTTCGTGATTGTATATATCTTTATCATGAACTGATATGTACAGTACAATTAAGGAGTCCTTGGTTGGTCTGAAGTTATAGTGCTCTCATTTTCGGTTCACTCAAAATCAGATACATTTCAAAGTATTATTACTGATGATGGCATTGCATTCAAATGTTATTCCAGTCGGTTTACATCGAGGTGGTACAAAAGGTTTTACAGTGGAATGCATATTTGATATGCCTATGCAACTTTCATTGAAACAATACTAGAGGTTATCACCGATCATTATGTTCAAAGCTGGTAAGGAAGGATTGTCCCTTATCGACATCCGTACATGTTCTCTAAACGTAGTCTGCGGTGCTTTGAAAACGGCTGATAAAGTTTGGAACATTGAACAATTTCTGACAAATTGCTACTATGTCTTCAGAGACACATCAGCACGACGGTCTCAGTTTTTGGTGATAAATGACAACGAAGACTTGAAATTTCCTTTGAAATTCGCTGCGACACGTTGGGTCCAAAATGCAAGCGCTGCAGAACGAATTCTTGAAATCTTGCCTTATTTTGTGACTTGCGAGAAGTTTGTCAATTTTTGATCCGAACATTTTTAAAGAAAACACATCTTGAAAGAAATTTTTAAAGAAACCTTTCACGACTTAATTCTGTCTTGGAAGAAGCCGTTGATATTAGTTGGCCAAGAAGCTGATGTCATAAAAGATGAGTTCATCAGATTCGTAAATATTCCTTCTGTTCTTGAAAAAAATGCGGAATATCGTCGTGATCAACGTCATGATTGTTTTCTTCTTCCTCTGATGCAAAAAAAATGGTGTGAGTGATCTTTTGGCGACGTTAGTCAGACGGGTGTTTGTCTTATCTCAGGGACAGGCCGCAATTGAGCGTGGCTTCAATGTCAATAAAGAACTTTTGTTGGAAAATCAACTCGAATCATCGGTGATGACACATAGGATTGTTATGATGCAATTCGTGAGTGTGCCTTTAAGACAATCGAAATATCATCTAAAACGTTGATGCATGCTCGTCACGCACGTACACGATACAGTCAAGCACAAAAAAGACAGAAAATCAGAGAAAGTTGCAAAGTCGCAGAAGACTTTGGCGAAGAAACGTTTGCAATTAGAAATTAATGAGATAAAGGAGGAAAAGTAAAAACTATGAATCGAATTAGAGCAGAAGACCGCTGAGCTCGATGCTCAGATTGCTGAACATATCAAATAAACTGAAATAGTGAGTGAGTGCGCACTTTAGGTTGCGTCAGACTGTAGTACTTGCCTAGTTACTGCTTCCATCATTGCATGAACATTATGCACCTATATACAGTTTCTAGAGTCAATGAAGAACCTGGGAGTGGAAGTCGTATTTTAACACAATTATTTCTTTTGTCATATTATTGATCATGAGAAGAAGTATTTTCTTTCCGTTCTGTCTGTTCAATTCGTTTTCTCAATCATCAACATGATTTTCGAATCACAGTAAATTCAGTGAAATCAGTGTAAGCACCATGTATTCGTTTTGTTTGAATTGTTAAACCAGTAATAGAATAAGTGTAACCCCAAATAATTGTTTTTTTTATGAAAAAATTACATTTTTGTTCCCGGCATGGTTTTATGTGCGTTTTATGAACAAAAGTATGAAACAAAGCATTTAACTTTGGTATTCATTTCGGTAAGCCGATTACGGGCTATATTAAACTTATTTTCGAAAATCGAAGAACCCTGACTCACTTTTGTATAGTCTGCCATCTTACGATAGATATTGAAATTGTTTTGGTTTTATTACGTCTATTAACGTACTGAGTGAATTTATATTGTTGTCTTATACATTTGTAGACGTCGTTTACGAACCAGAGGTGATCAACAAAAGGTGTCTTTTGAATATGAAATTGACTGTAATTCAGTTTACTTCAGTTCTGTACTAGTTTTTATGAATCATCTGTGCTTTTTATAAAACACTCATGTTTTAGCATGAAACAGACCTTTTGATTTGCATTCTACGTATTTTTATTTAATTTTGTGGCGATGAGTTAATAATTCACGGACTTAAGCATTCCAATAATCTCAAAGCTCAGTGAATCCAATAAATCATTGATCATGCATCGATATTGATAGCATTCCAAAACCATTGAGGTGTCCGGTTCTACTGGATTCAACCGTAATTTTGATAGTTCTTCAGTTGGTTGAATGTGCGCTCAATCGAACATCTATTTTCGATAGCATTTCTTTCGGATTAATGATGATATTCACTTGTATAAGCAACTGAATTGTTCTTGTCCAAATTTATCAATGGTGGAGATGCGATGTTGATATTCATACTCGTATATGTATAGACACGATTCTAGATCGTGTTTGGAAAATACTAAACTGTTTTGATCATTTGTTCCAACTTGAATAGTTTACAGCTAAATTACAAATATGAATTTACGTAATATTGAGCCTATTCCCGTATTAAGGATCTTATTGGAACAAACATATGTTTTACACATGGGAAGTCCAAACTATCCTAAGTATATATGTAGGGTAAATATGTAGCTGATTTCCGATTTGATAACATGAGCATGGACATCGGTGACAGAGTTTCTCAGCACCATTGTAAATAGAGAAGTTTTGGGAATATATTAGATAAGTGACTTCTAATATTTATCAATAAGTTGTAAGGTAAATTCAGTACCGTTTGAAAAATATTGCTGATATCCGGGAAAAATACGGGAAATTAAAATCGAAAGTCATTTTTAATCATGTTATCAATGTTCCATCCAGCAAGTGGAGAATTTTTCAAAAATTTTGCTTTGGTCACACCTACGTATATCAGTTAGATAGTTGATAATCAGCTTCCCGCCTAGATTAACATTTTCTACTTCGTCATTGTACAAAATATAATAATAAACTGAATATAATAACAATTGTTATAACACACTGCTAAGAAATCTACAATGAACGATTTACATGTAGACTTAGGTAAGAATATTTATCGATGCAGATTCTACATTGGCTCCTAACTTCCCGTTTATCATGGGTGATTTCATGAGCTCCGGCTGAGGGCTTTTAGAAGCTCTGAAGATCCGGCTCCGGGCCAATGCAAATATTCAAGCTCTGACTCCTGCTAAATCAGTGGTGACCGCAGTTGCCACTTCTATTTGTCCTATTTCAGTGTTTTCTGCGCTATTGCTATTGCACTGTTTTTTGAGCCCAAGCAAGAAAATGATAAAAATGAACAACTCTAACATGCGAGTATACCATGCTGGCCATGTGATTAGCATGATTTTCAATTTGAGTCTGAAAATAGTATATTGATGCAATAACATCTATTCCTACTCCTGAAAAATGTGTCCAGTGTAATACTTATAGAGTGATGTTTGCAAACTGCACCTCGAACTGAAAGACAAACGGATGAAAACTAATGTCATGCATTCTACGCCTTCGGACTCAGCAATTTTGAATGAAATTAACAAAAAACTTGATCTTGTAATTCAAGAAAATAGAATACTACGTGATAAAATTGCAGAGTTAGAGAAGTCTGTAGAGACTCAAAACATCGTTATCGAAAGATATGAGAGAGTTCAGCGTAGAAATAACATCATCATTCATGGCGTCGATAGTGAAGCTGAATTGCAGGATAAAGTTGAGGAAATTGCTGAAACTATGAATATTGACTTTGATGTTAATGATGACTGTTCTAGCATCCAGCGTATCGGTAATCCTCGTAAGTCTACGCGTCCAGTTCGTCTGGTTCTGACAAAGCACACCAAACGTCAAGAAATGCTTCGGGCTTCCAAAACTTTGAAACAGTCAGCTCAGTTTGCAAACATCTTCATTTCTCCAGATCTAACCCCCTTACAACAAAAGCAGAACAAGCATCTTCGAGAGAAGAGAAACGAAGAGAGGTTAAAAGAGGAAAACAGGGGAAAATCTATTCGAATAATGAAGGATGCCATTTTTATCGATAATGTAAAAGTTTATTCGCTTCCAGCAAATTTTCAATAATGGATTTTAATAGTTCATATAATCAAAGTTCTAAGACAACATATGGACTACCTCTCCTGGTTTTGACAAATATAAGATCTCTATTGCCGAAGATTGATGAGATGCGCGCTATTGCCAAAATGAAAAATCCCGACGTTTTCTTGATAACGGAGACATGGCTTAATGATTCAATTGTTGATGAGCTAGTCAGTATTTCGAATTTCACTATATGCCGGTGCGATCGACCTAACCGACAAGGAGGTGGAGTGGCAATTCTCATCAAGAAAAGCTTATCTTTCAATATTGTTGCGAAATCTGCTCCGAGAATTGGTGAAATTGAGTTCATTTCTGCGGAAATCCCTGACATTAATTTGTACATCTCATGTGTGTATATTCCTCCTCATTGTAAAGCTCCGACTCTTCTATTAATTCACGAATTCTTGTGTGATCAGGTTGACAACTTTCTATTCAAGAATCCTCATTACAAATACATCATAGCAGGGGATTTTAATCACTTTGATGTTAAATCTTTGTGTATAGATCTAGATCTCCATGACATTGTGTCAAGTCCTACACGAAAAGAAAGTGTCTTAGATCATATATTGATCTCCTCAGGTCTTCGATCGTTTTATAACATGAGCGATGTAATTTATGACTCACCAGTGGGAAATTCAGACCATTGCTTGCTAACAGCCTGGCCTCAGGAACGTTTAAAGCGAGTTGATTTTCGGAATGAGCTGGTTTATGACTTCCGCAAATCTAATATAGAGCATTTCTGTTGTGTTGTGAAGTCCCATAACTGGGATGAAGTACTGGTGGAATCGGACTTGAATGTGCAATGGAGTAAGTTCAGTCAGAGCCTGAGTGAAATTGCAGAGATCTGTATTCCGCGAAGCTATGTCTACATGTCAGACAATGATAAAGAGTGGATCACTCCCCTTACCAAGCTGCTCATCAGCAAAAGATGGGATGCCTATCGCCGCAAAGATTGGTCGCAATATCTGCATTATAAGGAAAAGGTTAAATTGGAAATAAATAAATCGAAATTGATTTGGGCGGAGAGGCTAAAAAGCGGCACAAGAGGATTGTGGAATTTAGTGAATGCAATAAAAGGGAAAAACACGCCACGTAACAGTTTGATGACACTGCTTCACAATTTCAAAAGTGAGGAACATCTCGCGAACACCCTTGCTCAACGGTTTCGAATTCAATCTACTGATGATGTAGAACATGACATCGACTCTCTTTTCGACTCAGATGACGCTGATTGTGTTGAGCAGTGGGAAATTTCGGTGACAGAGAGGAATGTCAAGAAACAACTGTCCAGGTTAAATGTGAGCAAGACTGTTCCCCCGTCAGATCTACCCCCGCGACTTTACGTAGCAGTCTGCAGTGACATTTCAAAACCTCTGACATCAATATTTCAAAATTGTATTTATTTGAAAAGCATTCCCAATCAATGGAAAGAAGGAGTTATTCACCCTATACCAAAGACCACACCATCCGATGTATCAAAAATGAGGCAAATCACCATACTACCGACGGCGTCGAAAATTCTTGAGAAGATCATATTGAACTCCGTAAGAGATAACTTTGAATTCAATTACGGCTGCGAGCAGCACGGCTTCCGTAGATGGGCTTCCACGACAACCGCCTTAGTATCTGTGCACAATGCTCTAACAAGTCAAATAGATATGACTGACACAATTGGTTCAGCTTTAATCAGCTTCGATCTCAGTCGTGCGTTTGACCATGTTCACCACATTCATCTTCTTCGCAAATTATCTATGCTCAACTTTCCAAATGGGTTCTTAAAATGGATGAAACACTATTTGCAGGGACGAACCTGCCAAGTTAAGGTTGGGAAGAGTTTGTCAACTCCCTTTGAAGTGAATATCGGTGTACCTCAGGGCTCCATTTTAGCGCCATTTCTTTTTGGAATTTACATCGCAGACTTGAAGAGTTTCCATCAAGATACGGTTGCAGTGAAGTATGCGGATGACGTCTCTATGATCATTCCAATTAAATGCTCAAACCAACCGGCGATGAATATCAAGAGCGAAATTGAGAATATGAATATCTGGTGTCATGAAAACTCGATGGTTCTTAATGAAAGAAAGTCACAAATAATGATATGTAAGAAAAATAATTATAATGCCGACATTGAGAGTATTGTACCCACGGTGAAACATCTGAAGATTCTTGGATTGACATTCTCCTGCGATCTGAGTTGGTCCAGTCACATATCTAATGTGTGTACGACAGCCAATAGACGGATGCACATCATTCGGACGCTGAAGCCTTTGACCACTGCGGATGAACTTCATCTCATATACACTTCGACCATTAGACCTCTTCTGGAATATGGCTCTCCGTGCTTTGTTGGCCTAAATCAAAGTTTAAGCAAGAAGCTTTCCCGAGTAGAAAGAAGGGCTCACAAAATAATACAATTTGGAAATAGCTTCGTATGTGACTGCAGTCTTTCCTCCATGAAACGTCGACGAGCAAACCAAAGTCAGAAACTTTTCACCGAAGCTGCTGGCAACGAATTTCACGCTCTTCATTCATTGATCCCTAGGAAGTTCGACAGAAGTGGACATTTTTGTGTTGAATGTTGCAGGACTCACCTCCGCCAAACTTCTTTCATTCCGCATACAGCGCTTTTAATGAATAATATGTTCTCTGCAAATGATAATCTCGTGCGAAAGTGACTTTCAAAGTTTCTTCTGCTTCATTGAACCGGACTTCATGCTTTGAAATGTCTACCAGTTATGATTGTTTACATTTCTCGTTGATGTATAAGTACATGTACCTCATAATCGTGATGCCATTTATTTGTGTATTGACTTTGATTTTCATTTTATTTTAAATATACACTTCTACTACTACTACTACTACTACTAGTAAAAAATGCGAAATTTAAGGTTACAACTTCAACAATACAGTCAAAATGTCAATATTTGGTTGGTCCTCCTCTGGCCTTCAGGACAGCCTCCATGCGTTGAGTTGTGTGTGTTCAATCAGCTAATTGCAATACTCTCCGCTTATTTCGGTGGTTAATGCTTCTATTACCGTCTTCATGAGATCAGTGATGGAAGTGGGTACCGTTGAGCAACTCGCTTCTTCATGACAGCCCAGCAGTTCTCGATGGGGTTCAAATCTGGAGACTTATCGGGGCATAGTTTCGGGACTTCGATTCCAGAATCTGATAGCCAGCTTCGAACATGTTGTGCCACAAGGCATAGGGCGACATCATGTTTGAAGATTTGGAACGAAAATCCAGCCATGTTTGAAGATTATCTCCAGGTATCGCACGGTTCAGGCTGGCGCTGTTAGAAACAACAGCACCGAATATTGGTGTCAAGCTCTGGTATCGAAGTCTTGGAACCATGGACCGCCAGATTTGAACCCCATCGAGAACTGCTGGGTTGGTGTTAAGTCCTCAATGATCTCAATGGTGGGCAGTCACTTCACTCAGTTGTTTCAATCAGCGCCAGCCTGAATCGTGCCTTACCTGGAGATAATCTTCAAACATGGCTAGATGTTTGTGCCGAATCTTCAAACATGATGTCGCCCTATGCCATGTGGAACAGCGTGTTCGGAGCTGGCTATCAGATTCTGGTATCGAAGTCCCGAAACTATGCCCCGGTAAGTCTTCGAGCACTGCTGGGTTGTTGTGAAGTCCTCAATGATCTCAATGATGGGCAGTCACTTCTCTCAATGAACTGAAGAGGACGGTAATGGAAGCAAGTAATGGCATGAACCACTGAAATAAGCGGAGAGTATTGCAATTAGCTGATTGAACACACACAACTCAACGCATGGAGGCTGTCCTGAAGGCCAGAGGAGGACCAACCAAATATTGACATTTTGACTGTATTGTTGAAGTTGTAACCTTGAATTTCGCATTTTTTACTAGGTGCAGTTTGCAAACATCACTCTATAAGTATTACACTGGACACATTTTTCAGGAGTAGGAATAGATGTTATTGCATCAATATACTATTTTCAGACTCAAATTGAAAATCATGCTAATCACATGGCCAGCATGGTATTAATGTTCGCCTGTTCTTTAGGCCAATGTATTCATTTGATTGCCGGGGAACATTGGCTAATGTTTTGAGTTTCTAAATCTGTTTCTACAGTGTTGTTGAGTTAAGTGGCATATGAGAACGAGAACACAGTAAAATAGAGCTGCCGATTCAAAGCGTATAAGGGTGTCTTGCTGGATGTACGAGAAATTCACTTTTGTACAGCGGGAAATATACAGGCATTTGTCCTTGAGGCTCTCAATGAAGCCGTACCACCTCCAATTTTCAATCGACGATTTCTCTTAAACAGTCCCATTATTTTGAATATTAAGTGGTGGTACAAGCTGGCACAAATTCAAATTAAGGTTTAGATGTTGTTTTCGAGAATCGCACACTCGATTTTCAATGTGGCATGGATATTGGTGCGGCTAAATCCACACACGTCAATCTTTCAGCATTTTTTTACCTGAACTATCCGATTATTGGTTAGGCCTTCTATGGGAAATTTAGTGTTGTGGTGGTTTTAAGCAGTGGCAAAAGCACTTAGATGCAAAGTGTAGTGCAAAAATTCTTCTATATAGGAAGAAAACACACGATGCAAACAAAAAGATATCATGGAAGCTTTTAGCCGCATAATTGTTTGTCACTTCTCAAATGAAGCGAATTAAATAAATGTTAACACAATAGAAAATATTTTATTGACATTTCTTTAATTCTCGGTGTTTCTTTGTGTTGCCTTGACTTTTTGTCTGGAATTCAAGGATTGTCCAGCCACATGGTTCCTCCCTAATGACTCCGTGCATAGTGATTGTATTTTTGGTTTCTTCTGTTTCTTGGCTTTCTTCATTTACAATTTTTGGTTAGCTTCTCATCATATATCATGCCTTGTTCTCATCTTTAGTTTATTGATATAAATATGAATTTATAATTAGTTTTGATTTGTGGCATGATCCACAACTGTATTTTTGGCAGTGCACATGAGTACCTGAAAGAACGTATTTGCGCAGCTCCATCCACCTCTTTAACAATATCTTTGAGATCAAGGGAGGCTCCAATGCTTCATCAACTGATTTTGAAATCAGTCGGTGCCAGGTGTGTTTTTTCAATTATTGGACCTTCAACATGTCACACTTTACCGCCAACTTCAAGAAATCAACCAAGCTTGCAGAAAATTGAGAAGGATTTGAATGACGGTCTATCTTTGATTTCCTCAGATAGAGACGATGTGAATATGTCAAGCCACGGTTTTCCAGCAACCGTTGAATTAAGTCCACTGTCAAAAACAGTTGCGCTCTCGGCCACACATTAATATTTCCTTTTTAGTAGTGCAATAACGTGTTCAATAAGTAATTTTCTCAAAGAATTGTTTGGAAATCATATATTTAAATCGGAAATATTATATTAATTCTAAAGAACAATTCGACGAGCAGTCACAACGGAATAAGAAAAATAATCAAAAGTTATTTGAACTAAATAATTATTTCACCAGTCTGGCCTCTTCAGTTGCAATATTTGCATTACAAAGATAAGTTCAAAGTTGTGATAATACTATCAAAGTCAAATCGTAATTCATAGTTCAGATATCTCTCTCACATATTTAGTTGTCAGACGACATTGAGAAGAAAGACGAATTAGGTAGTCAGCCAATGCATAGACCAAGAAGCTGGAGAAGACATGAAAGAGCGAAGAACAGAAAACACTGAAGTTAAAGTGGTTTAGAAAAGGTAATGATTCTGCATTATTTGTGCCATCATCACCGAATTCCGAGTTAAGAAAAATCATGGAGCGTGAAAACCAAAGTGAAAATAAAAGTTATGGAAAAAGCTGGTACTTCCTTAAAAAAATTACAAAAATCAAATTCATTCAAAAGTCAAAATGTAAAGATCGCTGCTGTCCTATATGCCAATCATGATGTAGGGGTCATTGCATTAAAAGTGGAGCTACGTATGAAATTAAATGTGAAGAACATGACTCAGCATGTATTGACGAAACTTCAAGAAATGGCAAGATGAGAGGTAAAGAACATATGCAACAATTGCAACAGAAAAATAATAACTCTGTTTTGTAGAAATATTGAAAAGAGAGATGAAAGCAAAATAGCGAAATTCAAAATGAATATTATTAAAGTGTACAACAACGATGCATGTGCAAGACAAATAGCCGAATCAGTAGAAGTGAAAAACGCCAACAGTAGACAATTAATTAGTAAATTAGTGAATTTCATTCACTGAATTTGACTGGATTAGCGATATCATAGTAATTTTTCAGCCTAAAAAGATTTCTTACTTCTAACAACTACACGTACATACGTGAGAGAGACATCTTGACTATGAAATGCAATTAGATTTTGATAGTATTATCACAACTTTGAATTCATCTTTGTAATGTAAATGATACATCCGTAGAGGCCGGACCGGAGAAATACTTGTCCTGTTCAAATAATTTTTCATTTTCCGTTGTAACCGCGCGACGAATTGTTCTTAAGAATCAAGATAATAATTTCGATTTAAATATATGACAAGTGGAATTATCTCGAAGAAAGTATTCTTCAACATCTTTATCGTCGTCAACATGCAAAGTCGATTTGTTCATATTCTCATATGAATGTGAACGGTTGCGCATCACATGCATGACAGATTGACCGATAAGACGCTTCAATGGATTTCCATATGCGTCACGGGGATTTGTTTTCTTTTAGTTCCGAGGGATGCCGGTTATCTTGCTGATTGTATCCACGACCTCTCGAGATGTATCTGCAACCACCCCTACAATTGTTTGAACGGTTGTACAGTACTTTTTCGGTTTCCATCCTCATTGCTGGATCTTCTTTTACTTTCACGACATGATGTTCTGTGAAGTATTTCTTAAGTTAGCATTGTATTTACTGATAAAGAGTCGCTCGTTCGTTGTATTCAACGCTGGTTAACACAGGTTGCCGTTCTCGAGAATGAAGCGTCGCATCACTGAGTAATTGCACGGTTAAGGAAGGTGGAGGTAGATCAATTTCATTTATCTTCAGTTTCCTTGCATTTTGTTCAAATTCCAAAATGTATTTGGTATTTGAACACTTCTGTGATCCAGTCTTCCCGCTCTTGAATGAAGTTAAAACCATCGGTCCACAACAGTTGAACCATATCCCTGGTTTGAGCTTCAACATTATCGCTACTATAGTCTGTCTCGCCGGATTCAATCGCGAATCTCATTTCTTTTGAACTCCAGATACATCCAGCTCAGACAGCGAATTGAAAACCAGCCAACCTATTTGCTCCTGCTGAACACCGAAATACTTTCAGCACAAAATCAGCTCCATTCGATACGCTGCATACTCCTTCGTCTTACTACACCAACCAAAACAAGCGCGGCTTTTACACTTCGATGCTCTGCTACCACAGTTAAGCATGTGAATGCACATGGATCGAATTGAGAATACAATTTAGTCATAGGGTGCCGTTATCAAATACAAAATGGCCCGCAGGCCTGTTTTAAAAAAACAAGACCCGTTAGATAATAAAATGTACGGTACAAAGTGCAGAAAAGCTGTCATAAATGCAAATGGAGACGTTGACAACTTATATTAAAAATCAAAAATGCTGATTTTGATTAAGCTTAAAAATGTCAGTTGATTGAAATTACACATTGATTAACCCAGCTCTAGTCATTGATACTAGCTCTGGTCTCTGATACAAATGTGTCTTTCACAGTGATAAGCACTTGCAAAAGCAACTTTATCCTGTGTAAGTTGATCATTTTGGATTGTAATAAGAATGTTTGACCATTGTCTCTGATTTAATGCCTACAGCTTCATATACATGTTTATACTTCAGATCGCTATATATTTTTCGGAATCCGTTCGGATTTACTGTATCTGTTACGTACCCACTCGATGAAAAATCATGATATATCCTGTATATATATAATAATAATAATAATAACTGTATATTTATAGAGCGCCATTACTTGGTGAGCTCATGGCGCAACAAAATTATACAACATTACATGTACACAAAATAACATAAACACATCAGCGATTGGAAGAAATAAAGTGTGTCTTCAAAGACTTTTTAAATGAGTGTAGGGATGCTGAGTTCCTCACGTCTCTGGGTAAGGAATTCCACAATACGGGTGCAGCATAGAAAAATGATCTTCTTCCGAATCGAGTCCGACAATTGCGAGACTCCAGAATTCGGTCATCATCAGATGAACGCAACGATCGCCTAGGAACATATACGGATACGAGATCTGACAAATAGGACGGACAAGAGCCCTGAAGAATATTGTACACAGTGACACAAATTTTAAAACATATCCGTTGTCTGATACGAAGCCAGTGTAAATCAGAAAGATGACACGATATATGATCATATTTCGGCATACGCATAATTAACCTCGCCGCATTGTTTTGAATACGCTGTAGCTTATCCAGAAGATACGTTGGACAGTTGTATAGAATTGAATTACAGTAATCAATTCGAGAAAGAATAGTACTGCACACCACAGTTTTACACGCATCCGTTGATAAATAGCGTCGGATATGGCGCAAGCGGCGCAACTCACAATTTAAAACACGAATCAGGTTGATAGCGTGACACGATGAATCGAGGTTTCGATCGAATGATATACCAAGATTCCTCACTTTCTGAGAAAAATCAAAATGCGGTAGTGGCTCAGTTGGCATTCTTATGCTTGGAGGATATAACATAATCACTTCAGTCTTCCGTCTATTCAAAATCAGTTGATTACTTGCCAACCAATCCTCCACTTGATGAAGACAATTATTCGCAGACAGCAAGAGCTCATGTACTCGCTCAGAAGTCGTGCTTTGATAGAATTGGCAGTCATCCGCATACATATGGTATTTGAAAGAGTGGCAGCCGAACACTTTCGAGATTGGTGAGAGATAAAGCGAGAATAAAATAGGTCCTAGGACGGAGCCTTGCGGTACACCACATGAAAGAAATGATTTTTTGGATGTACTGTGAGACACCATAACAGACTGAGTCCTTTGAGATAAGTATGATACGAACCATTCATGAGCTGTTCCTATCACGCCATACGTATATTTCAGACGGGATTTCAAAATATCATGATCAACCATATCAAATGCAGAAGTCAAATCAACAAGCACAAGGACAGACACTTGACCATTGTCAAAAGATAATAGCAAGTCATTCATGATTTTCAATAGCGCCGTCTCCGTGCTATGATTCGACCGGTAAGCCGATTGATAAGATTCAAATAAGTTATTCGCAGTCAGATGTTGCATCAACTGTTGAGAAGCTACTTTCTCTATCACTTTTGAAAGAAAAGGTAATTATGACACCGGACGATAATTTTCAAAATAATTCCTATCCAATGTGGCCTTTTTCAATAGGGGCTTGATAACAGCATGCTTTAAAGCAACAGGAAAGACACCAGTTTTCAATGAATAATTGACAATTTCAGTAATCACAGGTAGCACATCATCAATGTGATCTTTCAGTAGAGCTACAGGGATGGGATCCAAAACTGATGATGTCATCGACAATTTAGCTATGACTTCACGTATGTCAGACTGTGACATTACTTTGAAAGAAGACAATGGAACCCCGGAGAAACGCAAATCAAAAACATGACGATCATCAGTATCACTATTAGTGGCACCAGTGATTTGTCTCTTTACGTACAAAATCTTATCAACGAAATAATTCAGAAATAAATCAGGCAAATCCGTAGAACAGTAAATTGTTGGAACTTGATTCCGCTTCTTGTTTGAGGTTAGATCATTCACAACTTTAAACAGCTCTTTACTGGCTTTAACCTCATTGATCAATTTGTTATAGTAATTTGACTTTGCTCGGGTAACAAGTCTGATTACCTGAAGCTTAGCATTTTTATAAGCGAGCATGTCTACAGTTAGTCCGGACTTGCGCCATTTGCGCTCAGCACGACGACGCGTACGCTTAAGGGAAAGAAGTTCGGTGCTAATTGACCGAAACCAAGGCGAAGATCTTCGTTTACACTGACGTTGTTCTTCAAGAGCATGAATGTTCAATGTTTTTCTCAATGTGTTATTGTAGTTTGTAACATCAGAAGGGTCCAAGCTTTTTAATCCATCAGATAAATCATGACCAAACGCAGAATGATCAATACGCCATAAATTGCGACAAGCAACTGTAGAAGTAGCATGTAATGTTTCTATGCAAAAGTTAGTAAGAACAACACGGTGATCAGATTCCAAGGTATCAGAAGTTTCCACAGTGAATATCAACTCATCTGACTCACGTAAAATAACCAAATCCAGAATGTGACCCTTTATATGCGTTGGATGCATTACAACTTGCTTCAAATCAAACATCTGCAGGAATTTTAAGAATTTCATTGCGCTGGTATCCTTGTAATTATCAATATGAAAATTAAAGTCACCAACAATACAAACATAATCTTGAATCAAATTGACATAGTCGAGAAATACTGAAAATTCGTCAAAAAATGTTGAAACTTTTAGCTGGTTCTTAGAGCTTGGAGGAGGACGATAAATACAAAAGAATGTTAGAGAAAACTTTTTTACCATTATTGATAATTGCATCAATTCAAAAGTTGTGAGTAGTAAGGAAGTGACAAACACCAGATAGCGCAAGATGGCCGCCATCGCTGACGTCCCCCCCTCTGGAACGGCAGAGTGTCGTGGTCGGCCGCCGTGGTGCTTCGGGTCTGAGTCCCCCCCCCTCTGGAACGGCAGAGGTTGTAGTCTGTCGTGGTGTGCCGACCAGCTGGGTTCACAAACTGTTCGCTGACGTCCCCCCCCTCTGGAACGATAGAGTGCCGTGGTGGACTTGGGCGACCGCCAGGATTAGTCTTGAGGCTATAGTGTGTGATGTTTTTGGTGCAATCTGCTGAATGTTGGGTTGTAAAATGGGTTGTTTCGAGTGGAAGGAGTGGTCGGATGAGAAAACGGAGGTCGGATTCGTATTCAGCGTGAAATTCTGCATCGGTAGGGTGAGTTTCAAGGCAATCGGTGAGAAAAAATTTTCAACATTTTTCGAAAAACGACAGAGTTAGAATTTGGGACGTTTTGGTGTGTAGCGTCAAAACGAAGCATCGGATGAGAAAACGGAGGTCAGATTCGGATTCAGCGTGAAATTCTGCATCGCTATGGTGAGTTTCAAGTCAATCGGAGAGAAAAAATTTTCGGCTGACTCCCCCCCCCTCTGGACAGCTTGCTTCGATTTTGGCTTCCAGTGGACGGATTTTGTCGTGCGATAGCTCGTTTGAAAGCTAAGAGTGAGACAAATTCAGTGAAAGAATCGGCTTGTTCCTATCTGTCTTCGTTCAAAAGTTAGAGCGGTTACAAGATTTTAGGTCGGAGCTCGCTTACCTGAAAAAATCCTAAGTGTCAGAGTGACTTTGTATGGGTAAAATTTTGAAAATTTTCCAAAGTGTGGAATTTCGACCTGGGACCGTCACCAAAACATTTTTCATCAAATTTCACTGACCTCCCCCCCCTCTGGACAGCTTGCTTCGATTTTGGCTTCCAGTGGACGGATTTTGTCGTGCGATAGCTCGTTTGAAAGCTAAGAGTGAGACAAATTCAGTGAAACAACCGGCTTGTTCCTATCTGTCTTCGTTCAAAAGTTAGAGCGGTTACAAGATTTTAGGTCGGAGCTCGCTTACCTGAAAAAATCCTAAGTGTCAGAGTGACTTTGTATGGGTAAAATTTTGAAAATTTTCCAAAGTGTGGAATTTCGACCTGGGACCGTCACCAAAACATTTTTCATCAAATTTCACTGACCTCCCCCCCCTCTGGACAGCTTGCTTCGATTTTGGCTTCCAGTGGACGGATTTTGTCGTGCGATAGCTCGTTTGAAAGCTAAGAGTGAGACAAATTCAGTGAAAGAATCGGCTTGTTCCTATCTGTCTTCGTTCAAAAGTTAGAGCGGTTACAAGATTTTAGGTCGGAGCTCGCTCACCTGAAAAAATCCTAAGTGTCAGAGTGACTTTGTATGGGTAAAATTTTGAAAATTTTCCAAAGTGTGGAATTTCGACCTGGGACCGTCACCAAAACATTTTTCATCAAATTTCACTGACCTCCCCCCCTCTGGACAGCTAGCTTCGATCTTGGCTTGTAGTGGACGGATTTTGTCGTGCAATAGCTCGTTTGAAAGCTAAGAGTGAGACAAATTCAGTGAAAGAATCGGCTTGTTCCTATCTGTCTTCGTTCAAAAGTTAGAGCGGTTACAAGATTTTAGGTCGGATCTCGCTTACCTGAAAAAATCCTAAGTGTCAGAGTGACTTTGTATGGGTAAAATTTTGAAAATTTTCCAAAGTGTGGAATTTCGACCTGGGACCGTCACCAAAACATTTTTCATCAAATTTCACTGACCTCCCCCCCCCTCTGGACAGCTAGCTTCGATCTTGGCTTGTAGTGGACGGATTTTGTCGTGCAATAGCTCGTTTGAAAGCTAAGAGTGAGACAAATTCAGTGAAAGAATCGGCTTGTTCCTATCTGTCTTCGTTTAGATGTGAGACGCCATTTAAGATATTGGGACATTGGCGAAAAACGACAGAGTTAGAATTTGGGACGTTTTGGGCTGTAGCTTCAAAACGAAGCATCGGATGGGAAAGCGGATTTCAGATTTGGAATCAGCGTCAAATTCTTTATCTGTATGGTGAGTTTCATGTCAATCGGAGAGTTTCAAGTCAATCGGAGAGAAAAATTTTCAACATTTTTGCGATGGCTGCCTACTGTAGAGCCAAAACGAAGCATCGGATGGGAAAACGGAGGCCAGATTCGGATTCAGCGTCAAATTCTACATGGAAATGGTGTATTTCCAGCTCAATCGGAGCACTAGAACCGGCGATAGACGGGTTTTTTAGTGTTTGGATGATGGGTATTACGTCATCAGCTGATCGCCACACACTATATAAGCTGGGAACCGAGAGAGACTTGTCATTAAGACGAGAGATTGTCAACGGTAAGTCGTCTCTCTGAGCTCCGATGATAGCTTCGGACATTCCAAATCCCGAGTTTCTGTAAGAAACCGACTTAGAAAATTTCATTGCTGAAGTCAGCTAAGGCGTCAGACTTAGAGGTTAGCCAGGAGATGGCCTTCGTCTCCAGGCCATAAAAGACTCCAAAACTTTAAAGGCTTGTAACTTTGCTTCTACAAGTCCGTTTGACTTGATTCAAAAAGGGTTCGGTCGCTATTGACCTGGCCTAAGTGACAGACTACTTATAAAATTTCATAAGTAGTGCTAAAAAGTTGAAAAATTTAAATTCACTAGTTTTGGAGGTTTTCTGGGGTTTTCAAGTATGCTGAGTTCAAATCTACTATCAGATTTCAAATTTAACTAAGTCTAAGGCAGCTTCGAGGGGTTAGATCCCAGCTACTGTTCACTACCTTTGACTCGGCGTTGCTGTTACCACTTCGGGGCAGTGACAATGATGTCTTAAGCTGTAAATAGCGGGTATCGGGGAAGATCTCTCACTTCCCTAGTGATCAGTACAAGGCCTTCGGGCTGTCGACGGGATCTAGTGCCACTCACTACACTCACATCTATCATCTCACTAAGTGTAAAATCATTCTTTTCCGTTTTTATAAACTAGGAATCAATCGTTTGCTATCAAACGTTTACGGAATTATAATCATTGTTTTCCCCTTTTCACTTCAGAAAATGGTTAACTACAATAATGCCAAGACGGCTTTCAAGCTCTGCGTTTGTGCAAAGATTTTTCGTAGTGACGCCTTCAAGAAACACTCTTGTGTAAATAAGCGAATGGTAGGGGGCATTCGATACTTTTGCAGCAGCCATAATGCATCTCGCCTTGTCGAGACGTTACCGGAGTGGCATGCGAAGCATAGCAGTTGCAGTCAGCCAGAGCTGACTGAGGAGGCGAAGCAAAGTCTCTTCAGCTCAGAGTTAAAAGCTCTGGAGACTCAGTGCGCTGTCGAGGCTATCGCGTCACCAAAGCCTTCCTCATCTAGTGCACCAGCAAAGGCTCTCTCACCCACCCCGATTCTGGAGACTCAGTGTGCTGTCGAGTCTATCGCGTCAGCAGAGGCTCCTTCATCTAGCGTGCCAGCAAAGGCTCTCTCACCCACCCCGATTGAGTCTTCTCCGAAGTCGAGTAAATCCTCCTCCTCCTCTAGCGATGAGTCGGCTACTAGTAGCAGCGACAGTGAGGAAGAGGAGGAGGAGGAAAAAGGCTCGACGAAGGCTGACCTAGTCGAGAGTGTCTACCTCGATAGCGAGGTAGAGGCGGTGAGGGAAGTTGACCTCGATAGCGAGGTGCAGCCGGCTAAGTTATCGAGCAGTGGTGGGATTGCGGCTCAATGTCGCAACTTCATTATGCGCCCACCACTGGTCGATAACTATGACAAGTTGAAGAATGAGTTGGAGGTGTGGAAGAGGGACTGTTTCTTCTATAAAGCGAGTTCCGAGAACCTCTCGCGAGTCACTCAGGAGCTCAAGAAGACTCAAGCTAGTCTTTTTGAGAAAGAAGGAGAGCTCGATCGCGAGAGGTTCTCGCACCTCGCTAGTAAGGCTAAAGAAGAACAGCTCCTGATCGAGAGAGAGAGTCAAGAGAAGGAGTTGAGAAAGATGAGGGAGGAGGTGGAAGGGCTGCGAAAGCAGTTGGGGAAGGTGGTGGCGACTAATCAGGAGCTGCACCAACAAGTGATGAGTAGCAGTACTCGACGATCAAGTCGCCTCCACATTCCCCTGGATAAGAAAGGACGTGTGCCCGCAAGACCGCTCCTCTGTGAACGTGGCAGAGACGAAATGTGTTACAGCAGGGCTAAAAAAGGTATCGAATGCCTTCATTTTACATTCGACCATAAGGAGGCAATCACAGGATTCCTGTTCGAACCACGTCCGGAGAAGATCTGTAAGTTAAAACAAGTAACTTAGATTTCAAGATGATAACTAACAACTTCTTTCTTTACAGATATCAAAGAGAAGCGCCCACCTGCTTCCGTCAACGAGCCGGAGGCGAAGCGGCAAGCTTGAACCCCATATTTTTTCAATCATCCCGAGAATGAACCATCGGCTCTCTTAAGGGCCACCATGGGGCAAGACATGATAGAACCTCCTCGCGGTTTGCCCTGGGCAGTCTTCGGACTGGCGAATACTATCATTAAGTTGAATCTGCTATCAGTCAACTTGAACATTATGCAGTCGATTGCTATCCCTGAAGCATTCTGATTCGCTGTTGAGCAATTCATTGTTGAAAACCCTATATAAGCCAGAAGATTGTAGCGCTTCTCATTCAATTTGAAGTCACGATGGAAGCGACATCTACCGACAACATTCCCGTCTTCACCGATGAAGACAACGCCATTCCCGAGTTCGTCATCCTCGACGAGTGGGATGAGGAGGATGAGAAGAAGGGGAAGATCAAGAGGATCGTTTGGACGGATGAGGTGTGGACTCCAAATACCACCCGCATCCGAAAGGTGCCAGATGCACCAGTACGACCTCGGCGGTATAGGGTCTATGACAACCTAACCGTCATACCCATTGATTATTCCAGCCAATAGTCAAATTCACACCCCGAGAACGAACCATCGGCTCTCTTAAGGGCCACCTAGGGGCAAGACATGATAGAACCTCCTCGCGGTTTGCCCTGGGCAGTCTTCGGACTGGCGAATACTATCATTAAGTTGAATCTGCTATCAGTCAACTTGAACGTTGCAAATGAAGTTCGGTGTAATACTTCCTTTCGACGGGCGTTCCTGTAAAGGGCGGCGGTGAAACCCGTAGCTATGTATACCGCAAGGGACATTCGGCAATGGTCAATCTTGTTAAACCTCTCTGCGTCATGTTTGCAAGTGATTGCCTCTGTCTCAACGTAGTATGCATTCGCGTCAGGGCGACATTTAGCCAACTGTCGAAGGTTGCCTAAAACTTTCCATTGCATACGTTATGAGAACCATGAGTTCTACCTGTCTCTATCAATGAGACGAATTGATGAATGGAATGAAATGGGAGGACACTCACGCGCCACACGCAACATAACACACTTCTCTCTTCCGTAGTCTAACAAGCTCTTTACACATGGATCGCAGTCGATTGCTATCCCAGAATCATGTAAGCTATCTTAATTTTATTTAACACTATTTCATCTATCATCATCATCATCGTCCATATGAAATGTTATAAGATTTGCAAGTTAGACTAAGCGTGCTACTATTTCCAAATGAAAAAGTATACATGGTTAAATTATTCACTAAAGCCCCATTCAAGTAAGTCAGTATGAAAGCAAAGATAATACGAAATAAACATTTATTATGGCATGTATTTCAAAAGGTCTTCATCGTCAATATCGTCCCAGAGTCTGACTTCACATAGATCACAAAAACAGTTGAGCTGCTTTAAACGTTCTTCTGCAGCGTCCCTCACTTTCTCAATGTACGCCCACTCCGCCACGGTTCGCGGTTGGGAGTTAGGGGTGTACCACTCCCATATTTGATGCAAGTGCGACTTGCTGGTCATCTCCATCACCCCTTCGGCATCATATTGTAAATATTTCCACCGTATGCCTGTTAGGTCGGGCAACTCCTCTTCATCATCCTCCGATAATGATAACTTTCGTATATTGTCCAGTCGGTACACCTTCTCCACCTTCGCCTTTCTTGGTGCATTTGGTGTAACGAGCACCTTTGCTGATGTGCATGGAGAGGAGAACTCCAATGCGGTATTTGGTGTTGTTGGAGGACTTGTCATGTTGTCTTTGAAATGCTGACTTTGTATAATGATAACTTTAACATTTTTCTAATTCTTAAGTATACACAAGCAGCCAATCAGAATGAACATCCAATGAATGAAGAGAATGAAAGTATATAAGCAAAGTGACATTCATGTCATTTCATTTAATCTGTGAATCATACAAGTGACGAACGCACGATCTCTCTCTTTGACTATTATTCTGTCTGATCATATTTCATTAAAATGGTAAGTTAAAGATTTCCTCTCTCATCTCCCTCAAACGTGTGACTAATAGCATCTTCCTCAATTTCAGGCATCAACTTCATCACCAACGCCCTCTCTTCTCGAGGAAAGTTTAGAGTTATTGAGTCAAGGTAGGTTGTAACACTACACTGAGGCTTGAACAGAGATGATAGAATGATTTCTCTTTCAGGTGATGCGAGTTCCAGCTCAGAACTGTCGCGACATGGCAACGAGTGGGAATGTGCTGACTGTGGGCACATCTTCACGAGGAAATGGGATCTCACCCGACACATCAAGCGAGGTGTTTGTCGACCTGAGCCGGCATCAATCTCCGAAGGTGGGGATGATTCTGTTAACGTCGTCTCCTTTTCTTGTGACTTGTGCGCTCAGTCTTTCGAGACACGTTTTGAACTATCTTCGCACAGACTTCAACATACACACACGAACGATACCTACACCAACGGTACCTCCTCTATCCGACTCACTGAGGTGTCCATAAATAATTTAGTAAGGAACTACCAGATGGACTCCTCAGAAACCATTGCTAACTTTGAGGAATGGTTTCATCAAAATTCATCATTGATAGAAGCGCTCTTCAACAATTTAGACAATTTTAGGATGAAGGCGCTCATCTATCTTAAAATAAAATATGTAAAAATCGACCACCATACTGGACAAATAATAGAGAGGTTAGAGTTTCACATACCCTCCTCTCCTGCAACCGAGGTTGTAGACTATGAGTCTTGGATAAATTTTCACATCCAAGGATTAAAATTAAATATTGATAAATTTAACGAGCGCGATAGCGATCAATTTTTGACGGCATTGAGTCCGCCTTATTTAAAATCAGTTTATTAGGAAATCATAGTGGTCGAGGCTCCTTTAAACTTCCAAAAAATTTAAAAAACAAAACAGCAGTCATCAATGTCGATTGCGAATCGCAATGTTCTAAATATGCTGTCCTCTCCATTCTCCACTATAATGACATCAATGCGAATCGAAATCGCACATATAGCTATAGGCAGTGGGAGAATGAATTAAACTTCGATGACTGTAATAGTGACGATATGAAAATTAAAGATATAGAAAAATTTGAAAAATTGAACAACATTAAAATAGTTCTCCATGTTTGGGAAAAAGGATTGAAGGGTGTGCGCTACAAATCGCGTTCGAGTTGTTATGAACGTACAGTAAACCTGTTATTAGTAAAACAGGATGATAGTGAGGAATGGCACTACTGCGGTATTCCCAAAATCTCTCGCTTATACCACCACTTAGAAAACTCTAGTAGAGAGTTATATTACTGCGACAGATGTATTCGCCACTTTAGGAGGAAAACTAAATTTGAAACTCATTATGAGTGGTGTAAGCGAGGTAAACTGCAAATGGAACGCATGCCCAAAGATAAGGAGTTTTCATATAGAGAGAATGGCGATGAACTAAGTCCTCTTCGTGTCATCTATGCTGACATCGAATGCTATATCGATGATAACATCCATCGACCAGCAGCCATTTCCTGCTATGAAGTATGGCATGATCACTTTAGGAGTAGGCAAAATAAAATGCGCGTCTGGCAAGGTGAGGATTGTATTTACCAATTCCTACAATTCCTCGAACAGGCTGTAAAATTTCAACAAAAGTATGATGGTGAACTCTATCGCAGATCATTGCATATGACAGCAGATGATCAAGCAAAATTTGATAGTTGCAACGTTTGCCCCAAATGTAGGAAAACATTTGAAGATGATAAGATTAAGAAAGTGCGCGACCATGATCACATCACTGGTAAATTTAGAAACGCACTCTGTTCAAAATGTAATTTTTCGCTGAGGATGAAGCGGCGTACATTACCCGTCATTTTCCATAATTTCAAGGGCTACGACAGCCATATGATAATAAAAGGAGGTTTAGGTCAAATGAAAGAGTGGAAGCTTGATGTAATAGCACAAACGAGAGAGAAGTTTATGGCCATGACAGCAAAAGTGCCTGTCGATAAAACTAAAGAAAATAAGACGGTCTATTTTGATATAAAATTTTTAGATTCCTACCAATTTATGACTGCATCACTGGCCTCTCTCGTGCAAAATCTAAAGTCTCTTCCACTAACACAAAATCTTAAGAAACAATATCCAAATCTAACCGATGAAGTCATCACACGGAAAGGAGTCTTTCCATATGCATATTTTGATGCAATTAGTAAACTCGGCGAGACTTCTCTTCCGCCCATAGATAAATTTAAAAATGATTTGACCGGCGCAGAATGTAAGACCGAAGATTATGATCATGCACAAGATGCATGGATAAAATTTGACTGCCATACATTTGGTGAATATATGATTGCCTACCTTAAGTTAGATGTATTTTTGCTGGCTGATGTATTTCAGGAGTTTCGACGAGTGGCATTAGAAGAAGATAAGTTAGATCCCGTCCACTTTGTCAGTCTGCCAGCCATGTCATTTAAGTCTGCTTTTAAAATGACTGGTGAGACCATTCATCTCTTACAAGATCCAGAAATGTATAATTTATTTGAGCGAGGAATTCGCGGTGGTCTCACATTTGTAAATAAACATAGGTTAAAATCAAAAATAGTAGGCAATGACCAGACTCATCTGAAGTATTATGACCAAAATAATTTGTATGGTAGTTCATTATCCAAACCGCTACCTCACTCTGAGTTTAGCTGGTTAGATGATAGTGAAATTCAACATTTCTCCAACCCTTCCAACATACTAGCAATTCCAGATGAAGGTGATTGGGGATATTATTTTGAGATAGATCTAACCTATCCAAATAATATTAAACATAAAACCGTAGATTTTCCACTCGCACCCGAATCAGGTGAAGTGAGTAAAGATATGTTTTCCGACTTCATGAAACAATTTCATAAAGATTTAGAATCATGTGGACAACCCAAGTATAAGCCTTGCCGCAAACTTTTACTCACTCAATATGATAAGGAAAACTATCTAGTCCACTTTAGCATCTTAAAATTTTATTTAGAAATGGGCATGATTTTAAAAAGAGTTCACCGCATTATTAAATTTAGACAGAAAGCCTTCCTCAAACCCTACATAGATAGTAACAGCCACAAACGTGCACTAGCCTAAAATAATTTTGAAAAAGATTTTTATAAATATAAGAACAACAGTTTATTTGGTAAGACGATGGAGGATGTTAGAAAGCGCGTAAACTACAAACTAGTTAATGATGATCAAAAGTATCACAAATTGACCTCATCACCTCTATTCATCGATAGAGACATAATCGATGAGGATCTTGTAGGTATTAAAATGATAAAATCTGAAGTTGAGTTGTGCAAACCCATCTATATTGGTCAAGCTGTTCTAGATTACTCCAAGCTTGAAATGTATCAACTCTTCTATAAAATACTAAAACCATGTCCTCTCGTAAAAGAGGTTCGTTTGTTGGGTGGTGACACAGATAGTTTCTTTTTAGGTATTACCACTCAAAAAGATTTAAATTTTAATGAAGTAGGAAAATCTTTAGAAAGATATTTTGATACATCAAATTATCCTGCTAATCATCCACTATACTCCATCAAAAATAAGGCAAAACTTGGCTGCTTTAAGGATGAGACAGCAGGGAAGGAGATAGCTGAAATGATTCTCCTCCGCCCTAAAATGTATTCTATGAAATTAAAGGATAGTGATGATAGCATTAAGCGCGCTAAAGGCATATCAAGATCATTGGTCTCTAACATGAAACATAAAAATTTCAGGAAAGCCTATAGAAATAAAAATATAACGTTTGTCAATATGACAATCTTAAAATCTAAGTCGCATGAGATCAAAACTCATACTTTTAGGAAACGGGCGCTTTCAGCATGGGAGGATAAGAGGTGCTGGCTAGAACACAACATATCTCTTCCACATGGACATCCTGACACAAACATACCACCACCCAAAAGAATTAAACCCACACTACCACATTCAGGAGACGTCTTAGCATAATCATCCTTAACTTAGTATTTTGATGTTGATTTCTGTAGATAAACATTGTTGTTTTATGTATCGCATGAGATTGTTTTTTCCTTGTGAATATGTGTCCACATCTGTACATTCCCCATGTGATGACTTTTCCACTGAAAGACATTTTTCCTATCCCTGTATATTTCCACCCTTCACGAAGTAAAAAGACTTTTTGTATATAGCAATGTTTATTGAAGTACACTCATGTATATATTTTCAGTGGATGTTGTATAAAGTCTACTGCTTCACATTCATGTACATATTTCAATAAATGTTGTATAAAGACTTCACTTTGTTTTCCGAAACACTAACGTTATGAGGGATTTAGTATCTTTCACGTGGATGCACTCTTGTAAACCATTGGTAATTTTGATAGCAATAGAGGGTATAGTTTGTTTGATGACGGGATGATAGAAAATAGATTCAAACATCTTCTCGACTATTCCATATGAAGCGTCTTTATCATGAATGAAATCGCGTAAAATGTATTCTTTTTTCTCACCAACAGAAATAGGTAGAATCAAATCACTTTGAATGTAAAGGTGCTGTTCATGTTTATCAAGTGTCATTGGTGTTTCTATACCAATCGTATGCGCAGCAGCAAACACTGTTTGTAGCATTGAAAAACCAAAGAGTTTTTTCAAATTTTTACTCAATTGACATTGAATGTCATCACCCAGTCTCAGAACAACGCGTTGATTTTCAATTGAAAACGAAATGTGGTGTGTCTTTACATCATATTTACTTTTCATCACATGCTTCAACTTCTGTTGTATATAAGGATTTACTACATGAATGAAGCTTTCAACTGTATGATATAGACGCGGCATTATATTGGTAGCAACTTTAGATTCTTCATAAGACTGGTAAATTTTCTTGATGCGATCGCCATAGATGTCCACCCACCATTCATCATTAACTGAATCAGCTTTAGTGTGATATTCATGAGAAGCATACACCACACCGCTTCCAATAATAGGTGTATAATGTCTTACAAAATGACGCAAGGTTGGAGAGAAATAAACTGTAAGTTTGTCATTATATTTCTGAATAACCAACTTATTTTTGTCCGCCATAATTTTCTCTCCATACTTCTTACCCACAGTCTCATTCCATCGTTTTACTAACTCAATAAGTGATAAAGGTTGAACACCACGCTTTTTCAAAATGATGCGTTCTTCGCATTCTACAACATCTTCATCAAATATTTTAAATCTATAATGAAATTTGTTGATTCGATTTGAATAAACTTTTTTAACATTTGCAGTAGCAATTGACGTTAGATGTAGTCCATGACCAAAACCAAGATGTGGATAGAATTCACTATCCAACCTCAGCGTAAGACCTTTAGTAAAAGAATGAAAGCGGAGGAACTGTCTCCCACTCCAATGATAGATAGTAAACTCATAAGCTTTCTGATTTTTATTCTTCATGATGGAAGTATTACCACTGTTGAATGCCTTAATAATTTTCTCATTCCCAAATGGCTCATAAGAATCTGATTTTATCTGAATCCATTCATAGTTCCACTTTCCATCTGATGTTAAATTGTATGGGAACTGAAATGCATTATTCATCGTTATTCCATCATGGGTGCGAGGAGTCAATATCATTTCTTCCAAATCATTCACATTCTGAATATTGCTATCATAGCAAATACTAGAAACGCCAACCTCCCATTCACCTTCTAAATGCAGTGGCCGATTTAATTCTACTCGATAGTCTGATGGTTTATTTTTGGGAAATTTATTCATAGAAGCATTACTGGGCAAGTAGATTAGAAACGAGTCCTTATTTTCACTTTCCATATTATTCACATTGGAAAAATATATTAGCATACTTTTGCATTAACTCTTCATTCGGAAATGGAGTGTGATACTTGTCACAGCATCTTTATGAAAAGGAATCAACGCACCAGCATCGTCATAAATGGCAATATCAATTTGTGGGATGTAGTTTGATTTCAGCTTTCTATAATGCACTTTCTTGAAAGTATGCTCAGATAAAATACTGCAGCTTTTTGGGTGGTATGGTATCATTGCTAGCAATGGAGCTTCAACATCTCCCACACGTACATCTTCACCAATATTGGAATATATCTGAAAATAGTTAATACGACGCGATAGCGACATGTCTGCGCTAGCTTTGGTTACAGTACCACTTTTAAAGATATTTTGATCAAAACCCAAAATGTCCATTAGAGTTTTATCCATAATTAGTTCAATACCTTTTCCACTTATAGTGAGAGACAAAGTACCTTCTTTTTCAGAAAATGAAATATGTTGGTCATTAATCACTTCATTTAAATAATCTTCAACCAATTTAACCGAAGTAATAATGCGAGGCATCAACACTCTTGTTTCATGTAAGATACCACCTAAAGGCTCTACACACTTTCTGTATAAAGATACGGTCCATTCTGTATCAAATTGATTTGACCTTTCACATGGTAAATGTTGCATATCAGATTTTCCATGAACAGCTGCAGAACGATGTCGTAAGAACTGATGAAAATCTTTTGAACAAACTAATACTAGATCATCATCATTTAATTTGCTTATTGCAATATGATTAGATGATTTAATATAAGTCAATGTTGCCACTTGTTTGCCATCAACTCGAAGGAGATAATTAAATTTCTTCAATAATGTTTCAGGAGTCATGTTTGTCTTTCTTGGCTTAATCACAATCTTCTTCACCAACGTCTTCTCATTTCTTGGAATAAGATCTACATAATAAGCTTCCTCTCGATATATTAACTGTTTATGACCACTTATGTGGTAATTAACGTTAAAATTATCATAGCTTGTTAAGGCGCTAGCGAGGTAACCTAAATCATTTCTTAAACTTGGACTTAAACCAACAATCCAATCTTTCTCAACTACATGATGTACATAATTATAATCATCATTGTGCGGAGTAAATTGGACAATATGTTTACTCGCTTTATTCAAGAAATCATATATAAACTTTTTACATGATAAGAGATCTTTCTTTGGCCACTGTGGAATGTATACTCGGCACCCCTTTTCACATTGATAAGCAGCTGTACGCCTCATATTAATAGTCATCACCTCATGATCAAAAGTATAGACACAGTTGCTATAAACAAGTTGAGTGACACCCACTTCCCAATTTCCATTTAGCTGTTGTGCATGATCAATGGGAGTAGAAAAGAGTGCGGCTCGATTACTAGTAAATCTCTTTGTAGCCGCATTGCTAAGCAAAATATGATAAAACGACATTTTTATATTGCTAATCTGCAACTTTGCATAACATCATGAAGACTTGGATTTTGGACTCTCTACAATATATCAGAGTTGATCGTGATGGAAACGTACATTTCAAAAATTCTCATGGTCATACAACAAGAGGAATTACATTAACATGGCGACAATTTGTCAACCTCAATGATATCATGAGGGATTTGGAATATTTTGAAGCATTAAGATTCATCTCCTTGGGTGATCAAGTTTGGCTTCAACATTACAGAAATGAAATTCAAATCTACCATTCTCATTCCGCAAACTGTTTCTCATTTCGCAAATACAATTGGGAGAAGTATAGAAGATACATACATCGCTCCATCATGACATTTATTCGTCGTGAGTTCATCGCCCTACTATGCAAATCTTAATCAGACATGACTACCACACATCATGAGTTGGAAATTAGATTCCCTACAACGTATTGAAACGGATCATGATCGAAACGTCTATTTCAAAGATTCAACTGGAAATGTGAGAAGAGAGTTTGCTTTATCTTATCGTCATTTTCAATCTCTACATCATATCATGAAGGACTTGAAATACTTCTATATGAAAAGACATTCACGTATTGGAAATCGCATCTGGCTGCGCGTCAACAATCGGCGAATTCAACTCTATCATTCCCAACTTCATACTAACTTCACATTTCATCAAGGTAGTTGGGAAAAGTATAAAAGGAAGGTACATCGCTCAATTTACTCATTCTTTCATCATGAAGCGCCATCGCTACACCATCGTCAACATTCTCCGTCGCTTCAGACTCTACACCAAAATCGATCTCACAACATTACACCAACAGCTTCCAAACAGCAAGTATTACCCGGGCCGTCCTCAAATGTCAGTGGTGAAGATGAACAATTCACGGAATCTTCAACTCTTCCCAAATGGGACTGTACAGATTCTCGGCGCCCTTTCTCATTCATCGGCGCAGTCAATGCGCTTAGAGCTACAAAGACTACTACGTCGGATATGGAAGAGGGAGAGGTGTGTGATGTCGAATCTGACTGTGGACAATATGGTGATCTCTACTCAATTGAGTGACAGTCTATCATTTTTGAAGATTCGTACCAGCAGTTACAGTTTGTGTTATGAACCCGAACTTTTTCCTGCAGCTCTCATTAGTTGTTGGTTACCTGTGCATGTGGCAATCTTTCATAATAGTAAAGTGATCATTACTGGACTAAAATCTCATGTACAAGCAAATATGATCCTAGACTATCTCATTGAGTATGTACGCACCCAGCGGATTGTAAAATAAAAAACAATTTTTCCAACATGATGTTTTTATTTCAAATCATGATAGAACTTACAAATCATTTTTTCATTAGAGGATGGATTACATGAAAAGTTTTGAATAACAGATGCAAATCGAGATACATGTAAACGTCTTAAGATGAAGTACAGTACAAAAGCACCACACGTTGATGAAAGTGGATGTTGTAGTATGCGTTCATTTCGCTGATATTGACGCGTATGTTTTCTCAACCACTGCTGTGTTGGTATATTTGGAGGTTGAGCAAGAGAGTCAAATAGTTCACCACGTCGGTCTTCTCCAATAAAGATCGCTTTCCAATGCTCACCGCCTAAATTCTGTGAATGAGTGTTTAGCACAATAAAGATGGGATAGTGATTTACTGCAGGTGGTAAGGTATCGAGTGAATAGACATTATCGAAAGCTTTCAACGTCGCTTCGTCTGCATTACGCTGCACTTTAGTCTTAATATCGTCAGCAGTCAACCAACTCATTAACGATTATACTGAAGAATCACGTCACGATACTTTGTAATTTCAATATTTGAATCGAAGACTGCATAAATTAATACATTGATCGTCTCAGGTAGTGTTCTTTTGAACGTCAAATCCAAACGAATATTATGAGGCACGTTCGCTTGACGATAGGGTGCACTAATATCGCTGTCAGCAGTCAAATCAAATGCATAAATAGTATATCCACTCTTAAACTCTTTCATAGTCAGTCCGTTGGTGTCATCCGTATTGTAAAAGCCAAAGACATCCATAAAATCAACATAACTGCGCATAAATTGATCCGAAGCAAAATCTGGTTTGTAGGGTGGACCAGGATGACTCACACCATTTACACGTAAAGCAATTTCACTTAACTGATTGTGTTTAAAATTGAAAGGATTCTTCTTTATATTACCATTAAATGCATCATTTTCAACCATTGCCACCATGAGGAGCTTCGGTGCTTCCGATGGAAAGAGGCCATCTTTCATGAAACTCTTTTGATCTTTCGGAATTGTAAAGGTGAGAAGCTTTGTATGCTGAACGGGGTAAATGGCATTTTGGCGGTTAAGGCCTTCAGCATGCCCTCTAATGACACTTGGATTCGGTACTACTCGACGAATGTAAAGTGCAATATCTTCCACATGAATTCTAAAATTGTCAACTTTAGCAAATGCATTCAGCGCAAATTCAGGCTTATTCAATGTCAGCTTGAGTCGCATGCTGGTATTACAGAGTAAAAACTTTGACTGTCTAAAGAAGTCTAAATTCAGCGGACCATATAGCTGACATACTTTACTATCTTTAATCATAGCAGATCGCTTTACAAAGCCACTGTTTGTTTCAACATCAAATTTTCCTGCTTGATCTCTATACCATCCCATGGCTTCCATATGACTTTTTTGTGCTGCTGGATGAAACTGTGATACATGATTGAAATATGATTTATAGGGATAATCGCTTTGACCACCTTCCACCTGCTGCTCTCCAATCGTTAGAGAAACATCGCGAAGTAATATAGTCAATGGTAAATTGTTCAGTCCAACTTTATGTGTATCGTCAATAGCAGTTCCATCTGCTTGCTGAATTCTAAACCTCAAATCAAGCATCGCATAACTCAAATCTATATAGTCATCACTACCACCAGGAATAACAAATTCAATGGGGCCAGCATTCTCAGCTGTTCGAGGATGATAATCTACAATACTTGAACTAAGAATATCTGTCTGTATGGCTTGTTGATCGAACAAACAAAAACCGGAAGTTTTACACTCCATGATTAGAAGTTATAGCAGCGTCGTCGTTTAGCGCCTGATGAATGATTAGAGCCTCTGCGACGTTTGCGTGAATGCCTTTTGACTGAAAATCGCACCTTACCAGCTCCGCGATGTTTCCTCCTTCCTTTTTTCATTCGTTTAGGTGACTTCTTTCCTTGAGTAACACCAGCAATGGTCTGCTTCAATGTTTTTAAACCGCGTTCCTTCCCACGATTCAACAAACTGCTCTTAAAACTTCTACCTCTGGAAAGATCACTAGCAACATCACCAGCAAAGCCAACGGCATTACTTAAAACATTTCGTTTTAAAGATCTACCGACATTGGATATGAGAGGTGCTACAACAGATTTCAGTGCACCAAGTATGCTACCTCCACGTTGGCGGCGAGCGCCGATGTAAATTTGTCCTCCACCACTTACATAGGAGGGTCGTGAATAAAATGAGGCAGTTGGATTCATAGCTCAAACCCTAAACATTGTTAGTTACAACTTTGCATGAATCACTGTCGATCACTTAGATGAAAGATGTCGGCACGACGCATTCAAGAGTTCATACTTGAAGGATAACCAGTCCATTTAACAAGACACCATTCTTCACCTTGTCGTTTTTTACATCGAATGATTTTCTCTACCAAATATGTTTCACTTTCAGTGACTACCTCAATCTCATCGCGGTAAAAGCTACCCTCAATTTCTTCATTATCGTAATCTTTCAACTTGTAGGTGGTCGGAGAGTCTTTTTGATTAATCCTTGATACTGTAAATACCTCCTCTGTCCAATTCGGGAGGTACCCTTTAGCAAAAACACTTTTCACTTTTGAGATACGAACTTTATCACCAATTTTCACATCACTTTTCACATGAGTGCGTTTACGTTGGAATGATTCGCGCACTTTATCTACATTGTCAGCATTTACATCTACTGGTCTGAGTCCAATAGAACGATGGATAGAGTGATTGTAGGCATGGAGTGTATCTTGTAGAACCTTTGTCCAATTTTGTGTCAAGTTGGCAGTAAAATGTCGCCACAAGCGATTTTTTAATGTGCGATTAAAACGTTCAACGAGTGCAGCTTTATAAGCGCTCTTTACACTAAACAACTCAATGTCATGCCTCTCAAATAATCTTGTCACATGCTGATTTTCAAACTCTTTTCCTTGATCACTCTGAATTCTTTTTGGAATGCGACCTTCTCGAAAAATTGTTTGGAATGCTTTTGCTACTCCTTTCCCTTCTTTAGTTTTTAAAGGTTGAGCCCACGCATAACGCGAGAAAATATCAATGACGGTTAAAATAAAATTATTGCCCGAGTTATGTTTTGAAATGGAGGCAACATCACACAAATCTGCTTGCCACTGTTCATCGATGTCATGAACAATATAATGGCGGGTGCGGTACTTCTTTTTCGCTTGTTTGTGGAGTGTATAGGTAGCCTGACCCTTTAACCATCGTTTCACTTGTGATTGTGGAAGACCACTCGCTTTTGATAATTTCTTGATAGATGCAAATCCTGCCGGATGTTTTACATCATAATAGATTGACTTCAAACGTTCAGTCGATGACGGCTGACTCTTTTTCCTCCTTCTCATCTTTTTTCTTTCTTGCCTTTCTACATTTACAACAACTGCAGCATTTAGCTTTAGCGGTTTTGCGATCGTGTTCACATTGCTTAGGGGTTTCATTATGAGAGCTGGCGCAGCAAGTGCAAGTGACAACGACATTCACCTCTGGCGGCTCATTACATGGCAAGCAACACATCTGCTTCATATTAATAGTCTGAGAACATGTATTTCCTAGGAGGAGCTGTTTTACGTTTTCCTTTTACTAGTTTTAGTGGCGATGTAGATCTACGTCGAGTTCTTCCTCTTGTTTGCTTAGTGAGTGTGGGAGGGGATGTAGCAGGTGACGTCTTAAACCAATTTGTTGGCATTTTCATCGCCTGAAGCATTGGAGTAGTAGCCACTGTTGAATCAAGTTCTTTCAATGTCTCATTATTTAAAGCAAATTTTGGCACATTATGCTTTTTCAATAGTTTAAGAAAGTATGACCAACCAGGTGGAACATAGCCCTGACGGCGCTTTCTACGTGTCGCATACTGAATCAAGTCTTCATAACGTGAAGCATCAATCACTTTATTTTCATCTGTAATGATTTCTCCTCTATCATTTACATTGAGATGGGGTTCAATACTGTTGAAAAGAGATATGGCATGTGCGCGACATGCTAAAGGTGTAGCAGTCGATACAGAGTCACGCATCTTATTCTTCAAGTTTTTCAATTGCTCAACAGTTTCCGATTGTAATAATACAGCACGATGTGGATCTTTGATGTGAACATTTTGCTGATAATCTATTTCTTTCCTATACATTTGATTTGCAAGAGGTTGCTTTACTTGCTGCATGGCAGTCAATTGTACATATTCATCCTGAGGAATAACAATCATGCGAGAATAAGAACTCATAGTTTGTAGATAATCATGGGAGTTTTCAAAATATCACTTCGAAGTCTAAATTCTTCCGGACACTCTTGCGTAAAGTCAATGAATAAGTAACCGTATGGTTTTTCAGTAGCTGCTTGAAAAATTTCAGTTAAGGCTTTTGATCCTCTGGGTGCAACTTGTCGCGCTAAAATTTCAAATTGACTTTTATCTCGCGGATTCTTGAAAATAGCATAATAGTGTGTATTCAGGTTTCGTGTACGAGCTTCTTTTCCATCAGGAAACAAATTTTGTGTGATATAGATGATAAAGCACCTTTTATGGTGTGCTGCGCGAGTGAACATATCTGTAACATCTTTTGAATTCTTACTTTCTTTTAATAAATCATCCAATACAACAACATCATTAGACTGAAGTTTATCCACTGGAATAATTCCTTCATGTCGAATAAAGTTGCGACTTTGCAATTCCTGAAACAGCGACGGTTGATAAATACCATAACACCAAATCACTCGATTGATAGGTTCCTTAAACAACTCCCTTCTTTTATCCAATAAATTCAGCGTGAAAACAGTTTTACCTGCATGAGATGGACCTGATACAGTCAGAACTTTATCACATTGAAGTCTGAAATCCATTTTATTACTTTGAGATTCAACATTTGCATAATTAACGCTTAGAGCCAAAGATATTACCCAATAGGTTGCCCACGGCAGGAGCTATCATTGGAAGTATTGCTGAAAGGAAACCGCCCTTTTGTGTTAGAGTTTTCCTCTTTCTTTGAAGGGCGACTTTAGGATTGGAGATGAAACGTAATTTCGTAGCATATCGCTTAAGTAACTTTCGTTGTTTTGGCGCTAATTTCTTCGTCCTCAACTTCCTCACATGAGAAATAATTTCACGAATGAATTTATCGTTAGCATGTCGTATAGCATTGTATCGCTGATTTGCTTTCATTCGTCGGAGAGCTTGAATGGCTGAAGAAAACTTTTGACTTTTACGTTTCGTCATTTTACGTTTCGCCATTTTCCGTGTTAGTCTTTGCTAAAACCTATCTTTACCACATTTGCATAGGTACTAACTATTGCGACATAAGTGACACTCGAAATGAGCAATATCACAGTGGTTACATTGGCAAAGTTGAATGCAATTACGTATGAAACAGCGTTGACAAAAAGCATGCTTACATCTCTTGAAGATGCGCTTTTCATTTCCATCCTTTCGCTTACATACATCGCAACACATAGTTTCACCGTTACTGATGTCTATAGCAAGTCTTTTTGAAGATATGAATTTGCTAGCCTTTTCTAAATAATAGACGCATGTACAGAAGGAATATACTTCGAGAGTGAGCAGACATAGCTCGAAAACCAGTTGTGCTACAATCAAGTACCACTGCATTTTCAATTTTTCTTTATGGAAAGTTGAATGTGAATATCTGAAATCGCTTCAATCACTAGACTGCTACCATGATGGTTAAATGCGTTAAGACGTTCGGCAATTTTTATCATATGTCTTTTAAAAAATTCTTGGGGGTGATCTACCACTTCCATTGAATAAGAAGCAAAATGGAAAGAGCGACTTTCCACCTCTTCCTTTCCAAAATGACTAAACTTAATTTTCGCAACTAATCGCGCCATGATAATGCTATCAGAGAATGTATTCATTAACTCTAGAAATAGAGTGCTAGCATCATCAACCACTGCTTCGATGTCGGTCTCATCTTTATGAAATTTTATCACATAATCTTGAACAGCTCCTTTTAAACTTTGCCTATGAAAACGTAATGTTCCGCAGTCGTTTGAGAAAGACATGATCGCCCTTTAACTAACCCATCCATTGCATGAAAACAACAACTCTTCTCATAGTAACATTTATTGAATAACGGTAACAAGCATGCATAATAAATCAATGGTTTGAAAGAGATAAAATAGATACAGCTGGTAACTATCATACAGCGAGCAATGATAACCATACAGGACTTTGGCAGTGTTGAGGTAAGGAGGAAAGAAGCATTGGTTATGAACGTAGCTACTACAACGAACAGACAAAATAGGAACACACAAATCCTTAAAACGTTTCGTGACTTCATGATAATGTTGATTCACTCTACTATCCCAAGGCGGGAGCAAAATATCATCAATGATTAGATTGGGAAATACTTTCCTCTCTTTACCAGGATTATTACAAAAGATGCGTATAACATTGAAAGCAGCTAACCATCGTTTAAAGTCAATAAGAAGAGCACTCTCACAAGAAAAGCCATAGTCTTGCAAATATTTCAGATTAAGTCCATGAATGTGTTTTCTCGCCCATTGATCAACATTGGGATCGCAGTTGGCATGTTGATGATAGACACTAACAATCTGATATGTCCAATTGTTCATAGCAATAGCACTGAGCTCCTGTACAGGTTCACCCTCACAATCCATAAAAATGATGATAGAAGCCTAAAACGGAAATTACACATCTAAGGAAGCGTTCTATAACATATTACAAAATGAAGAATTACATCGATGCTTTTCACGACAAAATACACAAATGATATGATGGCAACGAAGAAGTAAAATGTATCTAATAAGACCACGTCTACGACACTCAAAGCACATAAGCGAATTGTCATAGGGTAGAGTTAGGAAAGGACTAGTAATTCTCCTTCTTTGATTTGCGTTTTCATGTAGCATTCTTCTCCGACTTGCGCTTCGTACCACTGCTGTTAAGGATTTGATCAATTATGTCGTCCACGTTGGCTGGTTTTGGAATATATAGGATGGATTCCATATGCATGGAGAGAGAGGCTATTTTATTATCCTTGTGTCGACCATAATATAGTCCATTCACTTTGAAAAGGATATCCCAAGTACCTTCTCCGAGCTCGTCGCATGTGATGGGTGTTGAATGATCTCCCTCCTTCTTATAGTAAGTGCACCAATGTGATACCGGTAGGCAAATGTGATTACCATCCCAAATCTTTCTATAGGGAGTATCCTTGTCATCTCTCGCCTTCCACTCTTGGGCAAGAGGAGTAGGAATGTCCATATTTAATGTCACATACTCCTCAATAATATCAAGTTGGTGGCGAATGTACGGACTCACGGGGATCAGTATGTAGTCCCCATACTGATTGTGCATTATCTTGACATCCGTGGAAGGGAGCATTCCCGTTTGGAGTACTACGCCATGATCGTCATAACGCAAGACTTGTTTAAATTTACGCTGTAGCGGTGTAGGATTATGTACCTTGGTTGTTTCTTCCACTGGCCTCAGTTGTAGATGATCTGACCGTAGCGAACCTTGTAACGTTTGACCGCCATTTTGTCCTACTAGTGCAGCAGATGGAGTAGATGCCTGAAAATGAAAAAAGATTGTATTAAGTTTACGTTCAAGGGAGGAGAGGGAGGGAAGTAGCGACTTACCATTTTAGTTGGATAATAGAACAGGGAACTAGAGAGAGAGAGAGAGAAAATGTGCGTCCGTCACTCGTGTGATTCAACGATGGAATGATTCTCACTGTGGAAGGCTCGCTATTTATAAAGAAATGCTTGATTCTCATTGGATGATGATCCTCATTGGACAATAACATCAAGCTGATTCCAAATCTGGCCTCCGTTTTCCCATCCAATGCTTCGTTTTGAAGCTACAGCCCAAAACGTCCCAAATTCTAACTCTGTCATTTTTCGCTAATGTCCCAAAATCTTAAATGGCGTCTCACATCTAAACGAAGACAGATAGGAACAAGCCGTTTCTTTCACTGAATTTGTCTCACTCTTAGCTTTCAAACGAGCTATCGCACGACAAAATCCGTCCACTACAAGCCAAAATCGAAGCAAGCTGTCCAGAGGGGGGGGGGAGTCAGCCGAAAATTTTTTCTCTCCGATTGACTTGAAACTCACCATAGCGATGCAGAATTTCACGCTGAATCCGAATCTGACCTCCGTTTTCTCATCCGATGCTTCGTTTTGACGCTACACACCAAAACGTCCCAAATTCTAACTCTGTCGTTTTTCGAAAAATGTTGAAAATTTTTTCTCACCGATTGCCTTGAAACTCACCCTACCGATGCAGAATTTCACGCTGAATACGAATCCGACCTCCGTTTTCTCATCCGACCACTCCTTCCACTCGAAACAACCCATTTTACAACCCAACATTCAGCAGATTGCACCAAAAACATCACACACTATAGCCTCAAGACTAATCCTGGCGGTCGCCCAAGTCCACCACGAAACTCTATCGTTCCAGAGGGGGGGGGGACGTCAGCGAACAGTTTGTGAACCCAGCTGGTCGGCACACCACGACAGACTACAACCTCTGCCGTTCCAGAGGGGGGGGACTCAGACCCGAAGCACCACGGCGGCCGACCACGACACTCTGCCGTTCCAGAGGGGGGGGACGTCAGCGATGGCGGCCATCTTGCGCTATCTGGTGTTTGTCACTTCCTTACTACTGTTGTGTGCACAAACGGAAACGACGCAATGAAACTCACATGACGAAGACTCCGTTTATATATAATGCCAATACCACCACCTCTTGATGTCGTACGAGGAAATGAATTCATTAGATGGGTTGAAGAGGACAATGCTCCACAAAAATGTTCATCTCCTACAGAACGAAGCCAAGTCTCAGTCAGGAACATAATATCTATATCATTGTCATCGATGAACAGGGAAATTTCGGAGCATTTTTCAAAAGAACACACGGAGCGAGCGTTGAATAATCCAATCTTAAAAGTATCGGAACATTGATCTTGAACTTTGCGACTGCATTTTACCAAATCTATTAATGAAGTTGAAAGGGAATGAGACGTTTCAATATAATAGCGATTAACATACGAAACATACTTCTGAGCTAATGAATACACGCCAACTGTGCCAATTTGTCAAAACAGTTGTTTAGAAATATCAATACGATCTAGAACTTTACCATCTTTGAACAATCTTCCTGATTTGATGAAAATTTTACTTCCATCTGAATTCGAGGCTCTCAACTCCTTGCAAACGTCTCTTAATCGTTTCTCCTCTTTCCGCTGTAGAACTGATAAATCTTTGACAAAGAAAATATTTTGTAAAGAAAGTGATGCATCTGCACGGGTACGCTTTTGGTTAAATAAAACGCAATTCTTTGCTTCGCGGTTAGCAAAAATTATCTTCAATGGTCTTACTTTGTTTTCATCGTGACGACCAATTCGAGACGTAGAGACTATGTCAGCCTTGTTAAAATCTGAATCAATTTTATTGCAAATATATTGAAGCTTTGTAATGTCCTCACTCAACAAAACAGAATCACCCGTTAATAAACCAGACTCTGGAATTCCATGTGCCATCAAATTATTGGCTCTGATGCTATTCTCTTGCTTTTCTATATATACAATTGTTGAGAGGTGATTACATCTTTCATATGTTTGATATTGATGTCAGTTTTCGCTTGATTGAGTCGTAGACCATCAAAGTTCGATTCTATCTGATCAATTCTTGACGTTAAGGCATCAATTTTGGCGCTAATTCGTGATTCAAATTCGGAAAACAGTAATCTGATTTCATCCATCAAAGATGCGTTTTGAGACCCAGATCGAGAGCTTCGCTTTTCAGACATTTGCTATTGTGCTAGAAGAGGAGGTGGAGTAAGGTCACAATTTATCGCAGCAATATTTTCCCTGCAGAATTTTTCCCTGAGAAGGGAAAGTTTAGGGCAATACTAACGCGGGAAACTGATTGCAGTGATGAATTTGAGAGCACGGAAGACGTTGTAGCAGCAGCACTTAATTCAGATTGCGGATGGAGGCGAGATGGGAGAAGTGATGACGTCGACCGATATCAGCGCGAACAAGGGGAGAATAAATCCCAGATGCAATATCAGAACAAAGAGATCACTTTGCCGAATATACATGTATAGTAGACAATAGATATATAGTAGAGGGTTGAGTTAAGCGGCGCCCCTGTGAAGGACGACGCATGCCACACCCTCTGCCTAAATCCCACGGAACGAATTGATGCAGAAATCAGGAAATACGAGCACCATATATATTTCGCCCGTCGGGCTTTCTCAATGGTGACAAATTTACAAGTGAAGGCATGCATTAAAGATATCGAGCTTAAATGGTGATCACTTCACGCATACAGCATGCACATGCTAGCGGACACATGAATGAAGACACGGTCTATTGATTAATGACCATGACGGTAATGAACAATAGACTAAATGAAAGCGGCCATTCACGAAGAAGACCGGTAAGTAAATAACTAAAATAAAGAGTGTACAATAAAAAGTAATGTTGTTAACATCAGAACAAGTAAAAAGTGAAGTAAAACAAGTAGAGCAAAGTCAACGAAGCAAAGACAAGAGGTTCCGGTCAGTCCTGTGAGAAAAACGAATGTTCAGGTCAGTAACCTCACGACAGGTTTGGCGAAAAAAGTTATTAAGCCTCGAAGTGCTGTCACCATGAAAAGTCACAAGGTTGACTGTGTTGGAATGACCATTCGTGGACTTGTTGAGTCCAACAGGACGGGCCGTTCTTAGTCTGTTGATCCACTTAGACTCTTTCATCAGTCTTCGTTGGGTTGAGAAACAACGGTCAATGGCGTAAAAAGACATGTCAGTTGCGGAATGGAAGTCAGAAAAATGCGGGACCAGTGGAGAAGCATCATCACGACCAAGAACTGCACGTACATGCTGGCGAATACGCTGTCTAAGAGGCTGGGAACTCTGACCGACGTATTTGATGCCGCATAGTTTGCACTCAATAATGTAGATGCAGCAAGTCGAAGCGCATGAAAGATTCATCTGAATTGCATAGAGGTTGCTTGCTGTCCCCGCGAAAAAGCTTTTCTCGACAGCAAGGTCGCATGCTTGACAACGAGGGCCATTGCACCGAGAGAAACCTTGTATCCATTCTGCGCCAAGATTAGTCAGAACTAGGACCCGATTTCTTGCATCACGAATGGCAGAGCGTGTCACACCCTGTTCTCTCCAGCTAGAGCATACCGTTCTCGCAGTTGCGTGGAAATCTTCCCGTGTAGAAGAGCGAGTGGCCCATCTCAAAAATTGTGAGTAAATCACACTCTTGAAAACGTGCGAGGTGCGATGAGAGGCGCGAGGTTAGATGCGATGACAAGCTGTCTCCTTGAAGGCAATCCGATGGCTGAGATTGAGGCAGTCGGTTGATGGGCGATAAATCCACAGGTCAAGGAAATGAATGGATAGCGAATGGTGGCACATAGTTAATTGAATATGCGAATCGATGGCATTAAGGTGATTATAGAAATTAAGGAGGGAATCCATGCCATGAGACCAAATTGCAAAAATGTCATCCTGGAAGCGAACCCAAACATCCGGTTGGAGCGAAGAAGATTCCAGGGCCTGTCGCTCCCAGTCACCCATGTACACATTTGCAAAAGAACCGCCGAAGGACTTGCCCATGGCTACCCCGGAGATTTGCAACCAACGACTGTCCTCAAAGCAAAAATCATTGCACTCCAAAGAAAGTCGGAGAAGGCGAAGAACAAGATCATCAGGTCGACGGTCATCAGGCAGAGATTCAAATCCTCTTGCTACACGTCGAATACCTTCATCTATAGGGATGCTTGTGTATAGTGACTTGACGTCGAAAGTACAAATGATCGCATTGCGCTGAAGGAGTACACTGCGTAGTTTAGCGATGAGATGTTGCGAGTCACGAAGATAGCTGGGGAGACGGCGGGCGAGAGGGAAAAGGAAAAACTCAATGAATCGTCCGATGTTGCTGACGTCAGACTTGACATCCGCAACAATAGGTCTCCCAGGTGGCATGCGTGTGGATGGCCAAGTGTCCTTATTCACCTTTGGTAGAAGGTAGAATTGGCGATCACATGCAGTCGCAGAAGGAGCAAGGAAACGGGATTGATCCAGCCAAAACGCAGAAGATCTGATAGCACATCTTCGTAAGGCACAGTGCTGGCAGGTAATGATGAGGAGAGATGACGGTAAGATAGGTCATCATTGAGCTGATTTAAGCCTTCTTGCACATAAGCGTCTTTATCCATCAGGACCCAGTGACCACCCTTGTCGGCAGGGCGAACCACGATGTCACGATTGTTGGCTAGAGCGTAAAGGCAATCCTTTTCACGTTGAGACAAATTGTCGGAGTGATAGCAGGAATGATTGCTAAACAGAATTGAACGTGCAGCTGACAGGATGCGCTGGGATAGCTCTTGAATTCTAGTAGAAACAAGGCCAGCAGGAGGCCAGGCTGAAGAGGGTTGAGAACCGAAGCGACATATCTGTGGGTTGCTTGAAGAGATACCAGAGGTCCTCCACTGTAGTTTTCTTACGAAGTCAACCACGAAGCTGAAGGTGAGATCATGATTGCAAGCTCGAGGAGTTGGAATGAATTTCGGCGGGTGGGACAGAAGAGATAACAAAGGGAATGACGTGTTCACGCTGCAGGAGAGGTTGTAGGTAGCAGACAGCACGTGGGGCGTAAGCCTCCCGAAGTCTAGTTTAAATGGGCGATTATTTTCTGGTAAACATGTTGTTTCGTAGCCGGAGACCAAATATTGCCGGAACTCACGAACGGAAACGGCGCCGCAAGGATAATGCTGTTGGAAGGATGTTTGTTTCGCAGGGCAGAAGATAACTGATGTGATGCTGCTCGATCAGATGCCGAAAAATCATCAGGGCAGCCTGTGAGCAAAACAAACATGGCGGAAACGTTGAAAAGTCTGTTACAACGGCTAAGAAGACTCTTTATGTTTGAGAAGTTGGTCACAAAGCGATTGCTGCGGTCAAGTAGGCTTAAACAAACGAAAACTTTCGTGATGCTGTCGTCTGGAGGCAAATGAGCGAGGTGAGAACGAAGAGCAGATAATCGACCATTGGTGAGGGCAATCACTCGACAACGTGCATCGCTGAAATCACTCAAGTTGCCATCGCCCAGTACGAGGCAGGTGGGAGCAGCATGCATCGAAGCAGGCAGTAATGGCGATTCAGTGGTGGAAAGCTGCAGAGAAGTGATGACCGCGGAGGCACGAGACGTAGCGGAGCCTGAGGCCGGAGCAACCGGCGCAACAGAAGAAATTGACGAATGTTGCGATTCTCCACCAGAGGAAGAAGGCTCATGCGAAACGGGAGTTTGAGTTGACACCGAAGACGATTGCACGTGAGCTGCAGGAGTTGCAGTCACAGACGGAGACACATGTGATGATAGAGTGGGTCCGGTGGTGTCTGAAGATGGTTCGGAATCCGGTCGATCCGTGGAGAAGTAGCTGTTGCTGAAGGAGCGACTGTGTTGGAGTAAGTATACGGATCGCTTTCGCAGAGGAGTTGATTCTGACGAATAGTCGAAAGTGCGCCATCCAAGACCTCATTCTTCAGTTTCCGTCCCAACTGTTGTCTCGCCCAGTAACAAGCAAGTGTCACTGATGAGTCCAAAAGAGAGGACAGCAGTGCAGTATCACGCATGAAGGACAGGGTCTGTTCCAACACATCGTGGTAGTGCTGCTTTAAGGCGGCAAGGCTAGAATCCATCCACAACTGTGCCAAGGAGGAGGCTGAACGCCTGAAATCGCATGACGGGAAAGCAGGAGTTAGGAAGCCAGCAAGCTTGTCCCTGGTTCGGAGAATTGGATGCGGAGCTGTTGAAGATGATGTAGACACTTGATCACTCGAAAATGTGCCTTCGTAGAAACAAAATGGAGCGAAGGAATCAATGCACGAGTAGACGAGGAATTAGTTGATGCATGCCCAGAAGATAGAGTTCGAGATTCACGGCTGATGTTAGAGATGCTATTCGGACGGCGAGCACTTGTCAAGTTAGGACAGCGACCGAGGATTGAAGACGAGGACCAGGCAGACACAGGGCCAGCAGTAGAGGGTTGAGTTAAGCGACGTCCCTGTGAAGGACGACGCATGCCACACGCTCTGCCTAAATCCCACGGAACGAATTGATGCAGAAATCAGGAAATACGAGCACCATATATATTTCGCCCGTCGGGCTTAATTAGCTGATTGAACACACACAACTCAACGCATGGAGGCTGTCCTGAAGGCCAGAGGAGGACCAACCAAATATTGACATTTTGACTGTATTGTTGAAGTTGTAACCTTAAATTTCGCATTTTTTACTAGGTGCAGTTTGCAAACATCACTCTATAAGTATTACACTGGACACATTTTTCAGGAGTAGGAATAGATGTTATTGCATCAATATACTATTTTCAGACTCAAATTGAAAATCATGCTAATCACATGGCCAGCATGGTATTAATGTTCGCCTGTTCTTTAGGCCAATGTATTCATTTGATTGCCGGGGAACATTGGCTAATGTTTTAAGTTTCTAAATCTGTTTCTACAGTGTTGTTGAGTTAAGTGGCATATAAGAACGAGAACACAGTAAAATAGAGCTGCCGATTCAAAGCGTATAAGGGTGTCTTGCTGGATGTACGAGAAATTCACTTTTGTACAGCGGGAAATATACAGGCATTTGTCCTTGAGGCTCTCAATGAAGCCGTACCACCTCCAATTTTCAATCGACGATTTCTCTTAAACAGTCCCATTATTTTGAATATTAAGTGGTGGTACAAGCTGGCACAAATTCAAATTAAGGTTTAGATGTTGTTTTCGAGAATCGCACACTCGATTTTCAATGTGGCATGGATATTGGTGCGGCTAAATCCACACACGTCAATCTTTCAGCATTTTTTTACCTGAACTATCCGATTATTGGTTAGGCCTTCTATGGGAAATTTAGTGTTGTGGTGGTTTTAAGCAGTGGCAAAAGCACTTAGATGCAAAGTGTAGTGCAAAAATTCTTCTATATAGGAAGAAAACACACGATGCAAACAAAAAGATATCATGGAAGCTTTTAGCCGCATAATTGTTTGTCACTTCTCAAATGAAGCGAATTAAATGAATGTTAACACAATAGAAAATATTTTATTGACATTTCTTTAATTCTCGGTGTTTCTTTGTGTTGCCTTGACTTTTTGTCTGGAATTCAAGGATTGTCCAGCCACATGGTTCCTCTCTAATGACTCCGTGCATAGTGATTGTATTTTTGGTTTCTTCTGTTTCTTGGCTTTCTTCATTTACAATTTTTGGTTAGCTTCTCATCATATATCATGCCTTGTTCTCATCTTTAGTTTATTGATATAAATATGAATTTATAATTAGTTTTGATTTGTGGCATGATCCACAACTGTATTTTTGGCAGTGCACATGAGTACATGAAAGAACGTATTTGCGCAGCTCCATCCACCTCTTTAACAATATCTTTGAGATCAAGGGAGGCTCCAATGCTTCATCAACTGCTTTGAAATCAGTCGGTGCCAGGTGTGTTTTTTCAATTATTGGACCTTCAACATGTCACACTTTACCGCCAACTTCAAGAAATCAACCAAGCTTGCAGAAAATTGGGAAGGATTTGAATGACGGTCTATCTTTGATTTCCTCAGATAGAGACGATGTGAATATGTCAAGCCACGGTTTTCCAGCAACCGTTGAATTAAGTCCACTGTCAAAAACAGTTGCGCTCTCGGCCACACATTAATATTTCCTTTTTAGTAGTGCAATAACGTGTTCAATAAGTAATTTTCTCAAAGAATTGTTTGGAAATCATATATTTAAATCGGAAATATTATATTAATTCTAAAGAACAATTCGACGAGCAGTCACAACGGAATAAGAAAAATAATCAAAAGTTATTTGAACTAAATAATTATTTCACCAGTCTGGCCTCTTCAGTTGCAATATTTGCATTACAAAGATAAGTTCAAAGTTGTGATAATACTATCAAAGTCAAATCGTAATTCATAGTTCAGATATCTCTCTCACATATTTAGTTGTCAGACGACATTGAGAAGAAAGACGAATTAGGTAGTCAGCCAATGCATAGACCAAGAAGCTGGAGAAGACATGAAAGAGCGAAGAACAGAAAACACATGAAGTTAAAGTGGTTTAGAAAAGGTAATGATTCTGCATTATTTGTGCCATCATCACCGAATTCCGAGTTAAGAAAAATCATGGAGCGTGAAAACCAAAGTGAAAATAAAAGTTATGGAAAAAGCTGGTACTTCCTTAAAAAAATTACAAAAATCAAATTCATTCAAAAGTCAAAATGTAAAGATCGCTGCTGTCCTATATGCCAATCATGATGTAGGGGTCATTGCATTAAAAGTGGAGCTACGTATGAAATTAAATGTGAAGAACATGACTCAGCATGTATTGACGAAACTTCAAGAAATGGCAAGATGAGAGGTAAAGAACATATGCAACAATTGCAACAGAAAAATAATAACTCTGTTTTGTAGAAATATTGAAAAGAGAGATGAAAGCAAAATAGCGAAATTCAAAATGAATATTATCAAAGTGTACAACAACGATGCATGTGCAAGACAAATAGCCGAATCAGTAGAAGTGAAAAACGCCAACAGTAGACAATTAATTAGTAAATTAGTGAATTTCATTCACTGAATTTGACTGGATTAGCGATATCGTAGTAATTTTTCAGCCTAAAAAGATTTCTTACTTCTAACAACTACACGTACATACGTGAGAGAGACATCTTGACTATGAAATGCAATTAGATTTTGATAGTATTATCACAACTTTGAATTCATCTTTGTAATGTAAATGATACATCCGTAGAGGCCGGACCGGAGAAATACTTGTCCTGTTCAAATAATTTTTCATTTTCCGTTGTAACCGCGCGACGAATTGTTCTTAAGAATCAAGATAATAATTTCGATTTAAATATATGACAAGTGGAATTATCTCGAAGAAAGTATTCTTCAACATCTTTATCGTCGTCAACATGCAAAGTCGATTTGTTCATATTCTCATATGAATGTGAACGGTTGCGCATCACATGCATGACAGATTGACCGATAAGACGCTTCAATGGATTTCCATATGCGTCACGGGGATTTGTTTTCTTTTAGTTCCGAGGGATGCCGGTTATCTTGCTGATTGTATCCACGACCTCTCGAGATGTATCTGCAACCACCCCTACAATTGTTTGAACGGTTGTACAGTACTTTTTCGGTTTCCATCCTCATTGCTGGATCTTCTTTTACTTTCACGACATGATGTTCTGTGAAGTATTTCTTAAGTTAGCATTGTATTTACTGATAAAGAGTCGCTCGTTCGTTGTATTCAACGCTGGTTAACACAGGTTGCCGTTCTCGAGAATGAAGCGTCGCATCACTGAGTAATTGCACGGTTAAGGAAGGTGGAGGTAGATCAATTTCATTTATCTTCAGTTTCCTTGCATTTTGTTCAAATTCCAAAATGTATTTGGTATTTGAACACTTCTGTGATCCAGTCTTCCCGCTCTTGAATGAAGTTAAAACCATCGGTCCACAACAGTTGAACCATATCCCTGGTTTGAGCTTCAACATTATCGCTACTATAGTCTGTCTCGCCGGATTCAATCGCGAATCTCATTTCTTTTGAACTCCAGATACATCCAGCTCAGACAGCGAATTGAAAACCAGCCAACCTATTTGCTCCTGCTGAACACCGAAATACTTTCAGCACAAAATCAGCTCCATTCGATACGCTGCATACTCCTTCGTCTTACTACACCAACCAAAACAAGCGCGGCTTTTACACTTCGATGCTCTGCTACAACAGTTAAGCATGTGAATGCACATGGATCGAATTGAGAATACAATTTAGTCATAGGGTGCCATTATCAAATACAAAATGGCCCGCAGGCCTGTTTTAAAAAAACAAGACCCGTTAGATAATAAAATGTACGGTACAAAGTGCAGAAAAGCTGTCATAAATGCAAATGGAGACGTTGACAACTTATATTAAAAATCAAAAATGCTGATTTTGATTAAGCTTAAAAATGTCAGTTGATTAAAATTACACATTGATTAACCCAGCTCTAGTGATTGATACTAGCTCTGGTCTCTGATGCAAATGTGTCTTTCACAGTGATAAGCACTTGCAAAAGCAACTTTATCCTGTGTAAGTTGATCATTTTGGATTGTAATAAGAATGTTTGACCATTGTCTCTGATATAATGCCTACAGCTTCATATACATGTTTATACTTCAGATCGCTATATATTTTTCGGAATCCGTTCAGATTTACTGTATCTGTTACGTACCCACTCGATGAAAAATCATGATATATCCTGTATATATATATATATATATATATATATATATGTATAGTAGACAATAGATATATAGTATATATAGTATATATATAGTAGACAATAGATATATAGTATATATATAGTAGACTCTTAAGCGTACCAGTTCAATAAGAGGACCATTTCCTCTATTTCTCGTTCGATTCCCTATCTATTTGCACGACTTCGGACAACTTTCTAAGCGGACTACTGAAAGTGTTACTTGGTCCGCCAGCCGGAGATGTTCTGTAATAAATCGCTCAATATTCAGTTTTATTAGGATGTACACTTTTCACCTCTCAAAAAGACCGAATCGATGTTCAATTGCAACTCTTAAACCGTTGCTGTTCTCAGACAATATCAAGATAACCGAATCTTCATTCAACTGCCACCGTAATGGGCGAACAGCACGTTGAGATAATTACCCAACAAACTGTGAGAATACGCAATTTTTTTTTCATTACATCCAGTACTGTAGGTATTTTTCTTCGTGATATCATTGCACAGTTTCAATTAATCGAAAAGAACTGCATGAATCAGTCTGATGTGGGATTACGACACATTTATTTTTCAATGAGATAATACGAATGAAATTTCCCACAACCTCAACAGAATCGATAAGAGAATCCAATTTTCATTTCAAAATGTACTGAAATCCATAGACTGAAATCTTCACAGAGTTTGTAACTTTTACCTAATGGAGAATGTTTTCCAGGCCTCAAACCAGGGGTCGGCAACCATGATCAGTGCGCGGTCCACTGGACCTTCTCGCGAGCTGCAGCCCCAGAAGCAGTTAATCATTACAAAGCGAATCTTCATAGTGACTTTTAAGAAGAATTCACAAAACTACTCATTCAAATTCTGTTAATGGAAATATCATAACGTGGTTAATAACTTCAATTCATCATTTATTATGAAATGGATGAAATTCTATAAATATTATACAAAGCAAAATAGAAAGTTGTGGATGGCCGAGGTTCTACCAATTTGCACCTTTCCTAACATCAAAAGTTCGCAACTTGAAATGAAAGTTTAGGTGCATTCTGAGTGTACCTGCAGCGATGATGCACGGGAATGAGACGTGGGCCGCGAAAGGCTATCAGATCAATGATAGAAAAAAGGGCATTGGTTAAAAGAAAGTGTGATGTGTGGATGATCGATGGACACAGGAGTGAAGACCTAAGGAAGAAGATGAACCGAGAAGGCATATCTGATGGTCTTCGAAGAAGAAAGCTACGTCGGTCTAACCACATTATGAGAAACAAAGATGACTCGAAAAGAGATCACTTCAGCTTGTTGTCAAAGGCAGAAGACCAATTGAGGCTGCTACTAAGACCAAAGAAAACATGTTCAGAGGTCGTGTCCGATGATTTCCGAACACTGAAATTCAGCAATGATCTGTGATCAGATAAAGTGGAGGCGCAACAACCACCTGACTCCGTTCAAGGTGGAAACGGAAAACGTAGAAGTATAAAGTAAGTGAACTATTATCGACTTCTTGAGTCGCTCGTGGGTAGGCAATTTTGAGATAGATATGCGGGCAGGACCAGAAGGATTCGCGGGCCACAGGCTGACGACCCCTGCCTAAAGCACTCAAAGTTAAAGTTGATAGACACAGCCGGTAAAGAGTTCCAGAGCCATAACCTAAGGGTAATCTCATTTGAATCCTAGGAAATGTCCGCTGTTTCTAGGTACCTGTCGAATATTTTTGAAGTTAAAGCCACTTCTATATCATGCACAAGATTTAGGGACTTAAAACGCAGGATTTTGTCATCTGTCCACCAACTTTGTTAGCATTTTCTTAATTGACCCAATCCTCCCGTATTGCAATCAGAGATCATAATCCTCTCTTTCATCAATATAATCTAAGCTCCGCAATTCCTTCATTTTCTTCCAGCCATGATGAAAAGTCGTGTCTTGATAATAACTTAGCGTCATGTTTATTTCGAAAAAGTAGAAATGTGTACTGTAATTCTATTTAAAGTGAATTGATATTCAGCATCTCTTAATATGAAGAAAATCGATAAACTCCAAAAGCACATTCGAGATGTTTAAAATATACTTTTTCAAATATTCATCTTGAAGCCTGCGTGGCTTAGATTAAAAAACTCTTATGTCATTGACATGTATCATTGTTCTTCACATTGTCATGAGTGCATTTGAATGCAGATTCGGGTCAAATGCTTTCTCAAGTATTTACCATCATGCGCTTCGTACGTCCAATGAGAATCCGCAAAGGGGTATCTGGCACACTCACAAAATGCAGTTATCAAGAAACAGGGGTTTCAACAAGTACCTTCAATAACATGAAAATGTCTATTTTTTGATAGCGATCACCTATGCACCTTATTTTAAAACAAACTTTTACAAACTTTAAAACAATTGACTGGACTAATTTCTTTTTCAATGATGCATTTTCAATCGCATCGATGTTGAGAGTCCAATAAAAGAAAAATTCATCACTGTAGACAATTACAAAATTGAATCATAAATTAAAACAGCCGGTAACGATCTGACACTGTGGTTGCCATGTTTTCATCAAGCATTTAAGTTTTCAGTGAGGGCTCGTGTAGCTCTTCATGCATTCGTGCTTCTCGTTTAGTTCATGCATTATAGCTCATTTTTATAGGAATCTGTGCATTTTCCGAATCACTCCATCATCTAATAGCTGCAACAAAACGAGCAAAAGTCAAAATTCAATCGGGTAGAAAACGTGCCATGTCGTCTTCCTCATTCACTTATTGGAAATTGTCGCTTTTATAACAATTGTTGTGCAGAGCTTAGGAACATAAAAAATTCAGAAGCTTCTGTGTCAAATCCAAAAATGCTGGCATAAACGCCCATTATTCCATTTTATTAGGTACCGCATTCATTACGTTAGTAGTGTTCGATGATTCCTAAAACCGTATGTTCATGTTATCTTTCTCAATTACTATACAGCGGAAAATTTTCGTGAATATTTTTCCTTTTTTATCTGACCACTTTGTATACAGATGGTTACATCACTTCCAAGATTGTAGCATTCGCAGCAGCACATTGGCAGCATTCTCAGGTGTTGCTTACTTGTTTGGATTTGGCAAACCTGGCACACTTGGAAGTTTCTTCAACCACTTCAGAATTGTATTTCGACGTTGTTGGCAGACAGAAACTAATGATTTTTCAACGTTTGCATTGAATATTGCTGGTGCAATTACTAACAAAGCGACGGGGGAGTTTTGATTTGTTACCAACTTCCCGAGCCAGTAACATCAGTCAGTTGTCATATATTCCTTGTGAAACTACTGATAAAAATCTGCTGTCTTATTGTTATAAGCAATGCCCCTGTACTAGTAGCCTATATCACAATTTTCGCAGTGAACGCAAAATTCGGGCGAATTCGCGAAGTGTACTTTTTTGCCAATTCGCGAAATTTTAGCGCCGCGAAAATTTTCGCTCTATAGTTTCTGTAGCTACTTGTCAATCAGTCAGAGAGCTGCAATAATGATACTTCAACGTTAATTGCTATATTGTAAATGTCCATAATTTGATAATGATAGTGGCAACAGAGTTTGAAAGTACCGGAGTTTTCCACTTAATATACCCGGGTACATTAAGTGGAAATTGGTGCCAGTTAATATACCCGGGCACATAAACTCGCGCCAAACTTCCATTATGTCTTTGCAACATTCAACAATTTTCTTGGAAAGAACACTTCTGCTGATTTTTGTAAACTCATCTTGGTATCTCATGTGATCACACCGGAAGAAAGGCGAAGGAATCAATCTAATTACCTGTATAGTAGGGTTTTCAAAATCCCGACTTTTCTGATCCCGGGATTAGCACGCTTAACTCATTTACCGATGGCATGCTTAGACTAGCGTAGGCTGAACAGTACTAGGCGTTGTTTTAAATATTTTGACTGGTATTTTGAACGATGCACTGTACAGTACAACTAGTGATTTCAGATAGACATGTGCCTTAATGTCCATGAATTAATAATAAGTTATCTTTCACATGCAGTCATTAGCAGACATTGGCTAAGTAGATCTGGCTATCGCACACAATGTGCGTTGTCGCATTAAAACCTGACATGAGATTTTCAAATCGAAATGCACATTTCGCGATTTTTCTGGCGTCTGGCAAAAGTCCGATATTGTATAATAATCGCTTCAAAACTTCATTAGATGTTAGTACGCCTGTATGTATAACGCTGTCTCTTTCCTTCTCTCGACTGCCTGAACATATTTTTATTTTTTGATATCAATGAATTGGTTGAGATAGACAATAAGTATGTTATTCTATGCAGTTCTATATGGGAGTAGCTCTGTCTCGAGCTTGCAAGTGTCTATTGTTAAGCTGGTCGTTCACGTTTCACGCATTGCATCTGTTACTACATGTTTCTTGTTCATAGCCTTAAGAACAGATGCCTAAGCTGCCTAAGAACAGATGTTACCTAATCCCGGCATTCAGAATCCCATAAAAATGCGATAATCGCGGGATACCGGGATTGAAGACCATACTGTACACCGAAGAACTGTTATTCTGTTATTCAGATTTTATTAAGGTGCTTGCTACAGTATTGCTAATTTCATATACCCTAATAATTGTTTAGTAAACTACATTCAAATTGTGAATTAGTTTTCATTGCATTTTAGTTTCCAGCTCATATGCACCAAATTATAAGCACCTGTAATAAATTGTTGCTGCTTTAGGTGACGAATTCCATCTCATATATTAAATATGCTTATTTTGTGGTGTCTCCACTTAATATACCCGGATATATTAACCTGATGCAAACTTATTCTGCAATTTTGTCATTTTCCAGTTAATATACCGGTTATATTAAGTGGAAAATTCCGGTAGTGTTTAGGGCTATATACTGTTCACATAACTAAATCTCTAAATGTGGAGAGAAAATGTTGCAAAGATAAAATTGTAGCGGTGTTACTTGCGAATTGAGATTGACCTTAAAAAGATGTTTTGCGACTTATGGAGAGGTTATTCAGCCAAGTATCTGGTTTAAAATGTACCTAGTCTATAGCAATTGCTGTTTTTACGGTACTGATTGCTGCAACCAAACATATTTTGATTTTACTTTTATATCCGCTTGGGCACAAATAGCTGATTATCCTGATTCGTGCTCTTGCCATATAGGGCTGATGACTTTTACTGTGGATTTTTTCTTGGCTGTTTCTGTCTATAAACTTCAGGCCTCCTGCTATATAGGCCTGAAAACGTAATTAAAGTAAGGATAGGAGGATCATTTAACAATTAAATGCAATGGTACGGAGCGATGTGCGTTGCTTAGTAAGTAAGAGAAGCAAATCACTTAGTTGATAAAAACTGACACCCTAAGATGAAATCAACTTCTTCATGTAAAGACTCAGGTTGTATTTCAGTTTTTCGATTTTCTGACCAATAGCCCATGAATTGTCGTATGTAATAGAAAAAGCTGTGAAAATCATACATATCGGTTTTATATAACTCGACCACATTCATCGCAATCAACTTTCAAAAGTGCATTTTAGAATATTTGAACTCAACTGTGCAATTACGCAGATCATTATTTACACGTAAATATTCATCTCGTTGCACACATCACGCTTTCTAGAAGTCTTAAGTAAATTCCGCTCTACGTTTCTTCTCAGTTGAAGCATCAATGAATGCAGTCAGAGCTGAGATTACTTCATCACAACGAGTTGAGGTCAGCGATTCATATGCTTGATTACGATTACCGACATTAGCCATGGAGACATGTCGCAAAAAATATGATTTTGAAGAGAGCATAATTCCATAGAAAAATAATATTCCCTGAATGGAATTGCGATCACCGGGGAATTATGATGAACGAAGTCCGACTGTGCTTCCTGTGACTACCTTAAATGCAAGTGATCAAGTAAATTCGAGATCACTAAATCCTTATGGTGAAATCCTTAAACCCGAATTGAGGAAAGAATATTCGTTGCAGACTCCTGCATTTTTATCAAGACTGAATTAGCCACAGTAATGTATCAGTGTTGGACAATCGAATGTAACTCTCTATTGATGTTCCACTTAATTATTTTCTCTGCATGTGAATGGGTGGTGTCGTAATAAATCAGCTTGAACTGAGCGGCGCTCATTTTGAAATGCGTGAAGTGAAACGCACTCCTTTCAAAGCTAAAGTGATCCTTCCTTTTTCTGTTAAGCTCACATCACTACACTATGCAACTTTGGAAATGCTGGATAACGATTTCTATTTGCATTTTTCAGTGAGTATGGACCGTGACAGGAAACTTCAATGAGCATATACTGAGACAAGGAAAGGAATGATGTGAAAACCGTTAAACATTACTTTTTAACATCTCAAGACATTAAAAAGAAAATGGCTTTAATTAGATATGAAAATAATTATTTAACAACACATTTTGATTGTGTAAAATGATTGATATTACTAAATATTACTAACTATTACAGCAGAATTCGCATATATCGGCGCCTCAAGGGACAGACGAAAACCGCCGATATATGCGAACTCCCTGAATTTTGAAGTTTCGTGAAATCTACACGAGCTCTGAGATCATGCCATGCATCATACAATGTATATACGTGTATTGACTCATGAATTATTGCGTTGCTATACTTAAATGCATGTACATATTGACTTATTGTGTACATGTGACATTGTATACATGTACATGTAATTGTGTCTATGTAATCAATAGATATCTAAAAATTGTGCCTTTCTGAACTGATGCTTGCAACGTAAGTATCACACACTGGATATCACTATGTTTGTCAAAAACTGAGTATGCTTTTTTAATCAAGAAGATTGAAGCTTCGTCATGCCTACATGCTTACCTGCTATATGAAGCACAAAACAAAGAAGAGTATGCATAAATCAAGACGCTGCTGAGTCACGTGCAGACGAAGCCAGCCAATCTAAGTCAATCAAGACGCTGCTAAGAGTCACGTGCAGGCGAAACCATAGAGATGGATGGGGTGGCGAGCCGCTTTCTGTCTAGAGAGAGGACATGCATCGAACTCAACAATGTTTCGACGGTAGCTTGTGCTCCTTTGATGACGCAACAGTCACTAAGTCAGGTCTGACAATAGCATCGTAGGTGAAGGCGTTAACAATGCAATCATCACGTCGAATGAAAGACTAATTATGTGAGAATTATCAGTGAGATACAGTGGCAAGCCTACTTATCTTTCCTCGGCTGCTAGATTCTACAATTTTGATCAAACCCCCAAACATGATCGAGATGAATTGTAGAAGATCTAAATTTTCACATGCCACTAGAATAGTTAGAATCGGATAGTCCTAACAGAATCTGCAGCCATCCGCGTCCACATATACTGTCATTCTAGTGACTCCTCTAGGCAAAACACATCGCTTGAGGATTTCCAGGAAATCCGCCGTTATAAACGAATTTTTTTCTGTCAGGGACAGCGAAAATGCGCCGATATAGGCGAATCGCCGATATAGCCGAAGCCGATATAAGCGAACTCGATTATATGGAAAAGATAGGAAATTCTGCCGGGACAAAAAGAAACCGCCGATATAGCCGAAGCCGATATATGCGAATTCTACTGTATTACTAAGTATAAAATTATACTGCATTATTTTAACTTTCACCAGCGTATTGATATCAGAGTGATCTAATAACATTGCTTATTATTGCTCAGTTTTCTGACTGTAGGAGATGACATTTATGTCCTCTGTGCAGTCTGTGCGTATAATTTTGATAACAACTACAGTCGCCATGTTAACATCAAAATAATTGTCACCCTGGTACAATAACACAATAGAATGAGCTGCTGATGCGTTGTAAAAATAAACTCAAGGTAGATAATGCATCTTCCTCAGACAGGTTAATCTTCTGATGAACATAAAAGTAATAATTAGACTATTTTTATTGATCTTATAGTTATCACGTCTGTGTTTTGTTCTCTCACGCGACAATGCGTCATACAGATTTCTTCCTTGTTTTAAAAGAGAATTCTCTTCAACTCAACAAACAATATTGTGAAGAGAAAAATCTACAGTTGAGGAACCAATGAGAGAAAGGCGTTGAGTACAGCTCCGGACAACGACTTTTCCCTAAGTTGTGAGCGCTAGTCAAATGAATTGCGACATCGGTGAGACGAAATAAACCTCACAACGTCAGCCATTCCTCCGATGCTTACATCTAAAGTAGTGTTCTTACAGAATGACATAAATTTTCGCCTTGAAAAGTCGTAGACAGTTACCATCGACAGCTGTTTGATAATGGGTCCGTCCAGATCTACAAGGGCCTTTATAGGCCCACTAGCCTATTTGCAGTCCTCTCTTTTCATCTTCATCTACCTGAATATCATAACGCTTCAATTAGTGAATGGTCGTAATTCAAAGTCAGAAAGTAAGTGTCTGTTTGATCCTGTGTTTCTCTAGGCGAGTGTGCTGTAGTGTGAGTATGCTGGCGAGTATGATTTAGTTGCATTTTGATTATTTATAATTAATTGATTCATCAACTCAACCAAATTGCATCCAAAGATTGCTATGAATTACAGTTTCTTTATAAGTTCGCGTGAATTGCATGAATTATTTGTTATATTGCTGGAGGAAAGAAATTTGGACTGCTTAATTTTCGTAAACATTATTTTTCAAGCTCAAGAACTGATAGATAAAAGAAAGAAGAAAGTATACTCTCTCTTTCTTCTTTTTCTATCATGAACTACCTCCAGTAAAAAAAATTGACAACAATTGTGAATACTTAATATAGTAGCTTAGTGATTACGTATTTTCTGAAAGTTTTCAAATCCGACTTATCATTCTTGGAATGAGATGAATAATTTGATAATCAGAACGATTCACTCCTATGTGATTTCTATGTATTGTAAATATGAATAAATAGCTTCATTCTGTGATTTTTACCATTTTCTGATGGGATAACGAGATTTGTGCACAAATATGTAATGAAAAATAATGAAATATGCCTTACCATAATGCTCTTCTTGTCTCATCATGTCAAAAAGGGATGTCAAACCGATGCTTTGCTACTATTTGGTGCGTAAGTGTCATATGCCTGGTGCAATAGTGAGATCCTAAATTTTTTGTATTTATTCATCAGAGGGAAAAATATTCGAATTCTCAATTTTTGTTTACAGGGTTGCAATGTTCTATTGTATTGCTTTTGTATCTAGTGTGTGTCAAGCTGCTTTCGTTTCTAGTGGTTCCTGCTCACGTATGTAAGAGCAGGAAATAGTTTACTACGAATAATAATATCCTGATTTACTGACTTTCACATCTTCACGAGCATTAGTGGAAAAGAATCAAACTCGCCCGTTTCTGCTATAAAATGTCATAGGCTCAAACCAGGCCACTTACAAGATGATCATCTCCATGCATGAATGGTGAAAGAAAACACGACGTCTTCGGATACCATAGCTATTTTGTGTGGCACATAGAAGCTGAAGACTTTTTCTTGCTCTCTTCATAATCATCCGGATTTATGAAGGTCTCGACACTTCGCAATCTCCAAGCATATCGAGGCATTCCAAGCTCATAAATATCAATAGCAACCACTTCCAGGTGACCCCAGAAAATTGATCGAAGAGTCCAATGCCCGTCTCACGCGATGGAATAAATTAGTCCGGCAGCCAGTGGGAGTTTCTGCTTGGAACGATGCCGAAGATGAGACTTTCACAGAATCATGTGCACCCTATGCTTGCTACGAATCAGCGCGTCTGCTGAGTTCTACCTGATTCCTCTTCTAGTCAGACACGCTCAAAGAAAATCATATGCTAATCCAATGGGAGGCAGATAGCAGGTTTTGGTAAAAATGAAATTTTCTATGTTTTCTCTGATAAAGCAAAATATACTAAGCCCAGAGTCATGATTTTTGACATGGAGTGTCTTCAGGTCCTTTCCCGTAGCAAGACGAATTGCATCAAAGATGCATTGAGCGGGATGCATTATTTTGGGCATGCATTGGAGGGGGGATGCATCCCAAGATGCTTTCTGGGATACATCCCTCCTCCAATGCATCCGGATGCATTCTCAGATGCATCTATATGGCAGATGCATGCCCAAAATAATGCATCCGGATGCATTCCAGGATTCATCCCTAGAAGCATTCTAGGATGCATCTATATGCCAGATGCATGCCCAAAATAATGCATTCTAGGATGCATCTACATTTCAGATGCAGGTCCAAAATAATGCATCCTGATGTAGTAATCGGGATAATAAGTTTGGTTATAATTCAACCTTACCTACTACTGTTTGCCGGCCTACCAAATGCCAATCAAAATATCGATCACTTTAATCAGCAAGGCTATATTGATAGGAAATGTTAGAGATTTTGTTACAATGTTGCCATATATTTTTCTTGAAGAGTTCGCATCTTATCACAATCTTGCTCACGCTTGGCAACACGGTCGGAAATTTCACGGAACCCATTGCTGAAATAGAGAAATTGAACATAACAATAAAATACCCACAGAACGCACCGGAAAATGTATTCGGATATACCTGTGTGTAGTGATTAAATCTACCACCAATTCAGATCATGGAAATTTCGGTATAACAGGTCAACTTTGCAGGCCTGCATTTTCTACATAATGGTTCTGATGGCATTATATTTATGGCTTAAACAGAAACAATACAGTAGGCATCCAACAATATCAGCTAATTTTTCGAGGCAGGAATTGACAGTGTTCGAGGACAATGTTTTAATTCAAACCTTTCAGCATTTCAAAGGGAGACAAATTGTGTGTGAATATTTTAATTTTCGATTATGCATGTACGTTTTCAATAGTTACTGACATGAAGAATCAGAAAATATTATAGTTTCATTAAGATTTATGCAAAGTTAATGCAGTAGGCTATGAGGATTATTTCAAGCTCTTGTAAAATATCTTATTACAAGTACAAAATAGATTCTTGAGTCTGAACCAATTCTTGAATTTCTATACATTTTGTCAGGCAGGCTATGGTGAAAAATTGAAATCAAAAGGAATAAACTCATTCGTACCGATCGAGAGAACGATTCAAACCTGCTTCCTTGAAACTTGTCGAGGATCTCATCAAAATCTGAATTTATGTCCAGGTATTTTAAAACAAACATGCACACATTCCCCAAGTCAGTTGAAGCCTAACCTAAACCTATCGTACGATCAAAATTTGGCAGCCTTGGTGAAACGATTCTTGTATCATTTAGTTTTCAGTCCAGTGTGATGGCTTCAGAATCGATGTAGAATAATTAGGGGTCTAATAAAATGATTTTCTCATGAATGTATTTGGAAAATGTATTTAATGAATTTTACAAGTGCGCATTAATTTTTGTCATGAAATCTTTAAGAATGAAATTTTATGGCTTTTTTATCAAAATTTAATAAGCCTTTTATCATTTGTAGTTTAATTACACATGGAAAGCACTTTGCTTCAATTTTTTCGTAAGACTGAGGTTATAAAATAGCAAAAGAATAAACCCGGAATTCCGTAAAACAATAATTAGGAATTCAAGCAAGCATTTTGTAAAATCATAAGATATAGGCCTGTGTGTCAACCAGCTTTTTGTTCAGTACTGCTGACAGAAGGAAGGATTCACAGGGGACATAATTCAACATTTATATTTATGGAAATAAATGCAAAATGATGTTCTTACACAAATTAGCACATTGAAATTATCATTTTATCATTGCCGATCTTTGGAGAACAGTATTCGAATTGTAGAAGAAGCATACCATATTCCAGCATACCTGCACAGTGCACATTCTAAAAATCTCTTTCATTAGAAGCGAATACAAGGTAAAGAAAATCGCTGCTCTAAACGCTGTCCATTAATTTTTGCTTTTTTGAAGATCCTCCTACTTCGTAATGGGATTCAAACGTAAACTTTAATCGTTTTGCTTGATGCTCGATTTTGTCAAACACTATGGGAATTTTGAATTTGAAGTATTCAGATTTGCTCTTGTTTTCATATTTCATTTACTTCGCTGTCTTTTCAAGATTTCTGAAGGATTCAGTTGGATTTGCGATTAAACTCTTGAATAGATCTTTGTTGTTTTATGAGCAACGATTTTCAATTATTTTGTATTCGCTTCTAAAAAGAGATTTTTTGGAATTGGCATTGAAAGGGGATTCAGAAAAACAGCATCAGTTTTATTTCTAATGTCATCCCTTGGCTGAGGTGAAGGTCAAAAACCGCCAATTTTAACACATTTCCGTTAGATCACTGTTTGAAATGGAAAATGACAACAAAAATTAATTAACCATACACCAATCGAAAGATTTGGTCAAGTTGGTTAATAAAAATATTATTATTGATCGCTCTGAGATTGCATCATTGTATTAGATGAGGTCAAAGGTCAAACAATTCAAACTTTTCGTTCAACTCAAACAGGGCGTATCACTAAAATAGAACATTTTAGTATTTGGTTTCTGCAGATGAAGAAACAACCCTGCAGGTGAAGACAATGAGGCTAAAAGCAACATGATTCTGAAAAATGTCAATAATTGCTGATCAGATTAAAAAACTTACAAAAATAAACATGCATATATAATAAGCAGATAATAAATTTAGAGAATAAGCAGATAATTTCATATTCAAAGATTTTGCATTAGTGAATATCTCAATACTAATAGGAACAATCCTTATGCAATCTCAACTTATTTCATTAAGAATTGATGCCACATGCATTAGAAGTAAATATATACCGAAATCATATTTTTGCATTAAAACATGTTTTTCAAGTTCTACGTGCACATGAATGATTTTGTTGACACATTTTCGCTTTCCCTTGAAGAAGTTTCCTGCATGAATTAATGAACAGATGCTTCGAGACATGAGCTGACATTGATTTGAAATAAAATTGAAATAGTGTCTTAATGTGAGAAAAAAATCTTTGAGATTTATTCTTTTGATGAAATAGTGGAAGTCTTTGTGCTTGTAATTTAATCGGTAAAAGTTCATTTACTCCGAGCCTGATCTCACAAAAATAGCATGACAAAATAACCTGATCATATTAGAATTAAACGAATAATTCTTGTTGACGATGACGAGAGAAGAACCTCGCGTGGACACAAATTCATTATATGCACCAATCTAAAGTTTCTTCCTTTTATTCATTTTAGCTGCAATTATATCTTTGATTAATAATTTAATTGATTATTTAATGTTCAAAAGTCTTTTCTATGTTCAATGTGATTGAAAGATTAGTCATTTAATGATATTAATCTAGGTCACAAGAGTTTCGTCGCAATGATGGACGCCGCATACAATGAAGACTTACCTTTGAGGAGATGAATCCATGCAGCCATCTTCGGATTACTGCCATGTACCGTCTCTTCTTCAAAGAGCGCCAACAGGTCGTTATTATGATTTTATTGATTTGATTATGAATTTATTATGATGCAACATATATTCAATCCTGAGATTCATTTTTACAAAAATTCCTATGTTTGGATGGGACTGAAGCTGCAAAAAAGTGGACAGATTGCAGTATACATGTGCATTGCGCACGTACGTCATAAGACAGTGTGAATTTTAAGTTAAATTGGGGTCCATTGTAATTTTTGGTTTTAGGCAAATGTGGACCTTATATGCTATACGTAGAAGTGAAGATTACTGATCACTCAAACCTTGATGAAATTAGCTTTTTGCAAATTAGCAGCGCCCTCAAATAGATTAGAAATTTAGAATAATCCCATTAGATATTTTAATTGAGCAGACCATCTGCATATAGAAAATAGCACAAAAGCAAATCTATAAACAAACTTTTTGGTTGCAGAGTATAGGAGGTATAGATGCAGAAATGGATTCGTCTTAAAAAAATTCTTTCACTGTTATAGTATAGACACTCGAGTATATAGTATTGAAACTCGAATTATTCGGGGATCACGCCACTCTCGGAAATGAATCGAAGTGTCCTACAGACATTCTTCTGAATCGAGAAGAAATGTTGGATCCGCTGGAACTATACTATACTTATCACAACTTAATGCTTGTACTTATCATATCAGGAGTTTCGGAATTCTTGAAGTGACTGCGATATATAATGAATCTAAGTAAAACCAGAGGTACTGTGACTTTTTACAAACTTACCTTAAGACTCAGTTGAATAAATGAAGCACTGTGCATTGAGCAAATAAACATAGCCACGACGCCATGTGCAACAGGTAGTCAAATGAACATCGACGGAAGGAAACAAGATGTCTTCTAGCTCGGGATGTTTGAAAATTCAGCAGTGCATGGCATTGGTCGTTTGGCTTGCGCTATTGATTGCAGATCTGTCACATTCAACAATGCATGGTGAGCGGGGATGTATGACAGCATTTACAGAGACTCGGATGCATTCCATAAGCATTCGATTCTTCCACGACTCTCAGTGCAGCTGCAGTTGAGGCTCATGGTTGAAGGGTAACTGCATTGGATGCACATTGGAATGCTTTAGGATTCATCGAGATGCATCCTGGTATGCATCTAAGTGCAGTCAGATGCATCCACATGTATCCAGATACATCCGACTGCATTTAATTTTGCTACGGGTTCCCATCATGTTCATGCACCGCTGTCTATGAAACTAGACACATTCAGATTTTGAAAGCCTCCTCATGTTGGCAAACTCAAGTAATTCCACATTTAACTAGATTCTTGCATACAGTGCCGATCAGAAGCATGATAATAATGCATACACATCACAGGAAATGACCTGAAACCATTCCATGTCAAAAATTGTGACTCTGGGCTTAGTATTTTTTGCTTTATCAGAGAAAACATGGAGAAGTTCACTTTTTCCGAAATTTGCAATCTGCCTTCCATTGGATGTTTCTCTTTGATCGTGTCTTACATGAGGAGGGACCGAGTACATACAGGCTGCGGCGGAAAAACCTAGTGTTTTGAAAATGAAAACACATTTTCGGATAACATTTTAAATTGACAGAAATGGTATGAAAACCCTCACTAGAACATAGCATTACAGAAAGTATGAATGAAAACAGTGATAACATAAAAATTACGAATGGAAAATGACATCATTTCTGTGATTGCCGTTTTCACTTATGCAGCAAACAAGACGCTCACGAAAGTTGGCTTCAGCTCCTTCTAGCATGTCGACATTGACTCTTCCGATCTGATTTCTAATTTTCTCTTTCAACTCACCAAGAGAATTGGGTTTGTCCTTGTACACTAGATATTTGAGCCAACCCCAAAGAAAAGATCGCACGTCGATAAGTCAGGAGGACTAGGTGGCCATGCATTGTCTCCAGATTTGGAAATGAGACGGTTCGGAAACAGGTCACGAAGAACAGCTGTTAATTTTTTGGCAGTGTGCGCTGTTGCGCCATCTTGCCGGAACCACAAAGTTTGACGACTAATGTGACGTCTTCTCAACTCGGGGATGAAGAAATATTTCACCATCTCGTTGTATCGCTCAGATGTTATGGTAACAGTCACTCCCTCTTCTTCAAAGACGTAAGGTCCGATGACGCCAAACTTTCCCACAGCACACCACACGGTCACTTTAGGGCTATGCAAAGGTCTTTCGTGAAGTAGTCGTGGATTTTCGGACGACCAATACCTACAGTTCTGCTTATTCACGGATCCATTGAGGTGAAAGTGTGCCTCAGCACTCATTGCGATATGCAAGTCTTCATGTTGATAAAGGGCAAGCATGTCTTGAGCAAACTTCAATCGCTGGGAGTAGTCGTTTGCATTCAATTCATTGACTATCGCGATTTTGTAGGGATGAAAGTTCAGGTGTTCGTGTAAAATTCTTCTCATTGTCCGATCACTAATTCCCAGTGCTGCAGACTGCCTTCTTAATGAGCGGTCCAGACTTCGCTCCACCGCTTCTCTGATTCTGTCAATGTTTTCCAGGGTACGAACTTGACGCTTCCGTCCAGGTGGTGTCTTCTTCAACACCGATCCATGCGTGCGAAGATTATTCACCCATCTTAAGATGGTGTCACGAGCGGGAACGGAATCGTTTCTATTGATGTTAAATCTGCGACGAAACTCGCGCTGGACAGTGGTCACAGATTCACCACTTTTCACAAAAGAGTCGTACACGAAGATGCGGTGCTCTAGAGTGCATTTAATCATGTTATCAGAGTTGTCAATGGTGCTACAATTTGCGCGAAAATAATTCATAGCAGAATGATTTCTAGGTTTTCGTGTGTCATTCAAAATATCGATTGGGCTTCATCAGTATTCTGTAGACACAGTTAGTACAGGTTTTCCAGTTCGACAATGCGACTATCAGATTAAAGAATATGTTTTAAGATGCAACAACGGCATTTCTGTTAATCAGCAGCGTTTTCAATTGAATGATATTGTTTTTAATCGGTAGTGATAATAAGTGAGTTTATTAATGGATTTATAAGTTTAATGAGCGGCAACCTGAAATCATAAACGGCTTTTCATATTCAATTATATTTTATTTAACAGGTAAGTCAATACAAAAAGTTCATAATTTTTTTAATTCGAGAAGGTAAAATATGTCAAAAGTAAAAGTTTGATAATTATTTTAATTCATAAAAGTCATTAAAAACTTTTTTACGAAAAGTTAAGTCAATACGAAAAAGTTTTGATAATCTTGAAATTTTTTATTCCATTATGAAACAAAACAAGTACCGTAATATTAATTGATGGTTTTAGTAGTAAGTAAAACTCCACTTCTGGATAGCGCAAGATGGCCGCCGTCGCTGACGTCCCCCCCCCTCTAGACCGGCAGAGTGTCGTGGTCGGCCGCCGTGGTGTTTTGGTTCTGACGTCCCCCCCCTCTGGAACGGCAGAGTGTCGTGGTGTGCCGGCCACGTGCGTCCGTCAGGTTCGCTGACGTCGTCGTCCTCCCCCCCTCTGGCCGACCGTCGTATAGCGCGCGGTGATGTGGTGTCTAGGTTGGCGTGGTGTGCCGGCCAGGTTGGGAGGGTGGACTGTCGTAGCTCACCTGAAAAATCCTAAGTGTCAGAGTGGCTTTGTATGGGTAAAATTTTGAAAATTTTCCAAAGTGTGGAATTTCGACCTGGGACCATCACCAAAACATTTTTCATCAAATTTCACTGACCCCCCCCCCCCGACAGCAATCTTCTAACTTTGGTTCTAGTGAACGGATTTTGTTCGTTCGGGTTGCATTCGAAAGAGGATGAAAAACTGCTCGACAACATTTTTTGTTGCGAGTCAATCGGACCAGCCGTTCAAAAGTTAGAGCGGTTACAAGATTTTAGGTCGGAGCTCGCTCACCTGAAAAAATCCTAAGTGTCAGAGTGGCTTTGTATGGGTAAAATTTTGAAAATTTTCCAAAGTGTGGAATTTCGACCTGGGACCGTCACCAAAACATTTTTCATCAAATTTCACTGACCTCCCCCCCCTCTGGACAGCTAGCTTCGATCTTGGCTTCTAGTGGACGGATTTTGTCGTGCCATAGCTCGTTTGAAAGCTAAGAGTGAGACAAATTCAGTGAAAGAAACGGCTTGTTCCTATCTGTCTTCGTTCAAAAGTTAGAGCGGTTACAAGATTTTAGGTCGGAGCTCGCTCACCTGAAAAAATCCTAAGTGTCAGAGTGGCTTTGTATGGGTAAAATTTTGAAAATTTTCCAAAGTGTGGAATTTCGACCTGGGACCTTCACCAAAACATTTTTCATCAAATTTCTCTGAACGAGGGGGGGGAGGGGGGGTCAGTGAAATTTGATGAAAAATGTTTTGGTAAAGGTACCAGGTCGAAATTCAGAAGTTTTAAATTTTTCAAAATTTTCACCACACTGGAGCTCTCACACTTAGGAATATTTTCACTTGTGGCATGTTACATGGACATGTGCTGCCGGACCAACTTCCCGTGGTCATATCAGAATGGTGCAGGTGTCATATGATAGAGAATGATGAGACAAATCGTTTGCAACAAACCGCATGTCGCTACGATGAATACTTTCGGAGATAGAGCCATTTTAAGTTTTCTTCCGAGCATATATAAACCCCCGACAACGTAAGTCTGATCACTTCATCGAAAGTCGAGGTAAGCGACGGTCGTCGCTCTGAGCTCCCGATATCGGGTGTTTCAAAGGACTCTATCTTTTGAAGTAGGCAAGCTATCTTCTTACTTCAAAGTTTGTATGATAGAGTTTGATAGTGTCTTTACTACTGATAAAATTTTTTAAAAGTAGTATGAGTAGTAAAATGCGGAATTTTTTAAAAATTCTTAATTTTCAGTTTTTTCAAAGTTTCAACATATAGACTAAGGTTTTCAAGTATCCTGAGTTCAAATCTATTATCAGATTTGAAATTTAACTAAGTCTAAGGCAGCTTTGAGGGGTTAGATCCCAGCTACTGATCACTACCTTTGACTCGGCGTTCCTGTTACCACTTCGGGGCAGTGACAATGATGTCTTCAGCTGTAAAGAGCGGGTATCGGGGAAGATCTCTCACTGCCCTAGTGATCAGTACAAGGCCTTCGGGCTGTCGACGGGATCGAGTGCCATTCACTACACTCTTTAGGAATATGACTGTACTACATGATTCCAAACTTATACAAATTTCATTATCTTACAGCTAACGATAAATCAGGCATGGCAAACGATAAAAACAGAAAATACCATATCAAAATGTGTGTGTGCGGTCGAATAAATCGCAGTGCGGACGCCAAGGCGCATGTCAAGAAGGCGGGCACCGGCCACATGATTATCTTGAATAGGGTTGCGTGTGTGAAGTGCAGAGTGCTGAAGGGTGATGAGGATGAGGCGCGTTTTTACAGAGTGCATGCTGACTGTAGTGGTGGTTTAGTGACTGACTTAAGATTTACGCAGTTGATTGTGGAAGAGAGGGAGCGAATGTTGGCGATCGAGCGAGAGGGTAAGGCTGAGAATGTTGTTGAGAATGTTGTTGAGAATGATGAGTTGGCGAGAGCGGTTGCGTCGTTGGAGGGTGAGATTGAGCGAAAGAGAGTGCTTGAGAGTGTTGATGAGGATGATGTGGATTTAGATAGGGAGCGTGTGAGGAAGCGTGTGAGGAAGTTGAGCTCTTCGTCGTCGGAGGTGTCAAACATTGTCATCACCGACCCCCCGAAGAGCTCATCTTCCCCAAAAGTGAAGAGTGGTGGGATTCGTGTGCAGTCGGCGAGGTGGTTGAAGGATGAAGAGAAGAGGCATGTTTCGCAGCAGATGGCGCATGATTTGTTGGTTAATAAGTATGAGAGTTTGAAGAAAGTGAAGGATGAAGTTGTGAAGGAGTTGGATGAGTTGAAAAAGAAGGAACTGAAGTCGAAGGAGGTAGCGGATGAAAATATTAGAATGAGGCGTAGTGTGACTGATTTGAAGAAAAAGACGCGAGAGTTAGAAGAGAAGAATGATGAGTGTGAGAAGAGGGCGAGTGCTGCGGAGAGAAGAATGAGAGATGCAGAAGCGAAGTTTGATGAGATGATGAAGGAGATGAGTGTGTTGAGAGCGAGGAATGTTGAGTTGGAGAGGACTGTGGCTCGGCGGGGTGATGAGAGGCAGGCGTATGAGAAGTTGGAGCGCATGAGGGATGAGTGGGAACGTGTGAATGAGGATCGTTTGTTTGAGTTTCACATCCCTATTCGGGATAATCATTTGGCCGGCGAAGTACTCGTGAATAAAAATTTAGACGAATCCATCCTATGCTATAACGGCCATCCAACGAAAAAATGTTTGCATGCCAGCCTACGAATGCGCGGTCACTTACATAAATTCTCGATTCGGAAGCGCGCGAGACTGCCAAAGGATGGCTAACTTGGTAAGTGAAAAGTAAATAAGATAGTATATCCTATTCTAATACATATCATTTTCATTGCAGATCTTTGCCCGCCTTCACCACCCCATCACGTCACTCCCGAGAACGAACCATCGGCTCTCTTAAGGGCCACCTAGGGGCAAGACATGATAGAACCTCCACGCGGTTTGCCCTGGGCAGTCTTCGGACTGGCGAATACTATCATTAAGTTGAATCTGCTATCAGTCAACTTGAACGTTGCGTCGAGTTAGTGGGGTATATAAACCACTGCCTCTCATTTCATTTCATTTCAATCATGCAGACGCCGAACAGTCAAGTCAGCTCTCCTCGCGGACCGCAGTTAAGGCCGCTAAATTTATTTGAGGAGTTTGCCAGGCTAGAGGAGCAAGACAGAGTTTTTAATAATCTTGCTCGGATTGGCAATCCGATGACAGCAACTGCTGTCAATCCAACGGAATGGCGCTACATTCCACTTTTTAGTCACGTGCCAATTAGCGTGGAAGTCGACAGTGCTACCAAAGAGAGAGTCAAAGACTCTCTCAGCAGAATTGGTAGGGTGTAAGATGACGTTACTCCCGAGAATGAACCATCGGCTCTCTTAAGGGCCACCATGGGGCAAGACATGATAGAACCTCCTCGCGGTTTGCCCTGGGCAGTCTTCGGACTGGCGAATACTATCATTAAGTTGAATCTGCTATCAGTCAACTTGAACATTATGCAGTCGATTGCTATCCCTGAAGCATTCTGATTCGCTGTTGAGCAATTCATTGTTGAAAACCCTATATAAGCCAGAAGATTGTAGCGCTTCTCATTCAATTTGAAGTCACGATGGAAGCGACATCTGCCGACAACATTCCCGTCTTCATCGATGAAGACAACGCCATTCCCGAGTTCCTCATCCTCGACGAGTGGGATGAGGAGGATGAGAAGAAGGGGAAGATCAAGAGGATCGTTTGGACGGATGAGGTGTGGACTCCTAAAACCACCCGCATCCGAAAGGTGCCAGATGCACCAGTACGACCTCGGCGGTATAGGGTCTATGACAACCTATCCGTCATACCCATTGACTATTCCAGCCAATAGTCAAATTCACACCCCCCGAGAACGAACCATCGGCTCTCTTAAGGGCCACCATGGGGCAAGACATGATAGAACCTCCTCGCGGTTTGCCCTGGGCAGTCTTCGGACTGGCGAATACTATCATTAAGTTGAATCTGCTATCAGTCAACTTGAACGTTGCAAATGAAGTTCGGTGTAATACTTTCTTTCGACGGGCGTTCCTGTAAAGGGCGGCGGTGAAACCCGTAGCTATGTATACCGCAAGGGACATTCGGCAATGGTAAATCTTGTTAAACCTCTCTGCGTCATGTTTGCAAGTGATTGCCTCTGTCTCAACGTAGTATGCATTCGCGCCAGGGCGACATTTAGCCAACTGTCGAAGGTTGCCTAAAACTTTCCATTGCATACGTTATGAGAACCATGAGTTCTACCTGTCTCTATCAATGAGACGAATTGATGAATGGAATGAAATGGGAGGACACTCACGCGCCACACGCAACATAACACACTTCTCTCTTCCGTAGTCTAACAAGCTCTTTACACATGGATCGCAGTCGATTGCTATCCCTGTATCAGAAGTGTAAGCTATCTTAATTTTATTTGACACTATTTCATCTATCATCATCGCCCATATGAAATGTTTTAAGATTTACAAGTTAGACTAAGCGTGCTACTATTTCCAAATGAAAATGTATACATGGTTAAATCATCCACTGAAGCCCCGTTCAAGTACGTCAGTATGAAAGCAAAGATAATATGAAATAAAAAATTTATTATGGCATGTATTTCAAAAGGTCTTCATCGTCAATATCGTCCCAGAGTCTGGCTTCACATAGATAACAAAAACAGTTCAGTTGCTTTAATCGTTCTTCCACTGCGAGCCTCACTTTGTCAATATACTCCCACTCCTCCATAGTTCGTGGCTGGGAGTTAGGGGTGTACCACTCCCATAATTGGTGGAGGAACTTGGTGCTGGTGATCTCCATCACATCGTCAGTATCGTACTGGAGATACTTCCACCTCACGCCTGTTAAGTCGGGACACTCCTTCTCACATACACTCTCTTCGTTGTCCGCTGGTAATAACACCTTCTCTACCTTCGTTGGAGCGTTTGGTGTTGAGGATGGAGAAGAGAATTTTGTGTTTGGTGTTGTTGGAGGGCTTGTCATGTTGACTGTGAATAATAACTTTGAAATGTTTTCTAATTCTTAAGTATCAACAAGCAACCAATCAGAATGAACAGCCAATGAATGATGAATATGAAAGTATATATGCAAAGTGACATTCGTGTCATTTCACTCTGTCTTTGAGACGTATAAGTGAAGTGTTCTCTAGCGAATTCTGTTATTATTTGAGGCGTACAAGTGAATTCCAAATTTGAGACGTATTATTTGAGTGAAGTCTCTATCTTGTTGAAGTATCAAGCTTAAACAAAATTTCGTTGAAATGGTAAGTTGAAAATTTCTTCACTCATCTCCCTCAAACGTGTGGCTAATAGCATATTCCTCAATTTCAGGTATCAACTTCATCACCAACACCCTCCCTTCTCGAGGAAAGTTTAGAGTTGTTGAGTCAAGGTAGGTTGTAACAATACACTGAGACTTGAACAGAGATGAAAGAATGATTTCTCTTTCAGGTGATGTGAGTTCCAGCTCAGGACTCTCGCGACAAGGCAACGAGTGGGAATGTGCCGACTGCGGACATATGTTTACAAGGAAGCACAGTCTCCTTCGACACATCAAACAACGTGTGTGTCAACGCAAAGCGGCGTCAATCTCCGGAGGTGAAGTTGATTCTGACGATGACATCTCCTTTCCTTGCGATTTGTGCCCTCTTTCTTTTGATAGTCACTTTCAGCGATCACTTTCACAGACTTCAACACACGCATGCAAATGATCACTACACCAACGGTACCTCTACCATCTCCCTCATTAATGTTTCACATAATAATTTAGTACGCGACTACTGCATGGAGTCCAATACTCAAATAGTAGATTTTCCTGAGTGGCTCCTTCAAAATTCAAACATTATCGAAGCGCTCTTCAACAATTTAGACAATTTTAGAATGAAGGCGCTCATCTACCTTAAACTAAAATATATTAAGATAGATTTTCAAACGGGTCAAGTGACGGAGAGAATACAGTTTCATGTTCCTTCCTCTTCCGCAACCGAAGTTGTAGACTGCGAGTCTTGGCTAAATTTTCACATTCAATGTTTAAAATCAAATGTAGATAAATTCAATCAACGCGACAGCGCTCTCATTTTTGATGGTGTGGACTCAGCCATATTCAAAATTTCACTATTAGAAAGTCATGCAGCTCGAGGTACATTTAAACTACCAAAAACGTTGTATAACAAGAAAGCTGTCATCAATGTCGATTGTAAATCACAGTGTTTCAAATATGCAGTCCTATCCATCCTTCACTATAATGATATCAACGCGAATCGAAATCATACCTATAGCTATAGACAGTGGGAGGATGAACTAGACTTTGAAGGTTGTGATAGTAACAACATGAAAATCAAAGATGTAGAAACGTTCGAAAAACATAATAAGATTAAAATTGTCGTTCACGTGTGGGAGAAGGGGTTGAAGGGTGCCCGCTATAATTCACGTTCAACTTGTTATGAACGTGTAGTCAACCTCTTATTAGTAAAACAAGATGATAGCGAGGAATGGCACTACTGTGGTATTCCCAAAATCTCTCGCTTGTACACTCACTTGGGGCACTCTAAAAGAGGTGAAAATTTTGTATGCGACCGCTGCATCCGCTCCTTTTGGAGTAAAGATAAATTTGAAACTCACTATGAATGGTGCAAGCGAGGTAAATTACAAATGGAACGCATGCCCAAAGATAAAATATTTTCACATAGGGATAATGGTGACGAATTAAGTCCCCTGCGTGTCATTTACGCAGACATAGAATGCTACATTGATGATATCATCCACAAGCCAGCAGCCATATCCTGCTATGAAGTATGGCATGACCACTTTAGGAATAGACAAAACAAAATGCATACTTGGCAAGGTGGAGATTGCATTTCAAAATTTCTAGAATTTCTCGATAAAGCTGCTAAATTTCAACAATCATATGATTCCCAATTGCAGCGTAAGTCACTACATATGACAGATGAAGACAAACAAAAATTTGAAAGTTGCACATCCTGTCCTAAATGTCATAAAACGTTTGATGACGATAAAATTAAGAAAGTGCGTGATCATGATCACATCACTGGTAAATTTAGAAACGCACTCTGCTCCAAATGTAACTTTTCACTTAGGTTGAGACGTCGTACACTACCCGTCATTTTTCATAACTTTAAGGGCCATGACAGTCATATGCTCATAAAAGGAGGGTTGAGCCAGATGAAATCGTGGCAGTTTAATGTAATAGCACAAACGAGAGAAAAATTCATGGCAATGACAGCAAAAGTACCAGTAGATAAAACTAAAGAAAATAAGACAGTCTTCTTCGAAATAAAATTTTTAGATTCATTCCAATTCATGTCAGCGTCACTAGCTTCTCTCGTTCGTAATCTCAAGTTTCTTCCCCATAGTCAAACTTTGAAGAAACACTATCCAAACTTAACGGATGAAATAATCACTCGCAAAGGAGTCTTTCCTTATGCGTATTTTAGCTCAATGTCTAAACTAAATAAAACAACCCTTCCTTCCATTGACAAATTCCAAAACGATTTGACGGGTCAAGATTGTCCAGTAGAAGATTATGAACATGCTCAAGAGGCATGGTTAAAATTTGAATGTAAAACGTTTGGCGATTATATGATCGCTTACTTAGAATTAGATGTCATTTTGCTGGCTGATGTCTTTCAGGAATTTCGACGAGTGGCATTAGAAGAAGACAAATTAGATCCTGTCCACTTTGTCAGTCTACCAGCCATATCCTTTAAATCAGCCTTTGAAATGACTGGTGAGACCATTCATCTCTTACAAGATCCGGAGATGTATAATATATTTGAGCGCGGAATACGCGGTGGTCTCACATTTGTAAATAAACATCATATAAAATCTGAAACAGTAGGTGATGATCATATCCACCTAAAGTACTATGACCAAAATAATTTATATGGCAGTTCACTGTCTAAACCACTACCTCATTCCGAGTTTAGTTGGTTAAATCAAGATGAGCTTGAGTATTACTCCAACCCTTCAAACATACTGAAGATTCCAGATGAAGGTGATTGGGGATATTATTTTGAAGTGGATTTGATTTATCCAAATAGCATTAAAAATAAAACTGCTGATTTCCCACTCGCACCTGAATCTGGTGAAGTGACTGAAGATATGTTTTCACCATTCATGTCACAATTTCATAATAACTTAACAGAGTGTGGACAGCCAAGGTACAAACCATGCCGCAAACTTTTACTCACCCAATATGATAAGAAAAATTATCTCGTACACTTCTGCATACTAAAATTCTATTTAGAAATGGGCATGCTTCTAAAGTCAGTTCACCGCATTATCAAATTTAGACAGAAAGCCTTCCTCAAACCCTACATAGATAGTAACAGTCAAAAACGTGCACTCGCCCAAAATAATTTTGAAAAGGATTTTTATAGATATAAGAATAACAGTCTTTTCGGAAAGACCATGGAGGATGTTAGAAAACGTATGAACTACAAACTAGTCGTTGATGAGCAAAAATATCACAAATTGACCTCATCACCTCTTTTCATTGATAGAGACATCATCGATGAGGATCTTGTAGGTGTTAAAATGATAAAATCAGAAGTTGAGTTGTGCAAACCCATCTATATTGGGCAAGCCGTTTTAGATTATTCCAAGCTTGAAATGTATCAACTCTTCTACAAAATATTAAAACCATGCCCTCTCGTAAAAGAGGTTCGCTTGCTGGGTGGTGATACAGATAGTTTCTTTTTAGGAATTACCACTCAAAAAGATTTAAATTTTAATGAAGTAGGCAAGTCATTAGAAAAATATTTCGACACATCTAACTACAATCCCACTCATCCACTCTATTCCATACAGAATAAAGCCAAACTTGGTTGTTTTAAGGATGAAACAGCAGGAAAGGAAATAGATGAAATGATTCTCCTCCGTCCTAAAATGTATTCCATGAAATTAAAAGAATGTGCAGATAGTATTAAACGTGCTAAAGGTATATCAAAATCCATTGCTCATAAAATGAAACATCGCTCCTATAAGAAGGCCTATAAAAATAAAAATATAACGTTTGTCAATATGACAATCTTAAAATCTCAAGTTCATACTGTGAAAACGTACACGTTCAAGAAACGAGCACTTTCAGCATGGGAAGATAAGAGGTGTTGGATAGGACATAACACATCTCTTCCACATGGACATCCTGACACAAACATACCACCACCCAAAAGAATAAAACTCACGCTACCACATTCAGGAGATGTATTGACATAATCAACTTTAACTCAGTATTTTGATGTTGCTTTTTGTAGATATACATGGTCGTTTTATGTATCGCATGAGATCGTTTCTTCCTTGTGAATATATGCCTACAGTCAGCTCATTCCCCCTATATCTGTGAAAAGACTTTTTCATATACATATTTTTATTTCAATAAACATATCACAATGACTTCACTTTGTTTTCCGAAACACTAAAGTTACGAGGGATTTAGTATCTTTCACATGGATGCACTCTTGTAAACCATTGGTAATTTTGATAGCAATAGAGGGTATAGTTTGTTTGACGACGGGATGATAGAAAATAGATTCAAACATCTTCTCGACTATTCCATATGAAGCGTCTTTATCATGAATGAAATCACGTAAAATGTATTCTTTTTTCTCACCAACAGAAATAGGTAGAATCAAATCACTTTGAATGTAAAGGTGCTGTTCATGTTTATCAAGTGTCATTGGTGTTTCTATACCAATCGTATCCGCAGCAGCAAACACTGTTTGTAGCATTGAAAAACCAAAGAGTTTTTTCAAATTTTTACTCAATTGACATTGAATGTCATCACCCAGTCTCAGAACAACGCGTTGATTTTCAATTGAAAACGAAATGTGGTGTGTCTTTACATCATATTTACTTTTCATCACATGCTTCAACTTCTGTTGTATATAAGGATTTACTACATGAATGAGGCTTTCAACTGTATGATATAGACGCGGCATTATATTGATAGCAACTTTAGATTCTTCATCAGACTGGTGAATTTTCTTGATGCGATCGCCATAGATGTCCACCCACCATTCATCATTAACTGAATCAGCTTTAGTGTGATATTCATGAGAAGCATACACCACACCGCTTCCAATAATAGGTGTATAATGTCTTACAAAATGACGCAAGGTTGGAGAGAAATAAACTGTAAGTTTGTCATTATATTTCTGAATAACCAACTTATTTTTGTTCGCCATAATTTTCTCTCCATACTTCTTACCCACAGTCTCATTCCATCGTTTTACTAACTCAATAAGTGATAAAGGTTGAACACCACGCTTTTTCAAAATGATGCGTTCTTCGCATTCTACAACATCTTCATCAAATATTTTAAATCTATAATGAAATTTGTTGATTCGATTTGAATAAACTTTTTTAACATTTGCAGTAGCAATTGATGTTAGATGTAGTCCATGACCAAAACCAAGATGTGGATAGAATTCATTATCCAACCTCAGCGTAAGACCTTTAGTAAAAGAATGAAAGCGGAGGAACTGTCTCCCACTCCAATGATAGATAGTAAACTCATAAACTGTCTGATCCTTATTCTTCATGATGGAAGTATTACCACTGTTGAATGCCTTAATAATTTTCTCATTCCCAAATGGCTCATAAGAATCTGATTTTATCTGAATCCATTCATAGTTCCACTTTCCATCTGATGTTAAATTGTATGGGAACTGAAATGTATTATTCATCGTTATTCCATCATGGGTGCGAGGAGTCAATATCATTTCTTCCAAATCATTCACATTCTGAATATTGCTATCATAGCAAATACTAGAAACACCAACCTCCCATTCACCTTCTAAATGCAGTGGGCGATTTAATTCTACTCGATAGTCTGATGGTTTATTTTTGGGAAATTTATTCATAGAAGCATTACTGGGCAAGTAGATTAGAAACGAGTCCTTATTTTCACTTTCCATATTATTCACATTGGAAAAATATATTAGCATACTTTTGCATTAACTCTTCATTCGGAAATGGAGTGTGATACTTGTCACAGCATCTTTATGAAAAGGAATCAACGCACCAGCATCGTCATAAATGGCAATATCAATTTGTGGGATGTAGTTTGATTTCAGCTTTGTATAATGCACTTTCTTGAAAGTATGCTCAGATAAAATACTGCAGCTTTTTGGCTGGTATGGTATCATTGCTAGCAATGGAGCTTCAACATCTCCCACACGTACATCTTCACCAATATTGGAATATATCTGAAAATAGTTAATACGACGCGATAGCGACATGTCTGCGCTAGCTTTGGTTACAGTACCACTTTTGAAGATATTTTGATCAAAACCCAAAATGTCCATTAGAGTTTTATCCATAATTAGTTCAATACCTTTTCCACTTATAGTGAGAGACAAAGTACCTTCTTTTTCAGAAAATGAAATATGTTGCTCATTAATCACTTCATTTAAATAATCTACAACCAATTTAACCGAAGTAATAATGCGAGGCATCAACACTCTTGTTTCATGTAAGATACCACCTAAAGGCTCTACACACTTTCTGTATAAAGGTACGGTCCATTCTGTATCAAATTGATTTGACCTTTCACATGGTAAATGTTGCATATCAGATTTTCCATGAACAGCTGCAGAACGATGTCGTAAGAACTGATGAAAATCTTTTGAACAAACTAATACTAGATCATCATCATTTAATTTGCTTATTGCAATATGATTAGATGATTTAATATAAGTCAATGTTGCCACTTGTTTGCCATCAACTCGAAGGAGATAATTAAATTTCTTCAATAATGTTTCAGGAGTCATGTTTGTCTTTCTTGGCTTAATCACAATCTTCTTCACCAACGTCTTCTCATTTCTTGGAATAAGATCTACATAATAAGCTTCCTCTCGATATATTAACTGTTTATGACCACTTATGTGGTAATTAACGTTAAAATTATCATAGCTTGTTAAGGCGCTAGCGAGGTAACCTAAATCATTTCTTAAACTTGAACTTAAACCAAAAATCCAATCTTTCTCAACTACATGATGTACATAATTATAATCATCATTGTGCGGAGTAAATTGGACAATATGTTTACTCGCTTTATTCAAGAAATCATATATAAACTTTTTACATGATAAGAGATCTTTCTTTGGCCACTGTGGAATGTATACTCGGCACCCCTTTTCACATTGATAAGCAGCTGTACGCCTCATATTAATAGTCATCACCTCATGATCAAAAGTATAGACACAGTTGCTATAAACAAGTTGAGTGACACCCACTTCCCAATTTCCATTTAGCTGTTGTGTATGATCAATGGGAGTAGAAAAGAGTGCGGCTCGATTACTAGTAAATCTCTTTGTAGACGCATTGCTAAGCAAAATATGATAAAACGACATTTTTATATTGCTGATCTGTAACTTTGCATAACATCATGAAGACTTGGATTTTGGACTCTCTACAATATATCAGAGTTGATCGTGATGGAAACGTACATTTCAAAAATTCTCATGGTCATACATCAAGAGGAATTACATTAACATGGCGACAATTTGTCAACCTCAATGATATCATGAGGGATTTGGAATATTTAGAAACATTAAGATTCATCTCCTTGGGTGATCAAGTTTGGCTTCAACATTACAGAAATGAAATTCAAATCTACCATTCTCATTCCGCAGACTGTTTCTCATTTCGCAAATACAATTGGGAGAAGTATAGAAGATATATACATCGCTCCATCATGACATTTATTCGTCGTGAGTTCATCGCCCTACTATGCAAATCTTAATCAGACATGACTACCACACATCATGAGTTGGAAATTAGATTCCCTACAACGTATTGAAACGGATCATGATCGAAACGTCTATTTCAAAGATTCAACTGGAAATGTGAGAAGAGAGTTTGCTTTATCTTATCGTCATTTTCAATCTCTACATCATATCATGAAGGACTTGAAATACTTCTATATGAAAAGACATTCACGTATTGGAAATCGCATATGGTTGCGCGTCAACAATCGGCGAATTCAACTCTATCATTCCCAACTTCATACTAACTTCACATTTCATCAAGGTAGTTGGGAAAAGTATAAAAGGAAGGTACATCGCTCAATTTACTCATTCTTTCATCATGAAGCGCCATCGCTACACCATCGTCAACATTCTCCGTCGCTTCAGACTCTACACCAAAATCGATCTCACAACATTACACCAACAGCTTCCAAACAGCAAGTATTACCCGGGCCGTCCTCAAATGTTAGTGGTGAAGATGAACAATTCACGGAATCTTCAACTCTTCCCAAATGGGACTGTACAGATTCTCGGCGCCCTTTCTCATTCATCGGCGCAGTCAATGCGCTTAGAGCTACAGAGACTACTACGTCGGATATGGAAGAGGGAGAGGTGTGTGATGTCGAATCTGACTGTGGACAATATGGTGATCTCTACTCAATTGAGTGACAGTCTATCATTCTTGAAGATTCGTACCAGCAGTTACAATTTGTGTTATGAACCCGAACTTTTTCCTGCAGCTCTCATTAGTTGTTGGTTACCTGTGCATGTGGCAATCTTTCATAATAGTAAAGTGATCATTACTGGAATAAAATCTCATGTACAAGCAAATGTGATCCTAGACTATCTCATTGAGTATGTACGTACCCAGCGGATTGTAAAATAAAAAACAATTTTTCCAACATGATGTTTTTATTTCAAATCATGATAGAACTTACAAATCATTTTTTCATTAGAGGATGGATTACATGAAAAGTGTTGAATAATAGATGCAAATCTAGATACATGTAAACGTTTTAAGATGAAGTACAGTACAAAAGCACCACACGTTGATGAAAGTGGATGTTGTAGTATGCGTTCATTTCGCTGATATTGACGCGTATGTTTTCTCAACCACTGATGTGTTGGTATATTTGGAGGTTGAGCAAGAGAGTCAAATAGTTCACCACGTCGGTCTTCTCCAATAAAGATCGCTTTCCAATGCTCACCGCCTAAATTCTGCGAATGAGTGTTTAGCACAATAAAGATGGGATAGTGATTTACTGCAGGTGGTAAGGTATCGAGTGAATAGACATTATCGAAAGCTTTCAACGTCGCTTCGTCTGCATTACGCTGCACTTTAGTCTTAATATCGTCAGCAGTCAACCAACTCATTAACGATTATACTGAAGAATCACGTCACGATACTTTGTAATTTCAATATTTGAATCGAAGACTGCATAAATTAATACATTGATCGTCTCAGGTAGTGTTCTTTTGAACGTCAAATCCAAACGAATATTATGAGGCACGTTCGCTTGACGATAGGGTGCGCTAATATCGCTGTCAGCAGTCAAATCAAATGCATAAATAGTATATCCACTCTTAAACTCTTTCATAGTCAGTCCGTTGGTGTCATCCGAATTGTAAAAGCCAAAGACATCCATAAAATCAACATAACTGCGCATAAATTGATCCGCAGCAAAATCTGGTTTGTAGGGTGGACCAGGATGACTCACACCATTTACACGTAAAGCAATTTCACTTAACTGATTGTGTTTAAAATTGAAAGGATTCTTCTTTAT